>CM029389.1:11735366-12107866 GCA_017165825.1 Hepsetus odoe
ACAGACATTTCACACTAAACAAGGATTACCAAGAGTTTTCAGGTGAGCTAAATTTGCAATATTTAAGGTGCTGTGTGCATATGTGTTGGTGGCGTTTGGAGCAGGGGGGGACTATTGAGTTACTGAGTGTTTAGGGTTCGAGTGGCCCATGGAAAAAAACAGTTTTTAAATATAGTTGTGTGTGACTTAATGGATCTATAACGCCTTCCGGATGGCATCAGTTCAAACAGATGATGGGCGGGATGTGAGGAATCTTCAGTGATGGCCTTAATTTTCTTGCGGCAATGAGATGTGGATATTTCACATATGGAGGGTAAGGGGCAGCCGAAAAATTTTTTGAGTGGCATTTATGACCCCCTGCACAGCCTTCCTATTCTCAACTGTGGAACCCGTATACCATGCTCCCAAACAATATGTGAGTACACTCTCCATGGAAGAGTGATAGAAGGCCAGCAGCAACTTCCTGTCCAGCTTGTTTTTCCTAAAGACATGCAGGAAATGTAATCGCTGTTGAGCCTTCTTCACTAGAGCTTTGGTGTAGTGAGTCCAGGATAGGTCAGCTGAGATACCCAGGAACTTGAGGCAAGTGAATTTCTGAATTTCCAGATGTTCTCCGTCTATGAGCAGAGGGATGCGGTCATGCTTGTGCTTCCTGAAGTCCATGATCAGTTCTTTAGTTTTGAGGACATTCATTGACAGATTATTCTCTGAGCACCAGAGGGACAATTTCTCCACCTCAGCCCTGTATGCTGTCTCATCTCCATTTGAGATGAGCCCCACCACAATGGTATCATCTGCATATTTGATGATGGCATTTGTTGGGTGGGTTGAAGTGCAGTCGAAGGTGTACAGGGCGTACAGTAGAGGACTCAGCACACAGCCCTGGGGAGAGCCGGTGCTTAGTGTGAGTGAGGAAGAGAGGTGATGCCCAAGTCTGACAGATTGAGGACGGTGTGTGAGAAATTGTTTTATCCATCTGCAGGTGGGAAGGGGCATCTGTAAAAGTATTAGGTTATTGATTAGAATGTCCGGAATGAGTGTGTTGAACGCTGAGCTGTAGTCCATGAAGAGCATCCTCACGTAGCTCTTCCGGTTCTCCGGGTGAATCAGTGCTTTGTGTAGCATGACAGCGACGGCATCTTCGGTGGATCGCTTCGCTCTGTAGGCAAACTGGTAGGGATCCATGGTCGGAGGAAGGCAGTTTCTGATGTGCTGGGAAACCAGTCGCTCTAAACACTTCATGATTACAGACGTGAGAGCTATGGGTCTGTAATCATTGAGACTGTCTATGGCAGGTCTTTTTGGGACGGGAATGATGGTGGAGGCCTTCAGGCATGTAGGTACCATGGTGAGAGTCAAAGACAGTTTGAACAGCTTGGTGAGGATCCCTGTCAACTGGTCTGCATATGCCATGACCACTGCCCCTGGGATGCCATCAGGTCCAGCAGCTTTCCTGGGGTTTACTGCCCTCAGGGTTTTTTTCACCTTGTGCTCTTGGAGAGGGAGAGAGGGTGGGGGTCACAATTGCTTGGATCAAAGGGGGGCAACGGGTGCTGGATTGAATTGATCTCAAAGCGGGCATAGTAGTTGTTCAACTCCTCTGCCAGTGTGCTGCTGCTACTGGAGGGTGAGGGACTTCGTCCTCTATAGTTGGTAAGGGCCTGGATGTCCCTTCACATCTGCCATGGGTTGTTATCCAACAGATAGCCCTCCATTTTCCCTCTCTAGGCCTCCTGTGCCAGATGGATGCCTCTCCTCAGGTTTGCTCTGGCAGTGCTATACAGTGAGCTGTACCCACTCCTGAAGGCTGAGTATCGAGCTCTAATTAGGTCCTGAACCTGATCTCTTGTCATCCAGGGTTTCCTGTTTGAAAAACCCGGATGCATTTATTTACTGACACGTTCTCTACACAGCTCCTTATATAGAAAAGTACGGTCTCTGTATGTGTCTCAAAGTCCTGGTGTTCAAAGATGTTCCAGTCAGTGTGAGCAAAGCAATCTTGTAACTGAAGGAGGGCATTTCCAGGCCGGGTTTTAATGGTCAGTGTCTTTGGGTGTATTTGTTTCCTTTGTGGAGTGTAGGCCGGGATCAGGAGCAGTGAGAGATGATCAGATCGTCCCAGGTGGGGGAGGGGTGTTCCTCTATAGGCATGCTTAATGTTGGAGTAAACATGATCAAGTGTCTTTTCCCCCCTAGTAGGACACTTAACGTGCTGATAGAAATTAGGAAACACTGTCCTAAGGCATGCATGATTAAAGTCCCCCGCTATTATATGAACACCGTCATGATGAGCCCTTTGTTGTTTGTTTAATATGCGATGAAGCTGGCTTAGCGCTGAGCTAACATTAGCATCTAGCGGGATATAAACAGCAGTAACAATGATCACTGTTAGCTTCCTAGGCAGATAGAATGGTCTGCACTGAACAGACATGGCCTCTTGGTCCGGCGAGCAATGCCTGTTCTCCAGCACGTACACACAGAGCCTTCCTCCCCTGTTCTTTCCGGAGGCTTCGTTGCGATCCTGTCGGTGTATGATACGGCCTGCTAACTCCACCGTAGCATCGGGGATTTGCGGGTGTAGCCAGGATTCTGTTATAATCATCAGACAACAGTCACGTATAAGGCAGTTGTAGTGATCTGTGATTGTAGCTCATCCATCTTGTTTGCGAGGGATCTGGCGTTTGTGACGTACAGAGATGGTAGTGGGGGTTTGTGCGGATGAACAATACAATAGACGGTACATTCAGTACATTCATCCTTCGGATCGCCACATTGTTACAGAACAAAGCAGCACATGTTGCATGACCAGTCTCTCGAAGCACTTCATGATGATAGGTGTGAGTGCGACGGGACGATAGTCATTTAGCCAGGGATGATACTGGTGGTCTTGAAGCACCTAGGAACAACAGTGGTGCTCAGAGAGATGCCAGCTCTTCTGCACATCCTCTGAGCACACGACCTTGTATGTTGTCTGGACCAGCAGCTTTCTGTGGGTTGACTCTCAGTAGAGATCTTCTCACCTCGGCCGTGGTCAGATAGTTAACCTGGTCGTTTGGAGGAGGGATGGTCTTCCTCATTTCCGTGTTGTTCACCGCATCAAACCCTGCGTAGAAGCGGTTCACCACATCTGGGAGGGAGGAGTCACCGTCCCAGGCAGGTGGAGATGCCCTGTAGTTGGTGAGGGCCTGAATGCCCTTCAACACGTGCCATGTGTCACCGTTGTTTCTAAAGTTGCCATGGATTTTTCTGTGCGTGAGCTCGCTTTGCTCCAAGATTGGACCCTGGAGCGACTGCTGTGTGTTACCCTGCCGCCATCATGGATCTCCATTGGTTAAGCTGTTTATCACTAAGTAAACAAAGTGATCCCAGTTGTCTTGATGAAGCAGACGGAAGCTGTTGAACACCTACATGAGTGGTCTCCGGATCCAGATCTTGAATCTGCTCTTCCAGTCCTGGATTGTGTTATCAGTGTCAGGAAAGAACGCCCACGAATCAGAGAAGCCCTACAATAGTGAACAATTGACTAACATTAGACTGACATGAAATCAGTTGCTTACTTTTTTTAGAAAACATCAGTTTTATAAGTTAAATAAATGCAGAAATGTACTGGCATGACCAGTCACTTTCCAAATATTATAGTTAACTATAGTATAACAGCCATCACAAAAAGCATCCAGGATTCACGGCCCAGATTTAAGTTCCATGGATCTAGACGCATTGTTGGGTATCCATTAACTAGACATTCATTGGTTGTTGATCAAATGTACACCTTTTCCAGAATCACACTCCAAAAGATGTCCAAAGTGTCTCCTTCGGTCGGAATTCAGACTTCTGCTGATATTTTACTGCACTGAAATGCTTTAGCCCATGTGACAGATTACAGAACACCTCCACACGCTCTGAGAACATAACATTGTGTGACTTAGGCAGTTAGCAGGCAAAATTTAGACACTTAACATACTGTTCCATGCTGTAACGCTCGTGTGGTGCGGGTAGAACGTCAACGCGGAGCCAGGGATCAAGAACATAACTTTATTTTCCATCGTAACCAAAACAAAACACAAGGACCTAAAAACCCAACATTACTTGGAGGCTTAGTCTCTGTTAATGAGCCACACTCTGTTCTGACTCATTGTGGCTTAAATAGTGAGTCCCAATAAAGCACACCTTTGCCTTCATGAGCTCAGGTGTGATCAGTCAGAACAGAGTGCTCTCTACCGTACCATAACCATAACCAAAGCATGACACATGCACAAGTCTTGAGCCCCATCATATTTTATTATTTATACGAAATGAGACAGTAGGTGCAGTGAATGATGTTCAAACTTGTGTAAATCCAGTCTAAACACAAAGAGAGTTTGTAGATTTCTAAGCAGCTTTAAAGTCTTAATTTATTCTATAATTAATTCTTCATCACAGCCTAAATTCTCTTAGATGAGCTTTCTTTACATCGTCTTCAGGAACAGTCCTCCAGGCTTCTTGATGGACAATATAAAGCTCTTCTCTGGACATCGACTGTCTTTTGTTTTCCGTATTCTGTGGAGATGATCCCACACTGCTTCTGCCTCTGAAACTGGTACAGAGGCTGACTGAAAAACGTTGTCCTTCAGGAAACCTGGAGAACTGTTCCTCAACTATACAATAAAAATACAAGAAAGTCTGGAAGCAAAATATGAAGAAATGAGGGGCTCATGACTGCACACTACTGTTTATGGAATGATTGACTAAGTTTTGGCTGAGAGGTGGGTGGACTGGGTAAATTAGATTTTTCACGCAATACTGACCAGCAATCATGAGAGTAAACTACTGTAATATAGTGTGTATTATATCAGAGCAGCCTGTGAGCATCACAGAGACATAAATTAAATAAAGAACAAAGTTTTTTGTTGAACTAAATCATTCAAACCAGTTTTACCTCAAACCAGTGAAATGGTTTACTGTAAAGATACCGATACTGAATGGATCCAGACGTCACACAAAACTATTCATTTTATTTCCTCTCCAAACCCACCAGTGAAGCTCCACGTGTCTCTGAGCGTTTAAATGTAATGGTGATGATGGTCAAATGGTGAATCTGAAACAAATCAGTGCCTCACAGCAGATTCTGTAACATAAATGTGTTTAATTTTAGTCCAAAATCTTCTCCAAAGTCTGGTAAAACAACATCTCAGGCATCAGGCAGCGTCTTCACAACCATTTCATGTCTTTGAGGGAGATTCAGACGTCTGGTTCCATTCACCACCACTGTCAACAGTTCTGACTCACACCAAACCCATAGTTAATGTTTTATAAACATCTAATTATGCATAAGTTTAGAGAAGGTAGTGGACTTGTCCTTCAGTCCCAAAGTGAGGACTGTCCAATAGAAACGTGATGAGTCAAAACAACACCACGAATATTGCTCATGATGACTAAAGTCAACCGAACATCATCTTGCTGAATGATGGCTAAAGGCTTTCATTCATTATCAGCCCAACATGATCACGCCATCAATGATAAAACTTTCTTACAGTGACTTATACGTCCATGACAGCAGTGAGCAGCTGCAGTCAATGAGCTGCTCAGCTTACCAGCCAATCAGCACTCAGTAGTCATAATGCCAAGATCTGGAAGCTATTTGCTCACATTCATTATTAATCACACGAGCACCCTTGATCCAGACTTTCTTAATCTTCTGCTTTTTAAAATACGACCCAGAAAAGAAAAATTCATAATTCTGAACTGTTTCTCTGCCTTCAATCCATTTCTTTGCCTTTCTCAGTTCTTTTAAGCCATTAGGTTGTGGCTTTTGGTTCGACGTAACACACAGTCTGGGGTCAGACGCTCCTATGAAGAATAGCCACCAAATGCATGTACGTCTGCCATGCTTGTACCTTGGATCTGTAGCTGTGATTGTTTTTGATTCGGAAATCTGTACAAATACTGAACGTAATAAAATAAGGCAACATGTCTGAAGTGCTGATGCTGGTGAATATGATCATAAATGAGCGGCTCCTGCTTCACGCTTTATTACAGTCTGCTTTTCAACAACGTAGCCCGTGAGCCACACTTTGCAGACCGTCTTGAAATAAGATTTTAGAAAGAAAACACAAAAAAGTCGAAAAACACAGAAACGCTTAAAGGAAATCAGAAACGCTGGAGCCAAGATGATTCGCTGTTTTTAAGTTCACTTTAATCACTTCATTTCATTCTTTCAGCCCGGAACAAAATATCAACGAAGCATTTCATTCACAGGATTTGTAGGTCTAGCTAACAATGGAAGGCCCAGGTGTATTGGGAAGTCTGAATTTTTGAGTTTCCAGTTTATTTTTGAGTTTCCAATTTTTGAGTTTCCAATTATAACGGGAATGCTTAAAATTCCAAGATGGCTGAATCATCAGCAGTTTGTTCAGTAAATACGGTTCATTAACACTTCTGCCTTATTTATGCCTCTTTAAATCAATCATCCACACAACTCTGAGCAACTTCTACACGTGTAAAGCACGACATTATCAACTGTTACTGCTGATGGCTCTTCTGGATAGAACCCATAGAGCCCTTAAACTCAAACATCAAGTTTAAAGTTCAGAATTTCCAACTTGGAACCCAGTCAGCTCGGGTGCACCATCATTCGCAGCTCCGACTCCACTTTTCTGAGTTAAATGAATGCAGCCCCTGAGGCTGCAGCCACAGCTCCTCCTTCACCTCTTATTTGGGATTCATCTACACCATCTTTTTGTGATCCATTCACACCTTCTTGCAATCCTTTTCCTCAGGCTCCTCTTTCACTATCATTTTGCCCTCCATCTACTTTGGATGCACCTTCTTCTACACCTCACGCTCCTCCTTAACCTCCTACTTGGGGTGCACCTTCACCACCTTCTGGCGATCCATTCACGTCAACTCCGTGTGAGCCATTCACACCACCATCTTGTGATCCATTCATACCACCTTTTAGCTATCCTCTTGCTCAGGCTTCTCCTTTGCCATCATTTTGGGTTCCATCTATTTGGGATGCACTTTCTCCCCCTCCTTCCCTTCCCTTCCCTTCAGGCTCACCCTTCATCTCCTATGTGGGGTGCACCACCTTCTTGAGATACCTTCACACAATTTTCTTGGGATCCATTTACACCACCATCTTTGGATCAGTTCACATCTTCTCTGCAGATGCTGTGAAAGCTCTTACACCGAGTGTAAGTATGACATTACATATTAAAGAATTTGAACAAAAAAAACCCCACAAAACTAAATTCCATCCATCCATTTTCTGCCGCTTGTTCCAAACGAGGTCGCGGGGGAGAGCTAGAGTCCAACCCAGCGCACACAGGGCGAAGGACGGGGGACGCACCCTGGACAGGTCGCCAGCCCATCGCAGGGAGGAGTGAGACGGGGACGGCACCTTGCTCAAGGGTTCCTCAGGGCAACCCATTGGGAAGGGGTCCGAACCCCCGATCCTTCGATCCTAGGGTCAACGCCCTAACCACTAGGCCACCACTGCACCCAAAACTAAATTTAAAATTTAAAAAAGTATATATTTTTGTTTCTCTTTAAGTGTTGTCCACACCCACATTTTTTGATACTTTTCTCAAACCAAACTCTCAACCCTTATTTTTAAAGGCCACATATCTATGTTAAATTAGCATTTTCATATCTTTATTTCTTTAGAACTGGCTGTTTAATTGTTTTATAAGTGTTGTTTGGTAAAAGTTATCGAACTGTGAATTTGATTTTTGTTTCCCTTTAAATGCAGTTGGAGTCCTCTTTCCCTAGACTGATGGAGCTGCAAGAGGTAGCTTGAAGAAATTCTATTTAAGAAAATGCACTTTTAATGGTACAGGAATGAATGCTGGACTTCTGCAAGTGGGGCGAATGGATGAACAATGTCTTCGCTGATTAATGGCTGAGCTTGAACATAAATTGTGACGTAGAGCACAGAGCAGATGATGATGTGTTTCTTTTATTATTAATTAATGTGCAAAGGTTTCTCCATGGGATGTTTTTGTGTGTTTAACTAAACTTTTTTTTTCATCATTTAACATTAATGGAACAAGGATCTATACAAACCAGTCTGTTAAAGGGGTTCCAACCAGTGTTCAGCATCAGCAGTAAACTAATCACCTGATCACCTGGAATCATCTGCTCCTGTTTCTTCACTGCTTCTTGTCTTAAGTCAGATGCTTTGTTCTGCTTGAAGGATCAGATGTGGATCACTGTGTGGATTAACCAACACAAAACAATCAAACTGCTCAGGTACAGAGACTGGACTGAAAATGAGAGATAACAACACTGTCCTTCAGGAAGATCTGGAGAACTGTTCCTCCACTATACATTAAAACACAAGAAAGTTTGGAAGCAGAACAGGAAGCAATAGGGAGCTCAAGAAGTAGTTACTTCAGTAAAAGTGGGGTCAAATACAAGACTGAGATTTTAAAAAATAATAAATAAAACAGCAATACACTTTGTACTGTGGCTTTTTATATTCTGATTGAACATCTCCATAGTTTTATAGATTTCTGTTAACACCAAATGTACATTACACACTTTTTCATTAAATACAGTTCGTTCCTTGATGTGGACCACAGTCAACACACAAAGGGTAAAGACACCAGTGTCCTCACACAACAAAACAGCTCTAATTCAGATCATCAGCAGAGGAAACGACCACAATGCACAGTGGAATGACTTCAAATGTAAAACTGCAGCTGTTTATCTTAAATATACCTTATTCACTAACTTGTACACATAAATATACTGATGATCCTTTAAAAACAAACAAACAAAAATCCTGTAAACATGGTGGGGACGGCAGGATGAACACTCCCCGCTGACTCAGCAACAAAGGAATAAGCATGCGAGAGAGAGAGAAAGGGATCAATATACAATGCAATGAAATCCCAGCTCATACTTGTTCACAAAGACAAAAACAGACTGAAGTGGAGCTGATGGTCCTGTGGTGCTGCACTACTTGAAGTCCAGCAGGTTACAGTCGATTTTGTAGTAGACGTAGGGGTAATACTCTTGCTGGCTCAGGTTCAGGCCAGGAATGTCCATGGCAGATTGCTGGAAAATGTCCAAAAGAGAGACAATTATACATTTAGAATTATGCAATTATATAGACAATTATATAGACAGGCAGCAATTATATAGATATCTTCAGGATTATGTGTAGATTGGGCACATAAACATAGACACATAGGTGTGAACGTAATGCATTAAACCAGATTTAAATCTGAATCACTTCAGGAGAAATTCAAGCCATATATTATAGAAGTGTGAACATATCAGTCTCTCCACTTTTAACACCCAAAACTCTTCCCAGTGACAGCGCCCCCTGCTGTTCTGCTAATAGAACCTCTCTCAGACCACCTGCATCTCAGCTCTGATTTGAGTTTCTACGCTTTCATTTTAATCCTGTTTCCACTATGGATGAGCTCCAGTTTGGTTAAGTGGCACCATGCCTCGTTGTATTTTACTGTCTCGTTACAACAAACTGTCTTTAAAGATGACGGTGAAGACGAGAATTATTCTAAACTGCCTCTAAACATTGCTTTGTGCTAAACTGCCATTTTTTTTTTTAAATATCTGAAAAACAAGTAACTCTGAAACAAGTAAAGGCGACTGTTGTCTTAGACAAGCTGATTCGAACACAGTTATTACTATCAGAACCCAATCCAGATACCAGTAACATGAACAGGTGTAAACATGTGAACTTAGACTTTAAAATAAGCTTCAGATGAAGTTTGTGAAGTCCACAGTGTTTGAAACGAGTAGGGAAAAGCTGCTGTTTGCCCTTCAGCTGTGAAAGCTTTCAGACTCACGTCGATGATGGCAGCGGCGCTGCTGTCCAGGTGCTTATAGAGGTCGTACAGCACTTCCCTCAGCTTCTTCATGTTCTTCTTATTGGGCTGCAGCAGCATCGCCTGGAAGTTCACAGGTAAGCCATACCTGCAGAGTCAAAAACAAACACGGTTCACATCATCTGTCTTCGGTTCACCTGCACCAAATACAAAAAAACATTGACGGACTCCTCTTTACCTTAATACAGACTCCACAAACACTCTCAGAGCCTTAATGTGGATCCAGGCAATGAAGGCCTCACTGAAGTTGACTTTCAGCCATCGTACAAGAGGACCCTGTGGAAACCAGGAAGCATTTCAAAAGCAGACCTTATTAAACCACTGCTTGGGCTTAACATCAGACTTTTTTTTTCTGATCTGTCTTTTTTTTTTTATGTGGAGATTTCTTTTAAAGTTTAATTGTAATTAATCATACATTCGCTCTAATAATAATAATAATAATGTTACTCTTATGTAGTGTCTTCCACAAACACAAGGTCACTTCCTAGTTTAGTATAAAATACTGTGCAAAAGTCTTGAGCCCCGCATTTCTTTATATTTCTCTTCCAGACTTTCTTAGAATTTTAATGTCTTGTTGAGGATCAGTTCTCCAGAACTTCCTGAAGGACAGTGTTGTTATCTCTCATTTTCAGTAGTCTCTGTACCTGAGCAGTGTGATTGTTTTGTGTTGGTTAATCCACACTGTGATCTACGTCTGAACCAAGCAGGACAAAGTGTCTAACTTAAGACATGAAACAGTGAAGAAACAGGTGCAGATGATTCAGGATGATAAACAGGAGATTAGTTTACTGCTGATGCTGAATGCTGAGTGGGTGGAACCCCTTTATCTAGTACACTTTGGGCACTAAAACATTTGGCCCCATTTCTTTCATTTAATCTACTAAATGTGGCAAAAATAAAATCGTTTGAAAATAGCATTGTTGAACAATAAGGTGAGTGCCTAAAATATACAGAAACGAGACTTTTGCACAGAACTGTATGGGCTGTGAGGGTAAATCAAAGCCAGTGAGTCTAATCCAAGTGTTAATCTCTGGGATTGGGACTGGAAATTGTGTTTCATAGATAAAAGAGAGCAGGCCGTACAAACTGTTTCTTCTTATCAGTAGAGAGCCTCGTCATCTCCTCTTTATCTGCCTTCATCTCCTCCTCGTTATACTGGAAGTCTCGAACAGTAAACCTACCAGCAGCGAGCACACACAGAATCAGTCTGCTGTTCAAAACACTCATTCACCAGAACCACTGCTGAGTGTATGAACAGGTGAATCCAGGATACAGTAATAAATGTAAAATAAAAGACATAATTCCTACTTGTTCTCTCTGGCTTTGTGTCTGAAGTCATCGATGGCCTTGCGGAACAAAGTTACACTGAACAGCCCACTGTCCTGGTCCTCGAACAGCAGGCTGTGGAGAGATAAAGCTGAGGTTAGTTTTAAAAAAGACGGTGGACATGTCATTATTGGGCAGCGGTTGCCTAGCGGTTAGGGAGTTGCCCCAGATCAGAAGATTGTGGGTTCAATTCCCTCACCAGTAAGTTGCCCTGAGGTATCCCTGAGCAAGGTATCATCCCTGTCACTGCTCCCCGGCACTTTCAATAGCTGCCCCCTGCTGCACGTGTGTGTATGGGTGAAACGCAGACGTTGAATTTCGGTGTGTTGCACTGTGCTGCGTTTCGTAATGACAAGAATAGTCACTTTCACTGCATTGTATTTACTTTTTCCGACACCAGATTGACAGCTTGAATGGAGAATAAGGAAATAGAAAAAAAAAGTATGGAAACAAATATTTTTTACCAACTTTTTACAATCTGTAGTGCAATTAAACAGGACTAATTCTTTTTGTATAGAAACATGCAGCATGCATAATTCATCATAATAACCACAAATATCATCATATTCAGCAGCCCTAATATCTATTCTCAGCTAAAACTTTGGACTGCATCTGTTAAAACAGCTTTTGTTGTCAGCTGCTCGCTTGATAAACTGGGTGGCCAGATAAAAATAGGTGAAGTGTTGTATGTAATTGAACGGATGTAGATGTAAACTCCAGAGAGTTTATGGTATTCTTATCATTTCTAGATCATTTCCGTGTTGGTTATGGAAACTATTGTCGTTAAAAAATAGTATTAATTTCAAATTTTTTTTTTTAATGGTGGATTTAGACAGGATTTCATTCCAGACCTCCCTGACACACAGCGTCAATCGTCTGTAAATCTAACATCAGGCATGCTGAGCTTACTTTGTGGATCTTGGTACCACCATTTCAGCCAGGGTCTCGTACGTCTTCTGCCAGTCTCCGTAACTTGGCCTGATGAGGTGAGATGTCAGTTTTTAGTCTTAAAGTGCTGGTTCAAACAAAAACATTCAATCACCCAAGAACCGTTTCTTACAAATGGAAAAATGCCACTCATAGCCAAAAAAAAAGCAAAAGCCACTTTGATGATGTTTTTTCATACTTTAAGCCATGTCTGTAGATATAAATGTTTTATACAGTCAGAATTATCACCAAGAACGAGAGAAATTAGTTTTACTTACTTTGGCACCACCACCAGCAGAGTGATGAGGTACTCAGAGTCCAGCACAAAGTCTTCTTTCTTCACGATGTCGGCCAGGCTCCTTGTCAACAAGCTCCCTCTATTGATACAGCATTTTATTCAAACTCAGCCTGTACGTCACATCACGGAACACGTCTGGTCTGTCAATCTATCTTTTTGTGTCACACGTTCTATTTTACACAACATTTTCAAAAACATTCATTTCAAAAGAAAACTAGTTCATTATACTAGTAAAAACTGATTAAGGTGTTTGTTACTGGGCAGTTTATACAGTCACTAAATGCTGGTTGCTGTTCTTCACTCACGCGTTCTTCCTCTCCAGGTTCTGCAGGTTGCCCTTCAGGTTGTTGTATGCCGAAGCTCTGGCCTTCAGGTCGTTGTCAATCTGTGTTACTTGCTGTTGAACAACAGGGGGAGACAAAACCTGAGATTTCCTCCAGGATGGATATCCAACCTACTATCCATCTGTCTTTCTGTCTTATTCATTCATCTATACATTTATCCATCTATCTTTTTTATCTATCTAATCATCTAAGTATCTTGTTCATAGTGTTGATGAATGGAACCAGGCGTCTGAATGACCCTCACAGACATGAAATGGTGCTAAAGACACTGCCTGATGTCTGAGTCGTTGTTTTACCAGAGAGTTCACTTTAGACTAAAACAACCCATTCATGGTGGAGGGATGGGTTATGAGGAACTGATTTAGTTTAGACTATTTTACCATCATCGCCATCCCACAGAAACTCTCAGTGACAATCTGAATCCCTACACTGATCTGTTTCACACCGTGAAGACTTTATATACCACTGATTTATGGGGGATGTTTTGTGGAATCGGAAAAGGAAATTTTTTCCGTGCCAGTATTTCCTCTCAAAAAATAATGACTTTGCTAGATGTTTTTGTTTGATGTACTGTTTAGGATGCCATTTCTTTGAGAGACTTGCCTTCGATATGATTTCAGAAATGTTCTTCAGAGACTGCTTGATGGGGTACTTGGCCATGTCCCACTGGAATCTGGTGATGTAGGTGATCAGATCCACTAAGAAGGAGAAAAGAAATCATGAGTTTAGCACAGCTCACAGTGTGAGAATCTGTCTCTTTGCTCGTCCCACCTCCATTAGCCAGCAGGTTCTCCTGAACTTTATCTCGACTGTCCTCCAGAACGTCGGCCATGTACTGCGCCACCTTCTTCACCACACTGTGAACCACATCAAACACACATCACACACCCGCTCTGACCTTCTATACCATCCTCACAACACACTTCATCACAACCATCAGAAGGTCCACTGACAACCTGGTGAAAACAGAGTTCAAAAGAATGGGAAAAAGAGAATGTGTAGTGCTGTGCAAAAGTATTGAACACTTTCTGGTGATTTTAATGTTGAGGAAGTTCTTCTGATCTTCCAGAAGGACAGTGTTTTTGTCTCTCTTTTTCAGTCCAGTCTCTGTAGCTGAGCAGTTTGTTTTTTGTTAGTTAATCCACACAGTGATCTACGTCTGAACCTTCAAGCAGAACAAAGCCAGCTTTGAAATATAATCTCTAATAAACTTGTTTATGAGGTTTCTGACCCTGGTCAACTGTAATCCCACTACAAACACTATTTGAATAGTGTTTTTGAATCAGTGTTTTGAACAATATGATTCCAGTGTGGTTTGTGAGAAAAGTTGAAAACAGTTGTAGGAATTCAACCAAATAGCGTCACTGTTAAACATTTTCTTTAATTTAGCAAGATTACAAAATTAAGACAACTTCAAAATGAGAAGAGGTATAGATGATTATTAAATAGCTAGAGCTGTCAAAAATAAAAAATATAAGGACAGAAATATTCAAAATAATTCCTAGAAAATAGGAATATTTAGACATAGTATTCTGGTATTCAGATTACAGTATCTTGTATTTAATTTGGTAAATAAATCTGCAGGCCAAATCCGTACAAAAAAAAAAAAAAAATTATGTAATAAAGTTAACATCCAGAATTAATGCATTATTAATGACATTAATATCCAGAAAGAGGGGCGGTGGTGGCCTAGTGGTTAGGGTGTCGGCCACGTGATCAGAGGATTGGGGGTTCGAACCCCTTCCCAATAGGTTGCCCTGGGGTACCCTTGAGCAAGGTGCCATCCCCGTCCCGCTCCTCCTTGCGATGGGCTGGCGACCTGTCCAGGGTGCGTCCCCCGTCCTCGCCCTGTGTGCGCTGGATTGGACACCAGCACTCCCCCGCGACCCCGTTTGGGACAAGCGGCAGATAATGGATGGATGGATGGATGGAATATCCAGAAAGTGAAATTCAAGCAAAATGAGCATTCAATTAACATCCACAAAGAAATTCAAAGTTTATTTCTATATTCAGAATAAAATGTAAGTGGCTGCTCAAAGAGGCAGCATGATGGCACAGTGAGTAGCGCTGTCGCCTCACAGCGAGACGGTCCTGGGTTGGATTCCCGGATGGGGCGTTTTGGGTCCTTTCTGTGTGAGGTTTGCATGTTCTACCCGTGTCTGTGTGGGTTTGCTCTGGTTTCCAGTGGAATTGGAGATGTTAAATTGTGCGAGCGTGTGACCTGTACAGGGTGTGTCGTCCCTTTCGTCCTGTGAGAGCTGTGATAAACTCCAGCACCCCCAGCAACCCTAATTAGGACAAGCGGCTATGAAATTTAGTGAGTATTCAGAATTCAAAAGCTAAATCTTAATAAAATTTTAAGTGATTAAATCACAAGACTACTAATTTCATTATGAATAATTACAAAAAATGTAAGTAAATAATTACAGCATATTTTTTAATGAATAAAAGCAAATATTAAATATACAGTTTCATATTGACTCATATTACTAGTTGACTATTGCATAAAGAAATTAAAAAGCTCAAAAGTGTTTGTAAACTTATGAACACACTGAAACAGTAGCAGCTTCTTGAATCCTGAACTGTGTCTGGGCTGTGAGTCAGAAACCACATGAGCCAGTCTGTTAGAGATTCTGAACAAATGTGTCATTATTTAGATTTGCATGCAGTTAGGGATGATACGGTCATACTTTAAGTACAACAATGGAAAGAGAAAACCTCAAACACCAAAATGTCTGACTTATTTCTATTAAAGAGGGGAAAACTGTTTTCTTCTTTTCAGAACTAAGGTCCTGGCCAAAAGGTTTGGGTTTCCCCTCTTTTTATATGTTCTAAGGAATCACCTTATTGGTGCAAAAATCATATCTGTGGCATACAGGGTATTAAATGAAAGAAATAGGAACAAATGTTTTAGTGCAACAGGCGGTAAAGTTCCTAAAGATACAAGGTTCTAGATAAAGGGGTTCCACCACTCAGTGTTCCGCATCGGCAGTAAACTAATCACCTGATCATCCTGAATCATCTGCACCTGTTTCTTCACTGCTTCAGGTCCTAAGTTAGACACTTTGTTCTGCTTGAAGGTTCAGATGTAGATCACTGTGTGGATTAACCAACACAAAACTATCAAACTGCTCAGGTACAGAGACTGGACTGAACATGAGAGACAACAACACTGTCCTTCAGGAAGATCTGCAGAACTGCTCAGGTACAGAGACTGGACTGAAAATTAGAGACAACAACACTGTCCTTCAGGAAGATCTGGAGACCTGCTCAGGTACAGAGACTGGACTGAAAATGAGAGACAACAACACTGTCCTTCAGGAAGATCTGGAGAACTGCTCAGGTACAGAGACTGGACTGAAAATGAGAGACAAAAACACTGTCCTTCAGCAAGGAGAACTGTTCCGCAACTATACATTAAACATACAAGAACATCAGAATCAGAATACGAAGAAACGAGAGGCTTAATACTTTTGGCCAGCACTGTAATTCTTTAAAAATGTGTCTCTAAATTTAAAAGTTAAACACTCCTGATGGTGAGACCTGAGAGTTAAGACTGTAATGTTGAGGAATTCTCTAGAAGACATTTATCTAAAAGCTGGACTGCGCGTAAGCGTCCGAGTGATTTTTCTGACCCTTTCAAGCTTACAAACACTTATAAATAGAATCTTGCAGCCATGGACGAGGCATAAGTCATGGGATTTAAATATGATGGAGAAAAGAGATGCTGGTGTGTCACCAAACTGCCAAGTGGTTCCCTTTAGCCAGGGACGGCAGTCATTGCACAGCAGCGTGAGATTCCACAATGCAGGAGGGTAAAGCAGCAAAGGGTAAAACGCTCTGACGCCATGTGCCTGTCTTAACTAATAACATCATCGCAAACACATGAATTCACAGAACACAAAGTAGCCGCAGCCAGCCTGGATGGTTTGCCCTTTCGGATCAAAGAGCCGTTTGACCGGAGTGTGGGTTTGCACTGGGATGTTTTCCTGGAGAGTAAAGAAAAGGCAAAGAAAAAAAAAAACTGTACCTCTCCACAAAAGAGTCCAGCTTGGCCAGCTCGTCGGAAAGACCCACTAAAACGTCTAATGTCCCGACCTGCGAATGGACAGAGAGACAGAGGCTTTGATCAGCAAAGCAAACGCAGCCGGGCTGTGTTTGGTCAGTGCTGTGCCAGAGCCGGGCCAAACCAGGGGCCCCGGAGAGGTTCAGCTGGCGCCAAGCCTTTTCTCGCCCTGTCGGGCGTAAACACACTGATAAAGGGGCGCGGAGGCGTCCCACACTTCAGAGGGGGCAACAGGGTCACTTCATGAAAAGACATGGTGGATTTATGTTGCTCAGATGCATGTAATACTATTTTTTTACATTTACAAATGGACATTTTAATGACATTTTGCAGACACTGGACATACGTTTCCTAAGAACAGGCGTGGTTGGTGCAGCCTAAAGCTTGTGCTCAAGAACCCAGAGATGGTAGTATTTGAACCGGCAACCTCTTGTTCCATAGGCAAGTACACTACTACTCAACCACCACCTCCTCATCTCAGGACTTTTATGACCTCTATATGACCCAAAATTACTATTACCCTAAATATTCCCTCTTTAGCCCAGATGCAGTCGATCAGCCTTTGCAAACTAGCAAAATCACAAAATCATCACCCATCATGTTTGTAATCCCTAATAAGCTTGTTTACGTGGCGTCTAACAATGTCGTTTCAGGTTCAGAAACCACACAAACAAGCCTGTAGCCTGTAACTCCACACACTTCAAGGTGAGTGTGAGGGTTGAGTCACCCTGCTAATTGGTTGACTTTAAGTGGACTTTAAGTGCTAATTAAAGAAAAGTCTAAACATGTCTTCCCTGACTGAGCGAATTTATGATAAAGAGAATGTTGCTTTACACTTAATGGGAAGAGAAACTGCTTGCTCACAAGACCCGTGTGCTAGGATTTGTGTAAGAGGAACTACAGGGATTCAGATTCAAATTGGAGAAGTCCAGAATTTCGCAGACAGGAAGTAATTTCCAAAAGGAAGGTAAAGGTCATATCAATGTAGAAAATTAAGGTAAACTATAATTATGTCTGACTGTGAGTTGAAATAGGTCAATCAAATGTCAATAAAGGACCGACCTTGAGGTCAGGGATGTTGAACTTATTGTTAGTGGACAGGTTGTTGGTGCGAGTGGTGGCCATCAGCAGCTTGTCCCATGTTTGCTGGCAGGTTTTCTCTCCAGGGGCCGAGATCAACCAGAACTCTGTCATGACTGCAGGAAGAGACTGAAAAACAGGCACATTCACTTGAGTACTACTTTATATTTTTACATCATTTCAATCTTAAGCCCTATAGGTTTACTCCAGATTATATCTCACTATATTTACTCAGACAACAGAGTTGCAGGTATTCAGGTATCATATCTCACCTTATCTCATCTCTACAGGCAAGGTGGGCATTTATACTTTCCATCCTTCAACATGTTTCAATGAAAAGAGATTGTAAAGGTCCTGTTTTGCAGTATTTAGTGCAGTGCAAGGGGCAAAACATGTTTTTGTCCTAATGCCAACATTTGTCCCAGTATTTCTTCTTTTATAGCTTTCAGATTTATAATTTTTCAATAACATTCATTTTTTTATCTGTTACAGTTACTTCAGATACCTGAACATTTCTTTAAATGCATTAAAATAATAGAAAGTCTTTTACCAAACTCCCATGTACAGACTCTACCACCCATCAGGGCTTTAATCTGTTTACTCTCTTTTCATCTTATCATATTACATTCATTGTTTCTTCTCGAATATCCACTGTTGACCAGAGGAGGACAGATTCTTTGTTCCTCCTGAGGCTCTTCCTCCACTTTTGGGGAGATTTGTTCACTGGGGCTTTGGAGCGGATTATGGAAAACTGCTTTGTGACAGCAGTAAAAACGTCTAGAAAATTGAAACAGACTTGACTAACTGTTAAAGCGTTATGTGTCTCTGAAATGCTGATATTGCAGAGAGCTGTAACATGCAAATGAGCCCCTGACCAATCAGTGTTTTGACAAGGTGTCCAATCACAGCTCCAGGTCAGAGACACTTGCAGAAGAATCAAGGTACCAAAGTAATCCAGCAAAAGTCAAAAAGCCATTTTTTCCTTAAAAAACAAAAAAAAACAGACTTGTTGAGATGTTAAAAAGGCCTATATTTTCCTTTTTTCCCCTCATATGTTTCATTTGTTGACTTTGTCACATTAAAGATCCACTAATGTGTTAAAGATCGCAATCACAGAAAAAAGAACAATGAAAGAAAACGGTTTATTATCCATCCTAACTATTCTGATGTGGTTGATCACCTTTCCACATCAGGCCCTCCTTCCCTGCTTAAGTGATCAGACTGTTAATTCATTAATTGATTAATGGATGGTCACGTGATCTTTGCTGGCTTATAAATTGACAGTCTGAAAGGAAGGTGACAAATGTCAAATACACAGCCAGGTTTGTACAAAATAATCACGTTAAAATATTAAATGTGGGAGAGCAGACCTAAAATGAGGCCAAATGTAATTTATTATAAAATGATTATTTTAGATAGGAAAATTTAGACCTAAGGACGTTCTGTGATATCTGGATGTTTGAAGTGTTTGAATGTGTCTCCACAAAAAGGGTTTTGAACGTTAAAAATATTAACAAAAAGCAGTAAACAACAGAAACTTAAACTGGACATTAAAACATTAAAAACACTGATGTTTTGGTTGCTGGTGTTGAGCTGATTAAATCGTTTTGATCGTATAAAATGACTCACCTGCTCCTGAGCGAGCGGGCAGGGATAAAAACACCAAGTGGGAGAGGTTTTATTCCGAACTCTGATTTTTTAAAAAGCAGAATTAAAAAACTGGATTATTCATAATGACACAACACTGCTCTTTCCAGTCAGGTGATTATTTTGTTTACCACCCCTACTTGAGTACTAGTCCCGCCCTCACGCAATTGCTATTGGTTAATCCCGACTACGTCTCTTAGCGTTCCTGCGCTCTGGTTGGTCTGCATGCCTCGTATCCTGCCCTCCTATTGGCTGGGGCGCC
Source organism: Hepsetus odoe (assembly GCA_017165825.1). Classification (NCBI taxonomy): domain Eukaryota; kingdom Metazoa; phylum Chordata; class Actinopteri; order Characiformes; family Hepsetidae; genus Hepsetus; species Hepsetus odoe. The sequence goes on from CM029389.1 coordinate 11,755,153, forward strand.
AGTCTTGCAGTTCTAGAAGAGGCCACGACGCTTGAAAACAGGTGGGGAAAAAACGACGCATCGTATTAGAGGTCAGCTGACCTGCTGGGTGCTGATGCGAGTGGAACAGCGACATCTGATGGTTTGGAGGCCTTAGTGCACATCATTTCTGCCCCTTGAAAATATCAGAAAGACTTCTGCTGAAGTAGTCATTATTTCTCAAATTATTAAGCACATGGGGTGAAATACAGCCTAAATGGGGCAGCGGTGGCCTAGCGGTTAGGGCGTTAGCCGCATGATCGGAGGATCGGGGGTTCAAACCCCTTCTCGATAGGTTGCCCTGAGGTACCCTTGAGCAAGGTACCGTCCCCATCACTGCTCCCCGGGCGCTTTCAATAGCTGCCCACTGCTGCACGGGTTTGAGTGTGCATGGGTTAAATGCAGAGGTCCAATTTCGTTGTGGTTCATGTGTGCTGTGCCATGACCTCGCAATGACAAGGGTTGTCACTTTCACTTTTTTTTCACTTTTAAATACCAAATGTGTAAGAAAAAGAGCGGTACAGCACATCCATTATCTTTATTTTATTTACTTTTTACTATTTACTATTTAAATATTTTTTTAATAAAGTGTATAAAATGAAAGAAAGTGAAAACCCCTGTCATTGCGAGGTCACAGCACAGCACACAGTGAACCACAACGAAATTGGATCTCTGCATTTAACCCATGCACTCAAACACCATACAGCAGAGGGCAGCTATTCGAAGTGCCCGGAGAGCAGTGATGGGGACGGTACCTTGCTCTAGGGTACCTCAAGGCAACCTACTGGTGAGGGAAGCCAACTCCTTAACCACTAGGCCACCGCTGCCCCTGTGTAAATTTTTCATTCAATGTAGAATTACTTAATAACTATGAATTTACTTTAATAACTGCTGTAAATTATTCAGTTTCCACTATGATTAATCCAGAGGAAACCCAAACGTGGACACGTGATGAACATGTCCTCTCCACACAGTAAGGACCTGGACTGCCCCGCCTGGGAATTGTACCCAGTACCTTCTCACTGTGAGGCAGCAGCACTACTCACTGTGCTACCCCGAGCCACCTTCTCAGTAGCCTCTATGAATTATTCTGTACTCACTACGAATTATTCAGTAACCAGTATGAATTACTCAGCAACTGCTATGAATTCAGTAACATGAATGATAGCAGTATCAAATGAAAGTGACTGTTTGTCATTGTGAAACACAACACAGTAAAATACAAGGAAATGCAACCTCTGCTTTTAACCCACACGCACCGTATTAAAGTGCCTGGGGAGCAGTGAAGGGGGCTGTGCCTTGCTCAAGGGTACCTCAAGGCAACATACTGGGATTTGAACTCTCAAACTTCCAATCCATGGCCCAAGTTCCTAACCACTAGACCACCGTTGCCCCATCAAGTATGAATAATTTAGTATCCACTATCAATTATGGATGTGTAATTTGCGTACTCATTGGAGTGATGATGTGCAGGTTTTATGGGGTTAATAAACAGAGGCCTGCTGTAATAAGCAATGATTATCTCAGTTTTTTTTGTGATGGCCGTTCCTGGGAGGTCCCGTCAGGAATGCCCACTCAGCCGCCCTGTCCAAGGGAGGCACAGTGTTCTAAATTTGGACCGAAGTCCCTCTTCCTGTCTGCGGGTGTCCCCCACCCTGTGTTCGAGGAAAAAATCCACAAAGGGATATGTTTGTGGAGTTCAGTAGGTCTGGGGTGCATTGTTTGGGATACAATGCCTGGACTGGCTGGAGCCGAGCGCTCACATCAAACAGCAGGGCGAGCTGCCCCGTGGCTGGCCTCTGCCCAAGTCTGGGCACGCGTGTCCTAATCAGTCACCCGCCTGCAGGCCGGGGTGGTGAGGCGGCCATAAGGAAGGCTGTTTAGACTCCTGGGATGTCTAGCCCTGCGCCTGGGGGACCGCTGTGGCCCCAGCTTTTTGTTAAAGCCCTTGGCTCCATTTCCTTAGATTCCGAAATCTAGCGAACACATGAGCGTAAATAAACTGTGACCAGGACAAACAAAAACGACAGAGCCAATGCTGGACAAAAGACCACCATCACTCATCAGTTTTCCATTTGATTGACAGCATTCTAACCCTCCTGACCTTTTCGGGCTCCTTAAATGCACATATCTCCAATGCACAAATGAGAAACTGTAATGTGCTTTAAACATTTTTTGCTCAGTTTGAAAGTGTTTTACATGTCAAATGATATTTAATTTACACATGTTTGGAAGGGAGCACTGTCAAGATAGGCCAAGCTAGTTCATGATAATTAGAATTAGTTAAGTTTAATTGATCCAGAGGGAAATTAATTATATTGCTAACAATAGCATGGTGGCAAATATGCGGCACAAGCACCAGAAAAGAAAGACGATTTCTGTCTTTCTGAAAAAAGAAAGCTTTACAAGTGTTTTTCCAGCTTTCTGTAAAGCTTGGAGCTAAAGATCCAGCCTGGCAACAACTGAGCACATCTTTGGTTGTTTGGATTCACCTTAGTCACTTCAATCATTCTTAAATAAAACCTCACTCTTCAGCTCTTACCTCTCTTCACTTTAGAATTACGCAAGACTTTAATATATTTATTTAATAGATTTTAAAAGAGATATAAAAGATTGGATGTCACTTAATTCTTTTGCTAGGTCACAAAATTACTAGAGACAAACTTTCAGGTTTAATTGCTAGATTTTCCTAATTGTACAGTTAATCTTAAGCACTCTCTCAAAAGCCTGGGCGTCACAATTGACTCGGATCTATCTCTAGATAGACACATTGGAAATATCACTAAATTAGCTTTCCTTCACCTTAGAAACATTGCTAAACTTAGAAGCGCACTCATACTACATTATGCAGAAATACTGATACACACTTTAATCACCTCAAAATTAGATTATTGTAATGCCCTGCTGACAGGATGTTCCAGTAAAAGCCTTCATAAACTCTAGTTAGTCCACAACGCAGCAGCTAGAGTCCTCACTAGATCCAGAAAATTTGATTATAATAGCCCGATATTATCTAGACTTCACTGGCATCCTATGAAATTCCGCATTGACTATAAAATTTGACTGCTAACTTAATAAGCCCTAAACGGCCTCGACCCTGATTATCTCTCCGAGCTCTTCTCCAATTATGAACCTTCACGCTCACTTAGATCGCAAGGTGCAGGTTTTCTTACAGTTCCTAGAATTTAGAAAACAACAACAGGGGGAAGGACTTTTTCATTCAAAGCCCCCATCTCTGGTACAGTCTGCTGCGGTCCAGGACTCAGACACACTCTCAGTATTTAAGTCGAGACTAAAGACTTACTTGTTTAGTCAGGCTTTTAGTAGTTAATTTTCCTGTTTGTTAAGAGGTGCAGATCCAGGGGTTCATGGATACAGAGAATCACTGTAAACTGGGATGTTGATGCTGCTGGCCCACCAATCTCATGCTCAAAAATCCCAGGGACAAACCAAGGCCCAGACAGGCCGGTGGATTTCATAATAATAATAATAATAATCCTTTATTTATAATCCCACGAATGGGAAATTCACTCTCTGCATTTCACCCATACACACATGTGCAGCAGTGGGCTGCTATTGAAAGCGCCCGGGGAGCAGTGATGGGGACGGCTCCTTGCTCAAGGGTACCTCAGGGCAACCTACTGGGAAGGGGTTCGAACCCCCGATCCTCCGATCATGTGGCTAACGCCCTAACCGCTAGGCCACCGCTGCCCCATTCCATTATCCATTGTTTGACTGAAGATCCAAAACAAAAAAACAAAACTAAAACTCAGGGACAAACCAAGACCCAGACAGGCCGGTGGATTCCATTATCCATTGTTTGCCCGGAGATCCAATCAAAAATCAAAACTAAAACTCGGGGACAAACCTGGCCAAGACAGATCAGTAAATTCAGGTTTGTTGAAGGTGGTGTGAGGAGGACACTAGTGTCACAGGGCGCTCTCGTGTTTGAACTATGAGTTCAAAACAGATCTAATTTCTTTCTCTTTGTTTGAGATGGGAGTTTGTCCACCACCTGTGTGATGGACGGTTTGGGTGTTTCCTGAGAGCAAGTCCATCGATCTCCGTGAGGGTCTCCTGAGCTCCATGCCAGCTGCTACACCAAGTCAGCGAAGCTACTGTCACCTTTTCTCCCAACCTGAACTTCAGATCAGCTCCATCAGACTGGCTCATCTGCAGGAGCTGTTGCCGTGAAGATTAAAGCTTCCACCACTTAAACAGAGGTTCCTCCATTAGCTCATCATCCTCAATTTACATTCACCAATGAACTCTTTTACTTTTGGTGTCACTCATGCTTACTGGAAATGACCACTATACAGGGTTTTTCTCGTTCTTTCCCGTCGGCCAAAGGAGGATGGGTCCCCTTTTTGGGTCTTGGTTTCCCCCAAGGTTTCTTCCTCATGTTTGGGGGAGTTTTTCCTCGCCTCTGTCACCCTCGGCTTACCCAACTGGGGCTCGGATCCAGATTGTGTAAAGCTGCTTGGTGACAACAACAGTTGTAAGAAGCACTATATAAATAAGGTTGACTTTACAGTTACAATTACATCTACTGAATAATTACCATTAAATGCTGAATAATCTATAGTGAATATTGACTTATTTATTGTAGTAATTCATAGTAAATAATTAAATGTTTAGAGTAGTTACTCAATAATTCATACTGAACACTGAATCATTATAGTAGGTACTGAATCATTATTGTAGATGCTAAATAACTAATACTACATTATGGAATTCTTCATAGCATTAATAGTCCATGAATGTGTAGTATTTTCTCAATGACTGTAAATATCAATGTGCATAATAATTTTACAGTTGTTTTAATAAGACAAGAACATTCAGGAGAAAGCATTGAAATGATCTGTAGTAATCAATTGTAACATAAATTGTAAATATAAGCTTGAAAAATATATTTTTTATTAATTTAGGGTTTTTATCTTACATTCATTTTAAATATGCGGTTTTAAAGTGTCCCCAAACTGCATTATCAGTGATGTAATGTGCATGTGATGTCCTTTAAGCATTTACAAAAGAAAAAAAATCACCAAATATTTAATCTTCTGTCACTGAACTGGGTGGGTATGGCTACATATTTATCAATCTAACCATTTAAACGGTATTGTCCTGGAATGTTTCTTCAGCACTGCGGGTTAGAAATAAATACAGAGAAACATAATAAACAGGTCTGCGCTGATATAACGGGACTCCTGGCTCCTGCTCTGATGGACAGTAGGAGTGGTCGGGTCAATGAGGCTAAAAGGTAATAGATAATGACGGAGAACATGAGATAAGCCCTATTGTTTTGGTGAAAGACTAACTCTCTGTTTTTTATCCTGATATCAGCATCCTCAACTTGCTTTTTTTGGCAAGTTTGGAAAGGTCCAAATGATAAACTTTTCTCAAATGTATTCGCCTGCTGTCCATGTCCGTCCCCTTAATAACGAATAACATTGTCAAATAGGGTTCAATTTAAAATAAATGAGAAGATTTCAAAAATCACAATTTAAGTTAAAATACTTTTACACTTTTGAATGGATTACACCCTTCTTTTGTGGACTGAGCTATGAAGCAGGTGTTGACAACAAATATCCTTTTTTCTCTTGTTTTCCTCCCTGAAGGTTCGGAGGGTTATTGTTTTCAAGCTGTTACATATATGATTTCTCAAAAACAGGAACCAAATAAAACTAAATTTTAATAGTAATAATAATAGTAATAAATGTAAATATAATTTCTTGATTGCAGGTTTTAGTTTTACACAAATAGCTGATCTTCTTTTCTTTTTCTTCCTGCTGCTCCTGTTAAAGGTCACCTCAGAGGATCAGCTGTCTCCATTTCTTCCTGTCCTCTGCATGTTCCTCTTTCATACCAACCACCTTCATGTCCTCTCTCACCACGACCATAAACCTCCTATTTGGTCTTCCTCTTTTCCTCTTTCCTGGCAGCTCCATTCTCAACATCTTCCTCCCAATATAATCCTCATCTCTCCTCTGGACACGTCCAAACAAACGCACCCTGCTTCATCTAACTTTGTTTGTAACTTTTGTCCAGTGTGTTTCCTGACCTTTCTCTGTATAAGTGCTGGGGTTGGCTCCAGCAATCCCATCACCCTGATTAGGAAAAGCAGCTCAGAAAATAGATGAAGATAATGAACATAATGCACATAAACAACTTTTTGTAAGTTGCCATATTTTTATTACAGAGAAAGAGAAGACGGGACATTGATGCAGTTTATCCCAAAATCTGGAAAATGAAAGGCACATCTGCGTTTTATATTAGTGACAGTATGCACTTCCAAGGGCTTAAACATATAGTAGTGTAGAGAGGACTATATAACCATCGTGATACTATCTGATGGGAGGGTTCCAGCGGCATAGTGTTAGCGGTGGGGGGCTGCAGCCTGCGGCCTGTAAAACACATGTCCCGCCAACCACAAGTGGCCAGATTCAGATACCATTATAGAAAGAACAATGGCAATCAAACAGTGCACTTTGCTGGCAGCCCCCACAGATGCTGCGTGAGATTAGCAAACGTACGCTCGGTCATTGTCTGCAGGGACCAGGCACAAAACTCGGAACAGTGTTTGTGTGGTCTGGAGGGAGAAACTTTCACTGGCGAACGGCGACAACAGTGTAAAGCGACTCTGGAGCTGCTCTAACAAACACAGGCATTGAGTCACTTCCCCATTCCAGCACCGCTGCCTCACTGAGCAGAAAATACCCTTCAACACCATCAGAACTGCAAGTGGACACGTCTTCACACAGCATCTCAATTACAACTACATGCTTATAATAGACAGTGATGCAGCTCACCAGGCCTGCTGTAATACATATATGTCATTCAGTAAAGACAGATAGACAGTTAAATAGACACAGAAATACCGACAACTTGAATGATCAAACAGACAGATATCTAAACTGATAGATGGCCTGAATCACAGAAAGACAGGTACATATACACACACATAAATATAAAGATAGACAAACAGATAAATAGACAGGCCGACAGAGAGACTGATCCATATATAGAACGACCGCCAGACAGACAGACAGACTGATATATGCACAGAAAGATATATTGACAGACAAACAGAAAGATACATACATACAAGATAAACAGGCATATTGAAAGAAAGAAAGATAGATAGATATTCTAGATAGATATAAATCATGTTTTACTTATCATGTGGGCTGTTCAGTGAAAGAATGAAGCAGTTTGTACAGTTTCTATAACCATGTAATTACACATACCTTTATCTAAACGCAGTTCAGAGTTTAAAAACACCAAGCAAATGTACCAGTGCTCTTATAAATATAATCTTCCCCCAAATGGTTTTATTTAATGTATATTAAAAAGGGAACAATGCATAGCAGGTTGTGTGTGTGTGTGTTTGTGTGTGTGTGTCCTGGAAGAGCCTCTTCGGAGGGCGGTCCTCTCCCCTCCCTCAGTGAAAGAGCTCCTGTCTGCGGGAGCTGGATTTAGACGGTGGTCGGCAGGTACAGCCGACTGGAGCAGCTCTGACCGTCCGCTCTGAGTTCATGACATTACAGTCTCAGCACAGCCAGCCGTGCAGTGCAGGACATGAGGGTGGGACATGTACAGGAGAGGAAAATACTGCTGTACTGCAGGTAGAGTGCCACACATTCACACATAAACACACACACACTATTTCATTTAACTTATAATACATTTACATTTACAGTAAATAGCAGGCGCTCTTATCCAGAGCAACTTACATCAGCGCTTTGTCTCTACATTTGATCTTCATTCTAGTAGCTAAAGCTAAAGATCAACAACTGCTGACTAACTAATTCAACCAAGTAACAAACTTATTAACCCTGTGACTAGAACGAAGGGAAAATGCCATTAGTTGTTTTTTTTATATATTAAATGAGAAAAAAAGCAAAGAAAGTGCAGAGGTAAAAGTGAGACTGTTTAGAAAGATTCCTTTCCCTAAGAAATTCTTTGAACAGGTGAGACTTTAACTGCTGCAAAGACAAAAGGTCTGTAACTCTCACAGCCCATCTGATAAATGTATTTAATGAAAACATATTTAAACATTATCATTGTTACAAGAACAATCAAGAACAAGTGGTGGTGGTGGTAGTGGTAGGGTGCTTGCCTCTGGACCTCTGGATCAAGAGGTCCCAGGTTGGAATCCCACCTCTGGCACTACCACCACTGGGTCCCTGAGCAAGACCCTCAACCCTGAATCGCTCCAGGGGGACTGTCCCTGTAATTAGGACATGACACGTAAATGTAAATCACTTCCACACCTGCAGAGACCAGTGTTACTAGTCATTTCTCCAATTACATTTTAAATGTTATTATAATACAGTACTGTGCAATAGCTTTGAGCATTTGGGCAATGATGTCCAAAAGTCTTGAGCCACTCAGTTCTTCATATTCCTCTTTCTCTTTCGTCATTTTTAATGTGTAGTTGAGGAACAGTTCTCCAGATCTTCCTGAAGGACAGTGTTGTTGTCGTCTCTCATTTTCAGTCCAGTCTCTGTACCTGAGCAGTTTGATAGTTCTGTGTTGGTTAATCCACACAGTGATCTACGTCTGAACCTTCAAGCAGAACAAAGCGTCTCACTTAAAACATGAAGCAGTGAAGAAACAGGAGCAAATGATTCCAGATGATCAGGGGATTTGTTTACTGCTGATTCTGAACGCTGAGCAGTTGGAACCACTTTATCTAGAACCTTGTATCTTTACACAATTTGCAGCCTGTTTGCACTAAAACATTTGCTCCAGTTTCTTCTATTTAATCCACCTAACATGCCAAAGAAAAGACAGTTTGACAGGAATGAAACTGTATTTTTGTGTCAACAATGTGATTCCCTAACAGATTATAAAATCGGGTGGCTCAGGGCCTTTGTTCAGTTCAGTTTGTCACAGTTTATTTGTGTACCCCTGGATTGGAGTGTGCAATAATACACTAATTATAAAGATTAAAATGCATATTATATATATATATATGAGATAATAAATAAAAGGTTTATCTTTTTTTTTTACCTATTTTTTAATAAATCTTGTATTTACAAAACAATAAATACTTGTAAGAAATATATGTATGTGTAAAAGTAATACATATATATATATGTGTGTGTGTGTGTGTGTGTGTGGTTTTATTCATTCAAAACATTAAAGTTTTCCAAACGTAGCCGCACACATTCTCTTATGACTTTTTTCAGTAATTCGGTTCCTTTGTTCGGCTCATCAAATTGTTCCGACTCAGTTCGTAATCAGAACAGGGCGACCAATCAGAGCGGCCGACAGTGACCGCGTTTCATTTTTCAAATTTTGCAACACGCGGAGGCTGTGATTCGGTCCGCGGATCCACACAGCTGTGATATTATTCGTGATAAAACGACCTTCAGTGTTTTTTAAGTTTAAGAAGTAAAGAAAAGATTAAATCAAATAAACCCTGAATGTTGATTCAAATGTGCTCTAACATATACGATTCCTTCCGCTTAAAAATGTAGTACCTTTACAGACGGGCCATAACGCTGGCTCAGAATAGTTCTTTTCCTTTTTGAGTTTTAGTTTCTAGATGTGGCTGAATATGGATTCAGCATTAGCTTGAAGTTTTTTTCTTGAAGCTTATTCACACGTTGTTGTATCTACCCACCGAAAATGACACTATTAGTCAATAATAATAATAACAACAACAAACAATATTTGACAAACTGCTTTAATCATGCATTCGTGATTCTTCCCAGGTTTAGTATGATTCGATTCGTTTGTTCTCTGAATCGGTTCTTTGATTCGCCGATTCAATCGGAGCTACTCCACCCCGAGTACTTGTCGTCGGCACGAGGCGTATGGCTGCTGTAAACTCTTTTAAATTGATCTTCGTTGTTCCCACAAGTTTGTAAAAATTCCGCCGAAAAAGAAAAGACGGTTCGGCCCGAAACATGGGAGTTTCTTTCACGTAAGTACCGAACTTGAGTCGACTCACTTGCCTCCATATGCTAACGGATGCTAGCATTCACGTTTATGGCCATTTTTATCCGTTTTCTTCTTATTTTATCTGGACGCCGGCACATGAGGAAGGGTGATAAAATACTAATGTGGTTATATGCCCATGTGGTTATTTTCACAGTTTGTTTTTTGTTCATTTTGTGACGTTTCCGTTTTGGGTAGCTAAGCTAAGCTATCTTACCTAGCACGAGTCTTATAAAATTAACGCTCGGCCGGCGCTCACACGAGCTGACAAACACTGCTTTTACCTCAGTTTTCTCCTTTTTAATAAGTAGTAAACAGCCTATCTTTTAAACCGAACCTTTTCTGGTATCCGGACTGGTAAATTTGGCGGACTGGTTCATATCCGGCTGAGTGTTGGTCCCTTCACCCCCCAAATAATTCAGGATCGGGGATGGAGTTGATATTCTTGTGTTGGAATGAATGACATCTGCTCAGTTTCTAGCTGTAAAAAATAAGTGTATTACACCCCTAATTTAATCGTGCTTCCCTGTATTCACACATTTAGTCCTTTTTTTAGCCATTTCCTCTTCATTACATCATGTAAAGGAGCTTATTCAGACTATTTTACAACATAACCTTTTTTGGAGAGAAAATTAAATGATTGTTTGAGCAGATCATTAATATATGATGTAGTGTCTATGCATAATGTGTGTGTATATAATATATATAATACACAAATGTTTACACTTCAACTTTAAGATACTATTCACTGCTTTTTGTTTGTTTGCTGCAGTTATCTGCATGTATTTTTTCTTTATTATATATATAACTATATAAAATATGTTGCATATATATGCTACTGAGGAAAGCCTTTAACTGACTGTCTGCTCTGTTTGTGTTGGAGATGTTTGGTTCTCCTCCGCACCGCTATAGAAATACTCTTCTTTCTCCCATCAGATCATCCTGGCTGTTTGGGCTGAAACTGTTTGAATGCTGCATTTATCTCTGATTTTTCCATGTACTTTTATAAATCAGTGACTAATATCCTGTGTGGTCAGATTTGCAGTATGCATTGCGATGATGGTTTTTTTTTATTATTTTTTTTTTTTCCTTCTTCTTCTTCTTCTTCTCTCTCAGGTGGCTGTGAACTGCCAGAACAAGCTAGGAGCGTCTGTTTACCGTGAGCAATTTGACTTCAACGCTGAGCCCCCTTGGGATCCTAGCTGATAACAGGAGGGGTTTCTGACCTGACTCTGTAAGTGCAATCTGTCAGCCTGTTTTTGTTAGTTTTATTCCTTTGTTTGTGGGTTTTGTGTTGTCGAGCTGAATATGGTGACCGTGAATATGGTGGGCTGTTCAGTTATGACGAATCATATTCATGATTATTCTGGTCAACAATGAGATCAAGATTATTTAACGTGACTACTCACGAAAAAAACAAACATCTCAAAGGTTTTGAAGAGCCTCTTAGGATGAACAGATATTTCCTTACCAGACAGCACAGTGTGAGATGTCCGCCTCTCTAGTGGCTCCTTCTCAGCTTTAATGTTTTATTCTGATTATTTTATGTAATCAGAGTTAAAGTTTGTATAATTGCGCAGCCATTTATTCTAATATGTGTAGTGTCGAACACTTCTTCAGCAGCACTGATATTGCCAGGGTCAACTTACCTGTTTTTAACATTCGTCCTTTTCTGATATCTGGATTTCCAAATCTGGTAGACTTGTTTATATCCAGGCTGTGTGTTGTTCTGCTGTAATTAACTGATGGCTGCTGGTAATAATCATGTATCATGTTAGTTTGAGTGACTTTTGCCGCCTTTTTTAAGTTTTATTGAAATTAAAAGCCAATTAATATGCACGTTATAGACATGGTTCACCATTTTCTCTTTCATCCTTGACTGAGAAGGAAAATCATATCAAGAAGTTTATTCAGACTACCATCTCATATAAACACACACTGGTGAAAATGAAATGATAAAATTAGTAGATTTATTTCCTTAGACTTGTCGGCGAGTTTCTCAAGAGCAGGATGTTCAGACCTGAAGCGCTGCATGATTCTGTGTTTCATCTGCTCTAACATGCCTAGTACGACTAATTTCTAAGCCCTTCATGGTAAAACAGAAGTGAGTTTGGGCGGTTAACTGGAAAGGTACAAGCCTGTGGTCCTACTTAGCTGACGCATAAGATCACCCTGTTCAACCAGCTGTGAACTTGTACATGTTCTGTCCCTCCCAGTGTTTTCAGTGGAACTCCTTTTAAACCTGTTATAGTAAGTCCTTTTTTTTTTCTTTTTCTCAATTCATCATAACTCTTGTAGTGTTCCTGCCGCAAGATCATATTAATGGTCTTGCTTTCAAGTTGAGGAGGCTCAGTTCTACTTATACAGACTTGATTTGCCCCTCAGTTCATTATATTTTATAGGAAATTAGACAGTAGTTACACTGATCTATGTTCAAACAAATGTAAATCCAGTCTAAACACAGAGTTTGTAGCTTTCTAACCAGCTTTAAAGTCAATATTTCACACGACCACCATTCTTCTTCAGCGCAGCCTGAACTCACTTAGACAAACGTTCTTGTCGTTTCTTTAAGTCGGCTTCTTGAAGGATGTTCTAAAGCTCTTCTGTGGGCGTTATTTTTCCATTATAATGCCATACTTTAGAACACACCTGTAAACTGGGGAGTTTTTTTGTGCCTGTTTTGCAGTGGATATCGCTAGGACCCAGGAGCTGTGTGGGCTCTGCTAAATAGGTGACCTGCTTTATGCCTGTGTTGTCTTGGGCTTGTGGATGAGGATGAAGGGAACACTGGATGAATTGCACTATTCTGTCGAGCTGCTGGAAGGAGATACTGCTCTCCGAGATGTGATTGACAAGCATATCTGTGACCAAAGTCAAGTAAGTTCAGTGAGGTGTTAGGTTACTCAACACAGCAGTTATCAGCTGTTGCTTTATTTGGGAAAAGCACTGTTTTTTAACAGTAGCAACAGTGGGTCAACCGTGTCTAGTGGTGGTGGTCTAGTGGTAGGGTACTTGCCTTTGGGCCTATGGCTCAAGATGTCCCAGGTTCGAATCCCACCTCTAACACTACCATCACTGGGTCCCTAAGCAAAACCCTTAACCCTGAGTTGCTCCAGGGGACTGTCCCTGTAATTAGGATGTGGAAGTTGCTGTGGATAAGAGCGTCTGCTAAATGCTGTAAATGTAAATATGAAGTTCATGTTTTGGCAAATAATACATTATTTTATTGTCGACTATTGCTTTTTTCTTTTTCTACAAAGGTTTTTTCATTAAGAGCAAAATTTTACTGTCCTAGAAAAGCCAAATTTGATTCAAACTGACATACGAGTTATCTAATGCTTTGGCCAGCATGTCAGACTGAGTTCCTTCTGGGGCACAGTTCTGCAGATTTTATCCTTTTCTTCTATCTAGTCCTCTTAATTTGATTTTTTACTAGAGTTGAATCGGTTTGTGTTTTTAATGAAGCAAAACACTGAACACTGGCCCATCAAGAGTGCAGTCTGTCGTTTCTGACTTGCATCATATTAAAGTGTGTTCATTTATCTTTCAGGCTCAGAAGGATGCTTTCTTTGTCGCTGACCTGGGGGCCATCATCTGGCAACAGATTCGATGGAAAGCTCAAATGGACCAAGTTCGACCGTACTACGTTGTGAAGTGTAACAGCAGCCCGGTGGTCACAGAGATTCTGGCTGCTCTGGGAACTGGCTTCATTTGTTCCAACAAGGTAAAACCTGTTTTAAATCCAGGCATTTTTGTTGTTGTTCTTTTGTAAGTGGAGTGTAAGTCAAAGTTTTCATCTGTTCTGACTAATACTTCACTGTTTAAGCAGATATCAGGTTGAAAATCATTTCCCCCATGTGTCTCCATTGGGATCTTCTCTGTCATTGGTTGTCTAAAAAAGAAGAGCTTTGCCTGAAATAAAATGTTTAAAATAGGATCAGCATTGTGTTTGTTTTTTTCCTGACATTCCTGTCTTGCTATTATTAATATGCCCTAATTCTGTCTTTATTTTTGTTGTTGTTTTTGAACTACAGCAAGAGCTGGAGCTGGTAAGGAGCTTTGGTGTCCCGTCTCAGGATGTCATCCTAGGCGGAATGTGTAAGCAGCTCTCTCACATCAAATACGCTGCCAAACTTGGAGTCCAGCTCTTGATTTGCGATAATGAGGCTGAGTTGCGGAAGACTGCTCGCTGTCACCCCAAAGCAAAGTAAGCCTGCTCTTCACACCAGGCTAATGTACTTTTAAAAAAAATTTTTTTAATAAAGTACACCACAGGCTAGATGTTGTGGCCTTTATATATGTTTGTGTGAGTAAATGTGTATTTATATATAATATTCACATTGCCTTTTTTGCAATTGTATTTAAAGAAAATATTGCAAATACTTAAACTTATCAGGGGGCAGCGGTGGCCTAGTGGTCCGGGCGTTGGCTGCGTGATCGGAGGATCGGGGGTTTGAACCCCTTCCCAATAGGTTGCTCTGAGGTACCCTTTAGCAAGGTGCCGTCTCCGTCTCGCTTCTCCCTGCGATGGGCTGGAGACCTGTCCATGGTGTGTCCCCCGTCCTTCGCCCTGTGTGAGCTGGGATAGACTCCAGCACCCCCCTGCGACCCCACTTGGGACAAGCGGCAGAAAATGACTGACTTACTTAAACTTATCTGTGGGTTTTGAAGTGTAAAATAGTAATTGATTCATTCAGTTGCACTGACTAGCACACAGTGTGCTTTGAACACCTTTGTCCACATGGTGGGGCTCTGAGCATATAGATTGAGCAAAAAAGTTTTTCCCATGCAAGTAAATTGTGTTTTGAAAGCTTTTGTTGAACGCCGTTACAGAAATATTTTCCTTGGGAAAGGAAATAATTTTTTTTATGTGAGCACATTTACTCTGTGCCCTGATCGTGAGGTGCATGTTTGCTTTAGACTGCTGCTCCAGGTGTCCACCGGAAGCTGTTGTGATCGAGAGGAGACCGCCCTGCCTTTCGGCTGCACATTGAAGGACTGCAGGCACTTGCTGGAGTGTGCGAAGGAACTCAACCTGCATGTGGCTGGCGTCAAGTGAGTGGCTGATTATTCTGTGTGCGAAAGTGTTTTTAAATGGATAATAAACATTTATCCATTTCTGGGCTTCTGTACTATTTTGAAAATGAGCCTTTTTGTGGATTTCAGCCACTAGATCAAATCGTTTATTACAGATTTCACATCCCGAGCTGCTGCGATGACCCACAGTCCTTCACTCGTGCTGTATCGGATGCCCGCTGTGTGTTTGACATGGGGGTGAGTCAGCAGCCACTTTACATTCGGCAAAATCACATGTGCTGTTTTGTTGAGCTGAGAAAGGAAAACAGTGGCCCATGTTTTTGGAATTGGAAAATATGAAAAGATTTATTTTGTTCTGCTATTTAGTCTGTTGTAGGAGGATCTATTAATGTAAAATGCTAAATGAGAGCAGACTTGTGAAATGTGTTGTAATTTTGTTTCACTTAGGAGGAGCTAGGATTCGTCATGAACATTCTTGACATTGGAGGAGGCTTCAGTGGGACAGAAGCTCAGCTAGAAAAGGTAATTTGGAGTGGTGGGAGAAACAGGAATCAATTTTCCCGAGACACAAGATGTCACAATATTTATTTTTCTCTGAAGAATGAACCAGTAGCGCCCCAGATAAAAGAAGATATTACAATCAACTGCTCACACACAACACGGCTCTGAAGAAACATTAACATTAAGAGGGGCAGCAGTGGTCTAGTGGTTAGGGAGTTGCCCCTGCATCAGAAGATTGTGGGTTCGATTCCCTCACCAGAAGGTTGCCCTGAGGTACCTTTGAGCAAGGTACCATCCCCGTCACTGCTCCCCGGGCGCTTTCAATAGCTGCCCACTACTGCATGTTGTTTGCATGGGTTAAATACAGAGGTCCAATTTCGTTGTGGTTCACTGTGTGCTGTGCTGTGACCTCGCAATGACAAGGGTTGTCACTTTCACATGCAGTGTTCAGTGTTATTTAATTTTTATCAATATCACAGGACACAAGCAAGAACTGGTGTGTAAAAGATTGGAGAAAAAGATTTTAAAAAATTGTTAGGTTTTTCCCCTAAATGTTTTATACTGTTTTCCGATGCAGGTGAGCAGGGCATTAAAACCCATGCTGGACATGTACTTTCCTGCATCGACGGGCGTCTCCGTCATTGCTGAGCCAGGAGCGTATTACGTCTCTGCTGCTTTCTCCCTGGCTGTTAACATCATCTCAAAGAAATCCGCCGCCAGGGACCCGAGTCAGCACCCGCACAGTGAGCACTAACCATATATTTGATGATTTTTTTTTTTTGCCAGTTTTAGACCAATAAAATTCTCATCCTTATGCAGGAAATGACTGCCATTGTGTTTTGTGGTTTTCAGATGTTTTGTCTGGAAATGATGAGCCAGAGTTCCTGTATTATATGAATGATGGTGTGTTTGGCTCATTTGCATATAAACTGCTGGACGAATCTGTTTCTGTGCCATCTCTTCACAAGGTAATGAGTTTGGCTTAAATCTCCGTGTTTCGGTGAAACCTGCATCTCAGTAACTTAAACCAAAGGTCCTGAGATGAGGCATCAGTTGCTTAAGCACTGCCTCACTCATTTGTTGCAAACATTTAGGCCACACCCACTTCTTTTATTTAAAAAAAAAAAAAAAAAAAAAAAAAGGAAATCTCAGAACTGAATGGATACAAGACTAGACTTTGGCCAGTCTTCTGAGTACAGTGCCATTATTTCTCAAAGGTTTTTAGCAAATTTGAGAATACTTTAAAAACGGTGACCAAAAAAGAAATCTAAGAGCCTTTTGATGTTTTTCATAAACCTGTGAAACCTGTCTCAGTGTTAATTCCTCATATAGCATTCAAATCAGATATCTTTGTTTTTAAATCAATCTAAAACCTAATAATAGTAATAATAGATATTTTTGTAGAACACTTTTCACGCAGCTTGAAATGATGTATTTTACATTTGTTAAAACAATTAGTTTAATTGTCGATTTTCCTAGTGTAGTTATTCAAAAGCAGACATTTTAGAATATGTAAAGACAATGTAATGATGTTCTCTGTGACGCTGTCGCTGTAGGAGAGGTCCTCAGAGGAGCCCCTGTTTTCCAGCAGTCTGTGGGGGCCTTCTACTGATGGTCTTGATCAGGTGGTGGAGTCCTGTCTTCTCCCTGAGCTCAGCGCGGGAGACTGGCTGGTGTTCAACAACGCTGGAGCAAATGGCCTTGGGGTCACGGGAGGTCATGCAGATGAACGCAAACCACCAGTGCACTACGTCATCTCTGCAGGAGACTGGTACGGGCATGCACTGTGGGACAGAGAGGGGCAGTCTGAATTGATCAGAAGCTCTCTTGACTGTAACAAGGTTAAATGGACATCATTTTCACCCTTTTCCTAAACCAAGGCTGAAGTTTGGTGTCTGGCGTTTCTTTCGTACGTTAATGTTGTGTGCTTGATGGTTGAATTACTTACTTCCTTAGAGAGACGTTAACACAGCCTTTACAGTAATCAAACCTAAAAATGGCATTTTTCATTATTTTTATTGGTATTATTTCTCATCATTTAAGGTGTTAATAAATATTTAACAGATGCTAAAGTTATGTTTATTCATCTACTTGCTTTTTCATTTGATTTGCAGGTACGACATGCAGAATTGTGGCATCACACTGGACACCACCATGAAGAACTTCTCTCTGGTCCAGCATCCCTGCCTGACCGAAACCTCCATTTCCACTCCAGCTTAGCACCAGGCAGTCCCTGGACTCCGGCAGCCTTAGTGGTGAAATTAAAGAAAGATTTCCCAGAATCTTCTGGGAGGCAACTTTGGGTTTGGGTGGGACCACAAAGCGAGGTTTTACGAGGACGTTTTCCTGGATCAAAAACCAACTCTTTTAGTGTCTTAAGTTATACCACGAAACATAACTTAAAGGTGGAATTTTGTCTTGTTTATGTTTACACACCTGCTTTTTCATAGTCCATTTCATTCAGAGGTATAAATACAGTATACACATACTTATATATGTCATATTTCCTTCTAATTGTGAGTCAGGTTTGCAGCCATCGTGATTAAGTTATTTATTGAAAGCGAAGCCGGTCGACTGTCAGTTGCCATGCTTTTTAAAACGCACGTGTTGGTGGTGGTGCTGAACATGGCTCTCTTGTCTAGTCAGTATGTATTTGCTGTGTCCAGCAGATGCCGCTGCTGTTTGATGAAAAGGCTGCGGAGGTGTGTGTGATATCAGAGGTTTTAAAGTGCAGCTGTGCTTCTCAGATCTGGGCATTGTTTATTCCTCAAAATTGTCCCAATGGTAGTTGAAGAATGGTGCAATGAAAGTGCAAAATGATTTTCTGAAAGTGCTGTTGGTTTGAGTCTGCTTTCATAAACGACAGGCAATGCTGGAACACGTGTAGAAGGATATCTGTGAAGTGAACCTATCCTGAAATTGTTTTTAAAAAAAAAAGAATTCTTTGCAGAAAGAAAAAGGTGGAGGATGCAAACCCTTGGCCCCTTGGCCTGATTGGCAACGTGCTGTCAGTAAACGAGTGGGCTCAGGTGACCGTGTCTTACGTAACTGGCCCTGACTGAGTGACTGTTGGCATCGGCAGTGCATCAAGTCTTATTTATGCATTCATCATGCTGCTGAAGTGAGTCACTTTATTTTCATATCGGTGTTTACACGTGTCCAACACATGCTGCTGTCCGTATTCAGAGAACAAGGCTCACTCAGCAGTAAACAGGCCTTCCTGATAAGCAGAGCTCCTCCCACACATTAACAATGTACTCAGCTTTAATCAGTTCAGATTTATTGAACAAATCTTTAACATTGTATGAAATATCTTAACGGATGTAAACACACTCCACAAGAGCAAAATAAAGGGACAAAATGTATAGTGAAAAGACTTCGATGTTTTCTTTCTGTTCAAGCTGTGAGGGATAAAGTGTCTATAGTGTCGAATCGAACCCATTTTCAACTGTGCAAATATCCTGAACCCCTCAATTCTTCCTATTTCCCTTCCAGACTTTCTTGTATTGTGGAACAAAGTGTCTAACTTAAGACATGAAGCAGTGAAGAAACAGGTGCAGATGATTCCAGATGTTCAGGCACCTAGTTTACTGTTGATCAATGCTGAGTGGGTGGAACCCCTTTTATCTAGAACTTTGTACCTTTAAACACTTTGCAGCCTGCAGAACTAAAACATTTGCTTACAAGCAAGATAGTCTGATGGGACTAAACTGTAATGTAAATTTGATTTCCTAAAATACAAAGAAATGAGGGCTCAAGACTTTGCTAGTACTATTTGAATTTCTACATGAAACAATGCAGATTGTTTAAGCTTTTCCTTCTGATCATCAAGAACAGCAGATGTTTTATCACCTTCATAACAAGAATAACGGTCCATGATTGGAGCCTGGCAAAAAAAAAAAAAGTGCTTCAACCATTCTCATATTCTCAGTGATTAATGCTAATTAACACATTCTAAAAATGTTATTAAAAAAAAAAAATCCCCTGAGCTTCACAAAATTTACCAGGCAGAATCAGAGTGCAAATAGGATGTGCTATATTTACTGACGTTCAAAATTTTAATGCTAAGTTTAGTGGTTTGAGGACGGCAGCTGTGGACAAAGTTTGGCTTTTCATATCCTGGATTTCTGTCCAAGCGCTCTTCTAACAGGATGCAACTGTTTAATACCTTCAACAAAAAAAAACATCCAAAATCTGCAGAATCCAAACCTTTCAAATGGAACAGATTGGAAACAGACTTCCGTTTCTTTAGCCCCCTCCATCACCCAGAACAAGGGCGGTTGTGAATGTGGCATCAACTCGACAAACAGAAGAACGTTGGAAGCCTGAAACTGATCAGGAGCGAACTTGAGGATTGTCCAAATGCAACTGATAAACATTCCCAAATTTTTCCCTGACACGATTCAAATGAACTGAGCAGTCTCCAAATAAACGATGCAATTAAATGGGACAAGAATTATTTGCCACCTAGTCCGATATCTACAATTGACCTCTTTTAAGTTAAGACACCTTCTTGCATCCCTTGAACTGAGTTCTTTAGGAACCGGGAACCCTTTTGGTTCTGAGGCCGTCCATTAGCTCCCGGGTTTTGGGCTGGGGGGTAGAACGCCCCCCCGGCTGCCAGGCTGTGAAGCCGACTGATTTCTGTCTGCCAGGTTGGAGTTCTCCTGGTCATCAGGTGACGGCGAGCATGTTTGGACAGGTGGTCGCTGCGCATGAAGCGGCTGTGGCACACGGGACAGGAGAAGCGCTTCTCGCCAGTGTGGGAGCGCCGATGGCGGGACAGTTCATCTGAGCGTGAGAAGCACCTCCCGCAGCCGTCCCACTGACAGGTGAATGGCTTCTCGCCTGAGGAGACGGGTCAACAAGATAATATGTGCAGAGTCACGATTTTGAATTAAAAACAAATGGACATGTGAAAACAGTTGGTGTCTCAGGTTGCTGTTATAAGAACCACCTCATTTACATACAGCCCCCTCCAAAAGTACTGGATCAGCAAGGTCCATTTCTTTCTGACTCCACTTAAAATATTCACGCTTGAGATCAGAAGATAAATGAGAGTTCAGACTTTCAACTTCCGTTCCATAATATTTACATCCAAATGTGTTTAATTACAAACAACATAGCACATCTTGTTAAATTTTGTCTCCTAAGTGAGTAAAAACATTGGAACATGTGAGCCTGTGTCCTGTTAGACCAGTTTAAACTTTAATAGCTGGATTTCTGCTCACAGTTGAAGTTTGGATTTCACCAAACTAAAAAAGGCAAAAACAACACAGAGAACAAAGAGCTTTCAAGGGGGGGAAAGCATGAGGTGAGAAGAGTAATTCATTAGAAGCATTTCAACTATTTGAAATGTCCTGAAAAAGAAGGAAACCACTGGTTTACTGAGCAAGAGACACTGAACCAGTTGGTCAAGGAACAAATATCTGATGATAGACTGAGGACACATGGCAAACCAAACTGCATTTTGTATCTTAGTTCACCTTTAAGCTTCTTATCATTGGAGAAGTGTCTGCTGAACAATCTGCAATTTTTAAACTAGTGTTTGAATTCTGTCTTTTTAAGAGGCTTAATTATTTGCATTTTTTTTATTAAACTCCGCAATCAGAACTGGTCAATATAGGAGATATAATAAGGAGAGATATAATTGTGAGACCAGTAAAGAAAACCAGAACCAAATAAGAAACCAACAATTTTGTGACGTCAGTGGGTCGCCGGCTGGAAGCAGTTATGGCAAGAAACAATATGCATCCAGATATTAAATGTCGTTTACTTTTAATTTACTCTGTTTCAATACTTTTGCTCATTTGAAATACTGGGTGGTCAGATACGAAACATGCTATGTTCAAAGTCACTGAACACATTGTGATGTAAAAATAAAAACTGATTCTGATCTCTATCCTTTTCACCTTCTAATCTCAGACCCAAATATCTTAAATTAAAAAACAAATGCCCTAACCGTTTCAATACTTTTGCACCTATGCAGCATTTCCTGTCCACTCACTTCTTTAGGTAGGCAAAATTTGGGGAAGAAGATGGCATGGTTATAAAGTCCTCTAAAATTGATTTAGGAGCAATAATATTTGTTAAAAGTGCACTAATGTTATAACTGTATAATATAAAATAGTCTACTATCCCTAACGGCTCAAAAGAATTGAGTGTATTTAGGCATTTATCGTTCTATCGTTGTCTCACCTGTGTGTGTCCGCAGGTGCGCTTTGAGATGTGAGCTTTTGAAGTACGTCTTCCCGCAGTCGGGGTGTGTGCAGATGTGGCAGCGAACGCGCGGTGGCTCAGGCAGGGGGGCGGGCTTTGGCGCCTGAGGGCCATGGCCCGGTGCGGGCGCGATGGCGGTGAACTTGGACCCAGCAGGGGCCACCAGCAGGTGCTGCGTGGGCACGGGTAGCTGGGGCACCAGTAACACAATGGGGCCTGAGGGAGTCTGAGTGCCCACAACAGGCCCGCACACCAAAACTGCCGACCCTGGACAGACGTTTGGTGTTTGTGTGGATGCGGGGGGTAGTGCCGAGCTAGCAGGAGGTGTGAGGGGAAGAATCTGGAACAGCGCTACTGAGGCAGGGCTGGGTAGAGTTACACTGGGTGGGGCTGTTGGGGCAGTTGGCAGGACTGGGGCAGCAAAGTTAGGATGATCTCTACTAGACGGGATTGTGCAGCCCTGGGCGGAGAGCAGAGTGCTTGGTTTAAGGGCCTGTTGGTTGTGTTCTCCAGCAGGGCATGGCAGCGGGTCAGAAGTGTGGCGGATCACGCTGACGGTCCTGCCCTGCGGCTGTGGGGTGCAGAGTGAAGCGCTGAGATCCTCCAGTGTGTCACTTTGGACCAGTTCGGCAGTCGGAGGGCTGTAGGGTGGGGTCATGCACTGAAGAGCCTGTGGGAAAGGGAAGGGGTCAGGGACATGTAACAGAGCAGTGGCTCTTAGTCCTGGAGGACACCTATCCTACCAATGAAACATAAACCAAACTGCATTTTTTTCCAACTTCCCAGCTGTGATACTGATGGTTGCATAATATCTGCTTTTTATTTACAGAGCTGTAATGAAGTGCAGATACAGTCCACTCCAAAAATATTAGGAGAGCAAGGCAAATTCATTAGTTTGGCATTTGAGACATTTATGTTTGAGATCAAAGATGAATGAGATTTTATTTCCTGCAATTTATATTGAGCAACTTTGGCATCTGACTACCCAGTTTACTTGATCAAAAACAGTGGAACAAAAATCTTTTAAAATAAATGACGCTTAATATTTGGTTGCATATCACTTGTTTTAACCACTGTTTGTTGTTAAACATGCAGATGAGTAATTTCAAATATTTAGATAGATAAGCAAGCTAAAAATCTGATCTTTCATATTCATCCTTTGATCTCAAAAGTCTTGCATAAAAATAAATGAATGGGCCTTGGAGTTCCAGAGTTTTTGGAAGGGTCTGTATCAGCCTCAGGTAACTTTGGGGTAATATAACATTAAAAACCCTGCTGGCAGATTAGTGGGTAAATCCATATTTCAATACCCATGTCCCACTGATTTAAGGCAGATCTTTTAGAGCAATAAAGACCAAGCTTAGGAACCCTGAAACTGTTCTTCAATTTTCTGCATGGAGAACATCCTCACCGAAGCAGACTCCTGGTAATCTGCAGGGCCCGCACAGACCGACTCTTCGCAGGATTCAGAGGAAGGTGTCAGTGGACGGAGCTCCTTAAACTGTGGCAAACTTCTGTCCTTCCATTTGCTCTTCATGGAAACAAGCGCTTGCACTGCCTGCAGATCCCTCAGTGATGAAGATGGATCTCTAAGATCTTCTGGGCTTTCACCTACAGCCTCGTATAGCAGATCCTGTCCCGAATATTACAACATGAGCTGAACAAATCTCATTAATAGCCATACATTAAGCAGATTAGAGCTTTACTAAAGGAGTGCAGCTCGGTTCCAGCTTTATGCCAGATTAAGTTTGCTTTCTGACCAAAATAAGATTTTTAAAAAATGTTAAATTAATGTTTTATACAGAAACTGTTTGAACCCCCTTACTGTGCAAGACCAGGGCTTTAAAATGAAAATAATTTAAATCATTTAAAAGGATAGTGTCAACATTTTTAATTGACCAAAAAAAGTGAAAGTAAAACTAAAAGTAATTATTTAAAACTGTTAGAATTTTAAAAAAATGAATGCTTAAGGAAAAACTTTTTTTTTAATCTCCACGTTTGATTTTAAACTAAACCATTAAAAATGAAAGATTAATATAAAAAAAGTATTTTAAACCAAGTCGAAGGCTTTTAAACTAAAAATAATGATTTTTAAAAAAATGCTCAATACAAAACCTAATAATATGAACTAAAATTGAAAGATTTTAAACCTCCCCTCCTGTGCTAGATCGGTTCAAACTGAAGTGTATTTTGGCACGAACAGCAGAAATCCACTCTTGACTCCCACACTGACAGTCAGTGACCCTTCACCTAATTTATGAACTACAGCTAACCCATATTTTTTCCCAATAGGACCCGCCCTTTCTGCGCTGTGATTTGTCCGCGACACGTTCTAGACCGGAGAACAAATTGATTGACATCATCACTAACCAATCGCAGATCAGGAAGGCGGATTTGTCAAGAGAATCCCAACAGTGCCGAAAAACTTCAGTGTCTAGGCATTAAATGTATTTATTTATTTTCAACCATATTGACACTCGAAAACTTTTTATATAGTTTTTACAACTTCGTTCATTCACCACAGAAAAAGTCTTTCATTTTTATATTGACTAAAGGTTACTTACATTGTGTGGCAGGGGAGAAAAACGAAGCCCTTTTCTCATGTCGTCCATAGACTGACCATAAAAACTATATTTTTAAACTGCACACTCCGCTGCCAGCACACATCTATGCGCTCCAGGAGAGATGGAGCTGTGTTATCAGATTGATTCAGACATTTCTGGGCCCGGGTGACCATGATTTCGCCGCTGACCAATCACAGGTCAAGGTGTGCGGGCACGCCGGCCAATCAGGAGAGAGCTGACGCGTGATCGCCGGCTGATGCTCTGCGTGAAGGCGGCGTGATACACAGCGGGCGCGGGAATCCGGTTGCACCGTTTCTCCCACATACCCGCTGTCCTGCTGAATGCAGCACGGCTTTTAAACGGATAACATGCCATTTTTTTAGGCGTTTAGGACCGCCAGATGAGTGCAAAGTGTCCTAACGTTGCGTGGCTCGTGTTTTTTCCAGCACCTTAGCAGAAGAAGTCTTTAGAAGTGGAAAATTAGGGAGCAAAAAGTATAAATCCACTTCGGGTTTTTGCTCCAGCCCTACTGACACCCTCTTCTTATGGTGTTTGCTCATCGCGGAATCCATGTGGTCGGAGCAAAATCCTGGACTGGACTTCTACTTTTTGCCTATTGGCCACTAATTCTGCCTGAGGAATTGATAAGTGGCAATTAAATGAAAGTTAATTACTTTTTCTTGATTGCATTTTACTTTCCAGCCACCAGACCGACTGGATCCTATTCACCTGCCCTCTCAATCTGAGGGCTACAGTATGTACTAGTACAGTGTGCAGTATATAGTACAGTGCAGTGCACAGTATATAGTACAGTGCAGTATACAGTATGTACTAGTACAGTGTGCAGTATATAGTACAGTGCAGTGCACAGTATATAGTACAGTGCAGTATACAGTATGTACTAGTGCAGTGTGCAGTATATAGTACAGTGCAGTATACAGTATGTACTAGTACAGTGTGCAGTATATAGTACAGTGCAGTGTACAGTATGTACTAGTACAGTGTGCAGTATATAGTACAGTTTATCCTAGTTTAAAGTGTGTCAAGACAAACTGTACATTCCGTAAATAAATAGAAAAGGCTGTAAAACCTTTATTGATCACATCTACATGAAATTCCTCATAAAGCCCAACAAGGTGTCTGTTTTGTCTGATTTTATTTATGGCTCAGCTTTCAGATTTATTTTTGTAGGTCCCTCCCCATCCAGAGGACCCTATATGCTCGGTGGAGCAACTTGCCAATGAGGTCTGTATGTGATTACATTTGTGGCCAATCAGAAATTTGGTATGTTGCAGGACAGATCATAAAACAACAAAATCAGAATCAGGCTGATCACACAGATTTCTAATGTTTCATCGGCTCTGGTCACACACATGCAGGGGATCAAGGCGATTAGTGGTTTTGCTTAAGGAGGGGGTTCAGGATGAGACAGAATGAGACAAAGTCTTTCTAAACCTGTTCTTTTACAGCAAATTGAATCAATACTTTTGTGTGTTTGTATGTAAATGGAAAGAAGTGTTGTAAACCATGTGCCACTTGGTCTTCACTTCGAGCCAAATAATGAGAATATTATTTTAAGCTTGTAACACACATATATACCAAAAATATTGGAACAGCAAGGACAATGTAACTGTTTTTGCTCTGCATTGAAGATATTTAGGTTTTAAATGAAAAGATAAACATGATATGAGATTTTTAGCTTTCATTTCCTGCTACTTACATCTAGTTAGGTTTATCCATCCATCCATTTTCTTCCGCTTATCCGAGGTTGGGTCGTGGGGGCAGCAGCTCCAGCAGGGATGCCCAGACTTCCCTCTCTCCGGCCACTTCTTCCAGCTCATCTGGGCGGATCCCAAGACGTTCCCAGGCCAGCCGAGAGACATAGTCTCTCCAGCGTGTCCTGGGTCTTCCCCGGGGTCTCTTTCCGGTGGGACATGCCCGGAACACCTCACCAGGGAGGCGTCTAGGGGGCATCCTAATCAGATGCCCGAGCCAACTCATCTGACTCCTCTCGATGCGGAGGAGCAGCGGCTCTACTTTGAGCCCCTCCCGGATGACTGAGCTTCTCACCCTATCTCTAAGGGAGAGTCCAGACACCCTGCGGAGGAAACTCATTTCGGCTGCTTGTATTCGCGATCTCGTTCTTTCGGTCACTACCCACAGCTCGTGACCATAGGTGAGGGTGGGAACGTAGATCGACCACTAAATTGAGAGCTTTGCCTTCTGGCTCAGCTCCTTCTTCACCATGATGGACCGATGCAGAGCCCGCATCACTGCAGACGCTGCCCCGATCCGCCTGTCGATCTCCCGCTCCATTTTACCCTCACTCATGAACAAGATTCCGAGATACTTAAACTCCTCCACTTGGGGCAGGATCTCACTCCCAACCCTGAGAGGGCATTCCACCCTTTTCCGACTGAGGACCATGGCCTCAGATTTGGAGGCGCTGATTCTCATCCCAGCCGCTTCGCACTCGACTGCGAACCGATCCAGAGAGAGCTGAAGGTCACGGCATGATGAGGCCAACAGGACAACGTCATCTGCAAAAAGCAGTGACCCAATCCTGAGCCCACCAAACCGGACCCCCTCAATGCCCTGGCTGCGCCTAGAAATCCTGTCCATAAAAATTATGAACAGGATCGGTGACAAAGGGCAGCCCTGGCGGAGTCCAACCCTCACCGGGAACAGGTCCGACTTACTGCCGGCAATGCGGACCAAGCTCTGACACCGGTTGTACAGGTACCAGACAGCCCTTAACAGGGAATCTGATACCCCATACTCCCGGAGTACCCCCCACAGGGCTCCCCAAGGGACACGGTCGAATGCCTTCTCCAAGTCCACAAAGCACATGTAAACTGGTTGGGCAAACTCCCATGCACCCTCCAGGACCCTGCTAAGGGTGTAGAGCTGGTCCACTGTTCCGCGACCTGGACGAAAACCACACTGCTCCTCCTGAATCTGAGGTTCGACTCTCCGACGGACCTTCCTTTCCAGGACCCCTGAATAGACTTTCCCCGGGAGGCTGAGAAGTGTGATCCCTCGATAGTTGGAACAGACCCTCCGGTCCCCTTTCTTAAAGAGGGGGACCACCACCCCGGTTTGCCAATCCAGAGGCACCGTCCCCGATGTCCATGCGATGTTGCAGAGGCGTGTCAGCCATGATAGTCCTACCACATCCAGAGCCTTGAGGAACTCTGGGTGGATCTCATCCACTCCCGGAGCCCTGCCACCAAGGAGCTTTTTGACCACCTTGGCAACCTCGACCCCAGAGATGGAAGAGTCCACCTCTATGTCCCCAGGCTCTGCTTCCCCCTCGGAAGGCATGTTGGTGGAATTAAGGAGGTCTTCAAAGTACTCCACCCACCGACCCACAACGTCCCGAGTCGAGGTCAGCAGCGCACCATCCCCACTATACACTGTGTTGACTGTGCACTGCTTCCCCCTCCTGAGACGCCGGATGGTGGACCAGAATCTCCTCGAAGCCGTCTGGAAGTCCTTCTCCATGGCCTCTCCAAACTTCTCCCATGCCCGAGTTTTTGCCTCAGCAACCACCAGAGCCGCATTCCGCTTGGCCTGTCGGTACCTTTCAGCTACCTCCGGAGCGCCACTGGCCAAAAAGGCCTGGTAGGACTCCTTCTTCAGCTTGATGGCATCTCTCATCACTGGTGTCCACCAACGGGTTCTAGGGTTGCCACCGCGACAGGCACCGACCACCTCCCGGCCACAGCTCCGGTCAGCCGCCTTGACAATGGAGGCGCGGAACATAGTCCATTCAGACTCAATGTCTCCCACCTCCCCAGGACGTGGTTAAAGCTTTGACGGAGGTGGGAGTTGAAGCTTGTCCTGACAGGGGACTCTGCCAGACGTTCCCAGCAGACCCTCATGATGCGTTTGGGCCTACCAGGCCTAACCGGCATCCTTCCCCACCAACGAAGCCAACTCACCACGAGGTGATGGTCGGTTGACAGCTCCGCCCCTCTCTTCACCTGAGTATCCAAGACATGGGGCCGCAAGTCCGACGACACGACCACAAAGTCGATCATTGAACTGCGGCCTAGGGTGTCCTGGTGCCAGGTGCACATGTGGACATCCTTATGCTTGAACATGGTGTTCGTTATGGACAATCCGTGACGAGCACAAGAGTCCAATAACAAAACACCGCTCTGTTTCAGATCGGGGGGGCCATACCTCCCAATTACGCCCTTCCAGGTGTCACTGTCATTACCCACGTGAGCATTGAAGTCCCCCAGCAGAACAATGGAGTCACCAGGAGGGACGCTCTCTAGCGCCCCCTCCAGAGACCACAGAAAGGGTGGGTAGTCCAGAATGCTGTTTGGTGCATAAGCGCAGACACTAAGGACCCGTCCCCTGACCCGAAGGCGGAGGGCCGCCACCCTCTCATCTACCGGGGTAAACCCCAATGTACTGGCCCCAAGCCGTGGGGCAATAACTATGCCCACACCTGCTCGGCGCCTCTCACCGGCAACTCCAGAGTGGAAAAGAGTCCAACCCCTCTCAAGGAGACTGGTTCCAGAGTCCAAGCTGTGCGTTGAGGTTAGTCCAACTATATCTAGCCGGAACTTCTCAACCTCGCGCACTAGCTCAGGCTCCTTCCCCACCAGAGAGGTGACATTCCACGTCCCTAGAGCCAGCTTCTGCAGCCAAGGGTCGGACCGCCAAGGCCCCCGTTTTCGGCCACCGCCCAGCTCACAATGCACCCGACCTCTTTGGCCCCTCCCACAGGTGGTGAGCCCATGGGAAGGGGGACCCACGTTGCTTCTTCGGGCTAAGCCCGGCCAGACCCCATGGGTAAAAGCCCGACCACCAGGCACTCGCCATCGGGCCCCACCTCCAGGCCTGGCTCCAGAGGAAGGCCCCGGTGACCCACGTCCGGGCGAGGGAAAACGTCTTCCATAATTGTTGTTCATCAAAAGAGGTCTGAACCGCTCTTTGTCTCTTCCCTCACCTAGGACCTGTTTGCCTTGGGTGCCCCTACCAGGGGCATAAAGCCCCTGACAACATAGCTCCCAGGATCATTGGGACACGCAAACCCCTCCACCACGATAAGGTAGCGGTTCAAGGAGGAGTGTTAGGTTTAATTACACACAACATAGCACCTTAAGTATCTGAACACCCACATTTTTATGTCTAACACAAAGTATTAAAGTGAATTAAAGTAAATGACACTTAATATTTGGTTGCATTCCTCCTGCTTGCCAACTGAAACAGGCCGGTGACAGACTTCACCAAACTGTGGGTCTCATACACATGTTTTGATCCCAATCCCAGATTTCTTCAGTGCAAATACAAATGAATTGGCCTCGATGTTCCAGTACTTTTGGAGGAGATTGTGTACTTGTATGTTTCCATTTTTTAGTAAAAAATAAAGTCCCAGCCTAGAGCTTCCATCATTGTATCTAGAGAGAATCTAGAACCTCAAGAAGAGTTGGACTGATTTTTATTTGCCCTCTAGCACCTTTTGAGACCAGACTTGTTGATTCCTCCGCCAAATTACGTGGGTCGACCTATCTCATCGGGCTTTCTGTCCAGTCATGATTGCCTAACAAATGGAAGAGCTCCATTAGTTCTATTTATTTTCATAATGCAGAGAAATAAATATGCATCGTGTCAAGTGTAAGAAATAACTGCTGGGTATTTATTTCTTCAGAGGAAGCTCAGAAAGCCTCATAATTCCCCTCTGGAGTGGCCAAACGAACAGTTTGCAGGTTATTTAAGTGTATTTGTGGCAGATTGACAGGCCTAAAAATGAATCCATGGCATATTCAGCAGGACAGGGGGGTTATTTTAAGTCCGATCTTCCTCCCGCCAGCAATCACCCCTCCTACAGTCATCGTATTACTGAAACAGGCAGACCTAATGCTCCTGGCTGATGCTTTCAGAGTGATCTCAACCATGAAGAGCTAATAGTCTGAGCTGAGGTGAACCTGAACCTGGGGAATCTGGAGTCACTCAGGCTTCCTTAAAGGCTCAGTTCTACAAAATGTGCACCCGTTTACCATTAATACCGAATTAATTCAACCAGCCCAGATATATTGCATGTTCTATTTATTTATTTATGTATTTTTCTCAGTTTTATGGAATGTAAAGCTTTCAGATAGACCTACTTATCCGTTTTTTTTCACACATCAGTAATGAGGAATGGCAAAATCTTCATTAAAGGGCCTTTACTGCGATAAACAAAACGAACCGAAAGCATGCAAATCATTAAATATAGCCACATACTCATCATACTCACCATACACTTTGTATGCAAAGCTACAAAAACAGCCCATTTGGACCTCATTGTTCTGACATCACAAACATGAAAACGTCACACATTTGTCTGCCTGTTCTACATAAATTAGTATAGCCCTGCCTTTTCATACTGAAGTTACAATGAGTGTTTCAGTCCTGACTGTTCTTTCATTAAGGACCAATACAGGTAACCTATTAGCACAAAGGTCATTTACATATATCAGTTCTAAAGGCACAAAACAGGAACCATTTTATTCTATGTGAAGTTGGAAAGTGGTTTAGAAATAAATGATTTATTTGTGAGCAATAAAAGGATCCTGGTGGGAAAAATTATACATGTATTTTTATACATGTATATTTCCTTGCTGGGGTGGTAGAGGCCTAGTGGTAGACTACTCATCTACAGATCAAGAGGTTGCAGGTTTGAATCCCACCTCCAGCACCACCACCATTTGGTTCCTGAGCAAAACCCTTAACCCTGAGTCACTCCAGGGAGACTGTCCCTGTAATCAGGAATGCTATAAATGTAAATGCTTCACAGAGTCACACCATAGTGTACTCTTCTGTCACTTCAGGGTTAAGGACCTCAAATGAGGCCAAAATTTCTTCCCCTTTTCAGCTTTCTGAGTTATTCTTAGCCCATTCAAAGTGCATGTGACTCAAAGTGCAATAAACTCCAGTGGGTCAATGATATAGAAAAGGGGACCTGTTCTAACTATGGCATGTATTTACACACAGGACTAATCATTAACTTTATGAGCTAAAAATACCACTTTCAGGGCTAAATCTGTCTTTCTGCTATCCTACTGAGCCCAGAGGGGATTTCACATAAGTCCTTTACATACCTGCTCATTCACACACTGCGTATCTGAATTAATAAGGGGAGTATTTGATGTAAAATCCAGTTTTGTGTTTGTTTCAACAAATGTTTTTGGAGTTTCTTCAGTTACTTTCTATCATTTGCTGGTTTAACCAAGTACTGGTTTAATACGATCAAAAATAAATGCAGATGACAAAATATATAGAACTGCAATCATGCACTAATTGCTTTTACTATTTCAATCACATTGAATCACCAGGTTGGTCCACAGGGGTGATGAAATGGAAGCAGATGTCAGAATCATTCCATGCCCATTCACCTCCAAGAAATCCGAACCATGTCAAACCAAAAATCTGAAATATGCAGAAATTAAAAAATTCTCATTTAAAAATACGTATAAAATAAGTGAATCATTTTGTGTAGAAATAACAAGTTGGAAAAGCTGGTTATAAAGTTGAAAGATAAAGTTCTGATTAACTATTTTATCATCATCCCATATATACACTCCACAGAGACACGTGAAGCTCACTGGTTGAAAATTGACTTCTTCTTCTTCTTTCTTCTTTCGGCTGCTCTCGTTAGGGCTCGCCACATGCATCTCCATTTCTTCCGGTCCTCTGCAACTTCCTCTTTCACACCAACCAACTGCATGTCCTCTCTCACCACGTCCATAAACCTCCTCTTTGTCCTTCCTCTTCTCCTCTTTCCTGGCAGTTTCATCCTCAACATCCTTCCCCAAATATACTCCTTGTCTCTCCACTGCACAAGTCCAAGCCAACACAGTCTCGCTTCTCTCACTTTGTCTCCAAATAATCCAGTCTGTGCTGTCCTTCTAAAAAAATGAATTCTTATTTCTGTGCATTCTTGTCACTCCCTGCGTAAACCTCAACCTGTTTACCTCCAGATCCACCACCTGTTTTGAGAGGACCACCATACAACATAGCTGGTCTCCCTGCATCCTAACCACTCCGCTGTTCTCCCTTCCATTCACACTCATGTATTCCGTCTTTGGTCTTTATTCTTAAAAGTGTAAATGATTTACCATTAATTATAAAGTCACAATTATGTGTCATGTTTGAACGACCGGAACCGAAGGGGTTTTGCTCCAATAATGTGACTGGCAATAGGCCAGCGTGTTAATTTGAGATCATGGTCATTAACGGGAGGCAATGAATGTTAAAAACACAGAAGCTCACTGCTTGTTCTGCTGCTTTGATTATGATCCCATCTCTTAAAGGAACAACCATACATGCTTTTGAATAGAAGCTACTGGTCACCAGATTATAATTAAGCAATGCAATTTAACCACTGTCTTTTGTTCATCTAGCAACATAAGTATTATTGACTGTTCTATCTTGAGGATTCAGATACTACATGGATTCAGTGCTTGGGCTAGAAGTGTGCAAGTCCTGCAGGCAAATCCTGGCAGATTAAGGCTTAAACAGACAAGTTTTATTAAATGAATGAATTAAAAATACCAATTGGGCCACTTAGAACCACTTTAATTGTATTGACTCCGGAAAAAAT
Source organism: Hepsetus odoe (assembly GCA_017165825.1). NCBI lineage: Eukaryota > Metazoa > Chordata > Actinopteri > Characiformes > Hepsetidae > Hepsetus > Hepsetus odoe. Next base: position 11,788,042 of record CM029389.1, read on the forward strand.
CGAAGAAAGCAGCCCCAGTGCAGTAGTGCCCCCTGTTGGCAAGTGCAGGGCACACTCACTGTACACAGGTCACTGTTTGCTGGCCATCCACACTTTATTAAATAAACACATTTTGCATTTACAGCATTTAGCAGACTTTCTAATCATTAAATTAGTGCTTCATCTCCACATCTGATCTTCATTCTAGTAACCTGCTAAGGATCAACAACTGCTGAATAGCTATTTTTCAGCAAAGTAACAAACTTATTAACCCTGTGACTCATAGGAACTAGCGCCAGAGGATAAGGGCCAAAAAGTTTTTTGAAGAAAAAGAAGAGAACAAAGTATAGAAAGGAATAAGAGTAGAGCTGGAAAGGGAAGGATATTCCCCAGAAATTCCTTGAACAGGGGAATTTTCAGATAACGCTTGAAGACAGCATGGGATTTTGACCACAAGAGGAAGTTCATTCGACCACTGAGAAGCCAGGACTGAGAAAAGTCTCGATGCATGTCTTCCTCTTCGCTTGAGGAGCAAAGGTTCAAGGCGAGCAGTGCTTGATGTTTTGAGGGAATGAGGAAAGACACACTGTTTGACAAGTGCTGCCAAGTAAGAGGGTGCAAGAGCATTCTTGGCCTTGTAAGCCAGTGTTTAAAGATTTAAACCTGATATGAGCAGCCACAGGGAGCCAGTGCAGGTCCCGCAGCAGAGGTGTAGTAAGAGAGAACCTGGGACGGTTAAAGACAAGTCTTGTTGCAGCATTCTGAATCAATTGCAGTGCTCTTATGGCCTTCATTGGTAGACCTGCCAGAAGAGAGTTACAGTAGTCTGTTGACCTTCAAGGTTTCTTCTCTGCCTTACTCCTATCTCCTCTTTCAAGTTCCTTAAACCTCTCCTGTCCTGATGAAATTCTGTCTTCATATAACCGCTCCATTTCTGCTGTTTTAGACCAGTTTACTCCAGTCAAAATCAGGGCTGTACCTTCCTCTCACTCCTCTCCATGATTCACCCCTGAATTGAGGTGAATGAAAGCTGAAAAAAATCAGGTCTCATGGCCCACTCTGTCATATACCGATCACATGTTAAAATATCGATCCACCCTTAATGTTGCTAACTCCGTCATCAACAGCAGCTGTAAGCCCAAGGCCCTGTTTGAGTGTGAGTAAACCTCTTCAGCCCCCTGCACCTTCTCTCTCAGGTTCTCACTCGTGTGAGTCTTTTCTTCACTTTTTTTTTTAATGACCTTTTAAGGATCTTTTCGCTGGTACCCCTCCACCATCCTGTAACTTTCCCCATGAAACTTCAATACAACCCTTCACCAAGTTCTCTCTTACCAACCTGGACTCTGTTGCTGGATTAAAATCTGAAAATCAGTTCTTCGTTGACCCTGGAGTCTGTCATCTCTGCCTTTATCTCCAATCTAATAAGGGCAGCTCGGAAGATCGTGGGTTTGAATCCCTTACCAGTAGGTTGCCCTTAGGTACCCTTGAGCAAGGTACTGTCCCCATCACTGCTCCCCGGGCACTTTCAATAGCTGTCCCCTGCTGCACGGAGTGTGAGTGTATGGGTAAAATGCAGAGGTGTGATTTTGCTGTGGCTCACTGCTGTGGTGTGTTTCACTATGACAAGTACAGTCATTTTCATAAATTGTTCACTCTCCTCTGGTGTTGTTCCACTGGGCCTGAAAACTGCTGCTGTCACACCTGTTTTGAAGAATAATACTTTGGAGCCCAGCAATCTGAGCAGCTACAACACCTATTTCTAATCTACCTTTCATTTCAAAGCTGCTTGAAAGGGTTGTAGCTGCTCAGCTACAGGAACATCTAACAATTAACAACTTATATGAGCCATTTCAATCAGTTTCCTCTGTATCCTCCTTCTCTTGGACTTAAGCTCTACCTTTGACACTATCAATCATAATATCCTTCTTTCCCGCCTTAAAGGGTAGGCTATCTGATACCATACTTTCTTTATTCACATCTTATCTCACTGATAGACAGCAATTCATCCTTCTCTATAACAATAGATCACCTGCTGCTCCATTTAAACAGGGTGTCCCTCAGGAATCTGTTGTTGGACCTTTATTGTTCATAATTTATATTCTTCCTCTTAGTCATATTATTAGAAACCATGGCCTCAGTTTTCATTGCTATTTCAATGATACCCAAATCTACTTTACAACCTCCACTTCAGCCTCCTCGCCCCATTTCTTTCTAAAGCATAACACGGACAAAACAGAACTTTTATTAATTGGCTCCAAGGCTCTCATAACTAATCTCCAAAGTTTATCCATTTGCAATGCTCTTGTTACACCCTCACCCACTGTCTGGAATTTAGGTGTTGTACTTGATCACGCTCTATCATTTGACTCTCACATAAACACAGTTGTCAAAAATGTATTCTATCACCTCAGAAACATCTCACGTCTCCGCTCGTCACTTTCATTGAAGGACACTGAAACACTTGTGCATGCTTTTATAATGTCGAGTCTCGATTACTGTAACGCTTTACTCTTTGGTCTCCCAACTAGCCAGGCTCCAGTATGTACAGAACTCTGCAGCTCGTGTTCTCACATTCTCCAAAAAACCCCAGCACATCACCCCATTCTCCAAAAACTTCACTGGCTGCCTAGATCATATTGTATTCAGTACAAGCTGCTTCTGATCACATTTAAAGCCCTTCATGGATCTGCTCCTCCATACCTCACTGAATTACCCCATTTATACACTCCTACCTGTTCACTGCGCTCCTCCGGTACCGGGTTACTTACAGTTCCTAAATTCAGGTTAGCTACCATGGGTGGTAGATCATTTAGTGTTGCTACTTCTAAACTCTGGAATTCCCTCCCTCAAAACCTGCGCCTAACATCCTCTCTGTCTCACTTCAAAACTCAGTTGAAAACATATCTGTTCAGTCTGTGGTGTTCCACTTCTCTCCATTCTTGATTTCTTAATCCTGCTGTTTGTTTTTTAAATGTTTTGATCTATATTGTTTTAACTTTTGCTCTGTAAAGTGACCTTGGGTTTGAGAAACGTGCCATATAAATAAAAGTTATTATTATTAATAGTAGTAGTAACCCAGCCACTAGGGATGCACAAGCCAGTGTATTTCTTCGTGCCGGTCCCAAGCCCGGGTAAATGGGGAGGGTTACGTCAGGAAGGGCATCCGGTGTAAAACTTTGCCAAATCAATATGCGGACAATGATACAGAATTCCATACCGGATCGGTCGAGGCCCGGGTTAACAACGACCGCCATCAGTGCTGTTAGCCTACAGGGTGCTGGTGGAAATTGGACTACTGTTGGCCAAAGAAGAAGAAGAAGAGGAGGAAGGCATGTCCAGAGGGAGAAGGAGAGAAAGAAGGAGAGGAGAGTGGAAGTGAGGGTAGGGACTTTGAATGTTGGCAGCATGACTGGTAAAGGTAGAGAATTAGCTGATATGATGGAGAGAAGGAAGGTTGACATTTTGTGTGTGCAAGAGACTAGATGGAAGGGTAGTAAGGCCAGGTGTATTGGAGGGGGGTTTAAACTGTTCTACCATGGTGTGGATAGAAGGAGGAATGGAGTAGGTGTTATCCTGAAGGAAGAGTATGTGGAGAGTGTTTTGGAAGTGAAGAGGGTGTCAGGGAGGGTGATGAGTTTGAAGCTGGAAGTTGAAGGTGTGATAATGAATGTTGTTAGTGCTTATGCTCCACAAGTTGGTTGTAAGATGAAAGAGAAGGAAAAATTCTGGAGTGAGTTAGATGAAGTGATAGAGAGTGTACCCAGGGGAGAGAGAGTGGTGATTGGTGCAGATTTTAATGGTCATGTTGGTGAAGGGAACAGAGGTGATGAGGAGGTGATGGGTAGGCATGGTGTCAAGGAGAGGAATGCTGAGGGTCAGATGGTTGTTGATTTTGCAAAAAGGATGGAAATGGCTGTAGTTAATACTTATTTTAAGAAGAGGGAGGAGCACAGGGTGACGTATAAGAGTGGAGGAAGATGCTCACAGGTGGATTATATTCTTTGCAGGAGGGTCAGTTTGAAAGAGATCAGAGACTGCAAAGTAGTGACAGGGGAGAGTGTAGCTAAACAGCATAGGATGGTGGTCTGTAGGATGACCTTGGAGGTCAAGAAGAGGAGGAAAGTGAGGGCAAAGCCGAGGATCAAGTGGTGGAAGCTGAAGGAGGAGGACTGTAAGGTGGAATTCAGGCAGGAGTTAACACGGGCACTGGGAGGTGTCGAAGAGCTTCCGGATTGCTGGGAAACTACTGCAGAAGTGATCAGGCAGACGGCTAGAAATGTACTTGGTGTGACATCCGGAAGGAAGAAAGAGGATAAGGAGACCTGGTGGTGGAACCAAGAAGTCCAGGAGTGTATTCAAAAGAAGAGGGAGGCAAAGAAGACATGGGACATACAGAGAGATGAAGGAAGTAGACAGGTGTACAAGGAGATGAACCGCAGGGCGAAGAAAGCAGTGGTGAAGGCCAAAGATAAGGTGTTTGGTGAATTGTATGAGAGGTTGGACAGTAAAGAGGGAGAAAAGGACCTTTACCGATTGGCTAGACAGAGAGACAGATCTGGGAAAGATGTGCAGCAGGTCAGGACGATTAAAGATAGAAATGGTAACGTACTCACAGGTGAACAGAGCGTGTTGAGCAGATGGAAGGAATACTTTGAGGAGCTGATGAATGAAGAAAATGTGAGAGAGAGAAGACTGGATGATGTGAGAAGAGTTAACCAGGAAGTGCAGCAAATAAACAAGATGGAAGTAAGGGCAGCGATGAAGAGGATGAAGAATGGAAAGGCTGTTGGACCGGATGACATACCAGTGGAAGCATGGAGATGTTTAGGGGAGATGGCAGTTGAGTTTCTGACCAGATTGTTTAACACAATCTTGGCAAGTGAGAAGATGCCTGAGGAGTGGAGACGAAGTGTACTGGTACCGATCTTCAAGAATAAGGGTGATGCACAGAGCTGTAGTAACTATAGAGGGATAAAGTTGATCAGCCACACCATGAAGTTATGGGAAAGAGTAGTGGAAGCTAGGTTAAGAAAAGAGGTGAGGATCAGTGAACAGCAGTATGGTTTTATGCCGAGAAAGTGCACCACAGATGCAATGTTTGCTCTGAGGGTGTTGATGGAGAAGTACAGAGAAGGTCAGAAGGAGCTGCATTGTGCCTTTGTGGATTTGGAGAAAGCATATGACAAGGTGCCTAGAGAGGAGTTGTGGTTTTGTATGAGGAAGTCTGGTGTTACAGAGAAGTATGTGAGAGTAGTTCAGGATATGTATGAGGGCAGTGTAACAGTGGTGAGATCTGCAGTGGGAGTGACGGATGCATTTAAAGTAGAGGTTGGATTACATCAAGGATCAGCACTGAGCCCGTTCTTGTTTGCAGTAGTAATGGACAGGTTGACGGACGAGGTTAGACAGGAGTCTCCGTGGACGATGATGTTTGCTGATGATATTGTGATCTGCAGTGAGAGTAGGGAGCAGCTTGAGGAGAACCTGGAGAGATGGAGATATGCTCTGGAGAGGAGAGGAATGAAAGTGAGTAGGGCAAAGACAGAATACATGAGTGTGAATGAAAGGGAGGAAAGTGGAGTGGTTAGGATGCAGGGAGTGGAGGTAACAAAGGTGGAGGAGTTTAAATACTTGGGATCAACAGTTCAGTGTAACGGCGAGTGTGGAAGAGAGGTGAAGAAGAGAGTGCAGGCTGGTTGGAATGGGTGGAGAAGAGTGGCTGGAGTGATTTGTGACAGACGCGTACCAGCTAGAGTAAAAGGGAAGGTCTACAGGACAGTAGTGAGACCAGCTATGTTGTATGGGTTGGAGACAGTGGCACTGACGAAAAGGCAGGAGGCGGAGCTGGAGGTGTTAGAGTTAAAGATGCTGAGATTTTCGTTGGGTGTGACGAGGATGGACAGGATTAGAAATGAGTATATTAGAGGGACAGCTCAGGTTAGACGTCTTGGAGACAAGGTTAGAGAAGCAAGGTTGCGTTGGTTTGGCCATGTGCAGAGGAGAGACGATGATTATATTGGAAGGAGGATGTTGAGGATGGAGCTGCCAGGAAAGAGGAGAAGAGGAAGACCAAAGAGGAGGTTTATGGACGTGGTGAGAGAGGACATGCAGGTGGTCGGGTTGAAGCAGGAAGATGCAAAATACAGGAAGAAATGGAGACAGTTGATCCGCTGTGGCGACCCCTAAACGGGAGCAGCCGAAAGAAAAAGAAGAAGGAGGAGAATAGTAGTAGTAGTAGACTGTGATTGAGTTTACAGTGTAATATAGTGTCATTGTTTGAATCGGATGAAGCCGCCGTTATCTCAGACAATTCAATGTGAGTTCATGTCATACCGAAAGACAAAATTTTCCCAGCAGAATCCTTGTCTTGGAAATGCAGTTAATTGGCTTTCAGAAGTTTTTCAATTGCTTATGGCCACTTGGCACAAACACAGGTCAGCACATTTGTTTGCTTTGCTTTAAAAAGTGTTCAAGACAGAGCACTCTGTCCCCTCATCTAAGTCCAAGAGAGCATCCTCTGCCATCAGCAGCGCAGCCAAAGCGAACATTGATGCTCTCGCAGCTCTCAGTGTGAACATAGAGTAAATATTGACTCTAGCATTGAGATGCCACTGCCATCCGTAAATGCTCTCTGTCCAGGATGGTCTTCCCCATCACTCAGCCCAATGTTAGTAGGCGTCTGTTTGGTTGCTTAGACATCCTTTGTGTTAATGCCAGTTTGAACAGATGTGCTGGAGCTTCATGTGACCCAGGGGATACATGTGCCGGTGTTCACGCCCGCATTGTGATTTTTTTTGGTTATGTTTTCCCATGTGCATTCGTCCATGTCATTTTGTTGTTCTCTGTCCCCACGTTTTCCTTGCCTCCTCCTTAGTGTGTGCACCTATGTTTAACCTGTAACCCCTCCTAATCCCAGGTGTATCTCTTCTCAATACTTGCACCTCCGTTTCAGTCTGGGCATGTTGGGTCTTTTTAGATACTGGTCCTTTAAATCTGTTAACCTTTGTTCACCTGTTCACCCCCATCATGTCTTTGATTATTTCCATGGTTGGTTTATGTTTTATTTCTGTTTTGAACTTACATATAAATCCTGATTTCAATTTACATCACCACAGCTAAATTGTAAAAAAAACATTTGGGCCGATGCAGATATCTGTTATTTCTCACGTGCATTAACTATTATTAATAACTACTGTCCGATACAGTAATATGTTTTTCATAGAGACATCTTTTAATTGTGACTATTCTTGAGAACACAGTGAACCACAACGAAATTGGACCGCTGCATTTAACCCATGCACACACCATGCAGCAGCTATGAAAGCGCCCGCGGAGCAGTGACGGGGACAGTACGTTGCTTAAGGGTATCTCAGGGCAACCTACTGGTAAGGGGTTTGAACCCACAATCTTCCGATCCTGTAGCCAACTCCCTAACCACTAGGCCACTGCTGCCCCAACGTCTGTTGATGCTGATAAGAAAGTTTGCAAAAAATATACTAAAGCAGGGAAGGGTTAGTTTAAGCATTCCATATGCCATGCAACATTACTGCTGCTAAAAACATCTTTACGCTTTAATAGTCAACAGTCTGTCATTAGTGTGAGAAATCAAATTAACAAGTCTGTTTGGGACTGAATGGCTCCACACTGTTTAATTTGTGTAGATATGCAGTTTTCAAGGTGTCACAGGCAGCCCTTGCATGATGGTTGAAGGAGAGGGTTTGCAACCAAAGAATCTGGGGTTTGATCCCCAGGAATGGCAGGAAAATGACAGGCAGGATGGGGTGTGGTGGTGGTGGTGTAGTGGGAAGAAACTTGTCTTTGGACCAGGAGCTTGGTTCAACTCCTACCATCAATGGGTTCCTGTGCAAGACACTAAACCCCAAGTTGCACCAGGGAGGCTGTTGGGAAATACTCTGTTCAATGGCATAAATGTAATTAATCTTCAGTTTAAGTGCCCTTGGGGAAGGCAGCTAACTGCCAGCTGGTTGCAGGTTTGCAGCACACTGTGTGTGTGAGTATTTTCATTTCACTTCTAATTGGTGGGAAAACATCTTCCATTATGCATTTCTTCCATTAGCTTTGTAGTTCCAATGTAAACCTAAAAAAGCAAGCCTCAGACACCAATCATGGGTTAAGAAAAGAAAAAATGTGTTGATTTTTGACCAATGCCTTGCTTCCACAGTATTTTGTTTATTTCTGATGGATTCCGAGAACAGGATACTGGCCTGCAGCTCACACTGGAAGGCTCAAGCTGATTATGGAAGACTGGAGCTTGAGTGATCAACACCCACGCTGCATCTGCATTGCTGCGCTATCCACCGAAACAGATCATTGGAGGAAGATGCATCACAGCATGCTGCAATCCTGCTTAGCCTCAAGCTTATTATGGATCATCTCTGACAGCAGCAGGTTGGTCAGGGCCAAGAGAAACCCTTGGAAGCTGTTTATTCTTCTTTAAGGGCCTAGGAAAGTGCCTAGTACATGTTCTCAAGTAAAAACCTTTCTAAAAAGTTTTCACTTCAGCAGCTTGTCTCTTCACACAGAATTTGATCTGAGGAACCAATACAATAAGCCCCATGAAGTGTCAGATTGAAGGCTAAAGACACAGCCTTCTGTCATTTTGTTATTATTTAATATTTATTTACTTATTTATTTACTTACTTACTTACTTATTTATGCACCATAGCTGAAAACTTGAGGAGAGCAGCGAGCATCACCATCATGGACAATTTAAAAATTTTTACATTTTAAAAACTGGGGATTTCTTGAAATTTTTATGTATTTTTAAGGAACGGTTCTCCAGGCTTCCTTAAGGACAAAGTTTTTGTTTCTCATCTTCAGTACAGTCTCTGTACCTGAGCAGTTTGATTGTTTTTTGTTGGTTAATCGACACAGCGATCTACATCTGAACCTTCAAGCAGAACAAAGAGTCTAACTTAAACATGAAGCAGTGAAGAAACAGATGATTCCAGATGATCAGGTGGAACTCTGAGTGGTTGGAATTCCTTTATCTAGAACTGTATCTCTCACTCATTTTCATAGCTGCTCGTCCTAATTTGGGTCGCAGGGGGAAAACTGGAGTCTATCCCAACCCTCACAGGAAGATAGACAGGGTAACACTCTGGATAGATCACCATTTCATTGCAGGACAGACACACAAACAAACACACTCACACCAATGTCCAATTTAGCATCAAGAGGTGATATCCAATCCACCTGAAGTGCAGGTCTTTGGACGGTGGGAGGAAACCAGAGCTCCTGGAGGAAACCCACACAGACATGGGAAGAACTTGTAAGCTTCACACAGAAAGGACCTGGACCGACCCGCATTGGAACTGAACCCAGGACCTTCTCGCTGTGAAGCAAGAGCGCTACCCATTGTACCACTGCTTTCATTTAATCCACGCAATATGCCAAAGATAAGAGATGATATCCTGCAAATATGAAAAAATGAAGGATGGCTCAAGACTTTCACACAGTAAACACTGCTTTTTTGTTCTTTACAAGCAATCATTACAGTACAAAGCCAGTCTTTTTACTTAGCTTTGAATTATTGCTTTATCTGAAAAAATATAGGTATCTTATGTGCAAAATGAAAATACTGTCGGTCCACTGCCATTTTTAATTTCTTGAAAAAGCTTTATGGTCTTAATGGTTAATGTAAGGAACATCATACCCTTCTTTTTGCAATGAATTAAGGGATACTTGGAGAACCTCACTGTGTCAAGCGAAGCACTGCTCCACATCACACACAAGGTATTTCATAAGTATTGTATTAATTGTTTTAGAATGTGTGTCGAAAGTGTATAATGATTTAGAAATGGGAAATCAAATTCAGAGCAGAGCAGCCAAACTTTGGATACGACTGTAGATGGGCGGTGACAAGGTGAACACCTGGCGAGAGAGATCAGTGTCCCCTTCGGGGTTTAAAGGCGACGAGCATCGTGAGAGCAGTGTGGTCTCAATGTACCAATCAAATTATAGGTTACCCTCTTTCTTCTGAAATAGGAGATAGGTGTTAATGTCCTTTGAGCCTTGAGGTCTCTAAGGACACACTCTCCAGGTGCTTTAGCTCTTATATAGATCTTTAACTTAAACTTAATGTACAGAAGAAAATATGATTATGGTTGATTTGTGGAATAGAGAAATTAACTAACATTGATCAATTGCCAGAACTACATTGCAAAAACTAAATTATTCTTAATGTCTTGCCTGCTGAAATAAAGGTTAAACAAATTTTAAAAAAATGAATTGAGCAGGCCAAGGAGAAGATCATCGTGGGGCATATTATTGGGCCAACTACCCCAATAAAAGTTTCAACAAGAAAAGAACTATTAATTTTATGTTTTATTATTTGTTTTTCTAACCCAGCCACTAGGGATGCATAAGCCAGCATATTTCTTTGTGACGGTCCCATGCCCGGATAAATGGGGAGGGTTACATCAGGAAAGGCATACAGTGCAAAACTTTTGCCAAATCAATATGCGGACAACAAAACAGACTACCATAACGTATTGGTTGATACCCAGGTTAACAACCACTGCCACCGATACTATTAGCCAATAAGGCATTGGTGGAAATTGGACTACTGTTGGCCAAAGGAGAAGAAAAGAATAGGAAGAAGGCATGGTGATAAAAAGCCAGGTGTATCGGAGGAGGTTTTAATTGTTTTACCATGGTGTGGAAGGAAGGAGGAATGGGGAAGGTGTTGTTCTGAAGGAAGAGTATGTGAAGAATGTTTTGGATAAAGAATGGAAAGGCTGTTGGTCTGGATGACATACGGTGGAAGCATGGAGGTGTTTAGGTGAGATGGCAGAAGAATTTATGACCAGATTATTCAACACAATCTTGGAAAGTGAGAGGATGCCTGAAGAGTGAAGGAGAAGTGTATTGGTACAAATTGTCAAGAATAAGGGTGATGCACAAAGCTGTAGTAACTATAGAGGGATAAAGTTGTTCAGCCACACCATGAAGTTATGGGATAGAGTCGTGGAAGCGAGGTTAAGAAAAGAGGTGAGGATTTGTGAACAGCAGTATGGTTTTAAGCCGCGAAAGAGCACTACAGATATAATATACAAAATACAATGTTTGCTCTGAGGGTGTCAATGGAGAAGTACAGAGAAGGTCAGAAGGAGTTACATTGTGCCTTTGTGGATTTGGAAAATGCATGTGACAGGGTTCCTAAAGAGGAGTTGTGGCTTTGTATGAGGAAGTCTGGACTGACAGAGAAGTATGTGAGAGTAGTTCAGGCTATGTATGAGGCAGTGTGACAATGGTGAGGCCTGCGGTAGGACTGACGGATGCATTTAAAATAGAGGTGACATTACATCAAGGATCAGTGGTGAGACCATTCTTGTTTGCAATGATAATGGACAGGTTGATGGACGAGGTTAAGGAGCTTGAGGAGACCCTGGAAAGCTTGAGGAGACCCTGGAGAGGTGGAGATCTGCTCTGGAGAGGAGAGGAATGAAAGTGAGTAGGACAAAGACAGAATACATGAGTGTGAACAAAAGGAAGAATGGTGGAGTGGTTAGGATGCAGGGAGTAGAAGGTTGATCCGACACCTAACAGGAGCAGCCGAAAGAAAAAACATTATTTGTTTTTAAAGATCTTCATGAAATTATCTTCCAGTTTTAGTCGTCCCCACTAAAGACTTTAAAAATTAAAAAATTTAAAAACCTTTCTCAGTGAGTTAGTTTTCTGTTTTAACATCTTACTCATTTAATTTTCTTTTACTAGTTGTTACGTCGACCTTTCTTTTCATTTTATTTATTCTGATTCCTTTGACATATTACACATTGTTTACTATAAACAAACAAACAGATAGATAGATAGATAGATAGATAGATAGATAGAGTGAATGAGTGAGTGAGTGAGTGAGTGTACGCCTCTCTGAGCAGCGCGCGCCCTCGCCCGTAGGTCCAACCAGAGTCACCGCTGTATCGGATACGAGCACGCTTCGGTTGGACCCTGGCGCGCGCCCGCAGACAGAGCTGAGCTGCTGGCCGGAGTTAAGATGGCGGCGTGTGGGTGAGGAGGCTGTGTTGTCTCGGCTCGGTTCTTCGCTTCGTCAGGAAGGGGGGTTTGTGGTGAAACACACGGGCAGACCCGGCCTGTCGGGAGAGCGCTCCCCGGCAGGCAGACTTTAACCGAGTTTTCGTTCCCGTTTCTGGACTGAAATCATGACCTCCATCCACTTCGTGGTTCACCCGCTGCCCGGGAGCGAGGAGCAGCTCAATGACAGGTATTTACGGATAGGGAGGGGGGGCACTTACAGCCACATTTCTACACTTTCTGATGTTAATAGCTTCTTCAACCCTTGTCCCGTATGGTTTTGTCGCTCGGTAAATTTGTCACTGGGTATAATTTGACGTAGTTTCCCAGCACAAGGCCTTATTTTCTCCTTTCTGCCGAAGCTAATCTGAGCCGGGGTGATGGACAATGCGGGGTTGGGGGATGGGGAGGTGAAAAAAAGAGGGAAATTTAGAAAGCGAGGATCGTTTTTGACAGATACAATCTTCGCCTGACCGAATTGGGCTCATGTATATGCTATTACATCGTAATCCTACCCGTGTTTTTGTCAATAATCGGATAAAACGACGTGCTTAGCAGTTAGCTTAGCATAGCGGTGGATGACCGTTAGGCTAACTAGCCGGCGCTGCGCTAGCGGGGAAAAATGGGAATAAAAGCCCTATAAACAAGATATGAATAATCTCAAACGGCTGAAATATTTTCCAGACGTCATATGAGATCTCCTGGACTGATAAATAAACCGTCTTATTCAAAGTAAGGCTGTTTTCTGGGTAGTCTGTGAAAGCACGGACACCGAGGCGCTGCTAGCTCGCCCGGGGTTTATTTTGGCTCGTTGTGGGTTTTTTTTTTTATTGGCTTTATTTTTTCGCTGGTTCATGAAAGTCTGTGCCGGTCTTTCACAGTTTATGCCAAATTTGAGACATGTTGAGGGTGAATATTATTGCCTCAATGTCTTTCTGGTGGGTGTAATTTATGGGGGGTCTTTATATCAGGGCGTTAGTGCTGGCTGGTCTAGATTAGGGGGGCTCTCCTTCACCACTGATCAGAAAATGTCCTCTATTTTACCCATTTATGGATGTAAAAAAAAAAAGAAAAAAAAAGAAAGTGAATTGGGGTTTTAAGCTTGGCCTTGGCAGAGCCCATCTGTGTGTCGTCTGTCTGTATGTTGGTGAAAGTGCATGTTGGTCAGCAATGAAGATGTCATGTGTGTGTGTGTGAGAGATGTTTGATTATTTTAAACCGGTTAGGCTTTAGTTTATCTGTAGGATTATGTTGCACTTCAACGACTGAAAGGTGGTGCAAGTTTTTAAAGGGGTATTTTAAAAAACAAAAAACAAAAAATAATAAAATTGACATGCTTAATCTCTTGGGGTTTAACACTTCACAAAATGAACTATTCAATAAGATGTAGTGTTGACTAATCACATCCTGTTTTCTTTTTCAGTGCAGAAAGTGTGAATGTGCATCATGTGTATTTTAACATGTATGTGTGTGTACTCACACAAACATTTGTTTTTATGAAACAAAATATATACACATACATACTGTGTATGTGTCAATATTTGCTTAACACGGTGTACATAATTCATATTACATGTTTGTGTGTTGATTTTTATTTATTTATATATCTATCTCATTCGATTGACACATGTCAGTCTCAATTTTCAAGTCACATGACTTGCAGTATATTTACATTTCATGCTAGTTTATTAGCACGAGAGTTTTTTGGAGATTATTAATAAGATTATAATAATTCAAAGCTTGTGAATTGTGCGCTCTGGCACATTACTTTTAAGACTCAGGCCTCAAAGTTGGGCTGAAAAAGTGAAAACTATTCTTTAAATAGGCCGACCATACGTTTCAGTCAAAATACTGATTGGGGATAAATGCATTTAGTAGTATTTGCTAAAACTTTTAGCTCTAATACATCAAAATGTGTGTGTATGCATGGCTGTATGTGTGTGCACATGCCTGTATTTATTTATTCTTTGTTTGTTTGTAGGTTCTTAAGTTATTTGTTCAATGTGTTGGTATTTGTTTTAGGATTTGGTTAGTTTCTCTTTAAACCTTTGGGGCCCCACCATAATTGTTCACTTTACATGGAGAATCTTATTTATTCCTGCATTAGATTCGTTCTAGAATAACATTAGAAGATAAATCAAGAAACATTTACAGTTTCATACCTGAGAGTCTTTAGCCGATCTCCTTCCAACAATTTTGCAACTTATCCCTTTACTCTGAAAGATTAAGGGTAGCTGGAAGAAAGAAATCAAGAGAGTGATAAAACCTAACCTAAACTGGACTAATTCTGTCTGTGAAACGAGTGACTGAAAGCTTGGCTTTATAACTAAACAGAAGGGGCAGCAGTGCTGATTGATAAGTCTGTATAGGTTCAATATTAAACAGAGAATTTAACCGGTTGAGGTGCTCATTTATAGAAAGTACAGTGCTCCCAGTGGTATGATTTGGCTAAAAGTGTTTTTTTTTTTTTTTTTTTTTTTTTCGTTTTTCTTTTAAATGGATGCCATATTTCTGTTCTGCCTTAAAATACTAAAGGTTGTTTTAATGTTGCAGCACCGTTTAAGGTGGGAGAAAAATCTGTCCGAAGACATCAGTAACAAATCTAGCCAGTCTCCTTACAAGACTGAACATTTACATTAAACTAAACCCCCCCCCCCCACCAAGAGGGAGTTATTTCTTAAAAATATTTATTTTAAAAATTTTTATTTTTATTTATTAATTTTTATTTTTTTCTTTTGCTTTTTGGTAAACCATTTTTTTTCCATGCTGAATATCTTGATTAACATCTTTCTGTAGATTAATTGGATAATTCCTACTATTTTTCCAAATGGTAAAATATTGGATAAACATGCTATCCATGTATGGTGCATACAGATGTGCACAACTGCTTTTCTGGGCATGGCAGTAAAAATTGTCCAATTTAAGGCTGATTGATGGGAACAAAGAATCAGTATTGTGATTGGTACAATAACAAAAACAGCCTGTTAGATTGTAAGAGATAAGCACAAGTTGGATGACTGTCATTATTATGATTTTCCTGGTGCACAAACCCACTCGAACAGTAATTGGTGGGTGGGTGAAAATGTAAAATATGGGCCTTTTAAAAGCAGTTTTGAGAGTCGGTGTGTTTTTAATGGTCAAAATTTGGCTGAGATACCAAACCTTTGTTACTTGAAAACCTAGATTCACCTGCAGATGTGATCTATTCACAGTTAATTAGCATATTTGGCCTTTGGGGATTATGAGTATGGCCAAGATCAGTACTTGCTATAACAATTTACAAACGATGTATCGTGCAGCCCTGGTGCAAATTTATAAATTCATTTATCTTCTGTGTGTTGTAGGATCCAATAATATGTAGTGCTTTTTAGGTTTTTTTTTTTTTTTTTTTTTTTTTTTTTGTCTGGGGAATGCTCCATCTGTTCTTTCCAGGTGATGGAGAGAAGTGTTTTCCTTCACTTTGGGTTGTGGTTGATTGTATTTGCCTTGGTGTTTTCCTCTGAGGAGAGCTGTGATTTCAAAGCTTTTCTGCCATTCAGTTGCCACAGGAACCGAGGTGCTCTCCAGCGTCCCTTCGTTTGCAGCTGCGAAATTCAGTATGAAGTCACCCGGTTACACTCCCTGAACCAGGATATTAATGGCTCATGGGCTGCCGAGAGATGACATGGCAACTGTTTGACATGAAGTTAAATTGGCGGATGTGTTTAGGATCTTTTCTTTCATGATCCAGTACTGTTGGCAATCAATTTCAGACTTTATTTTTAAGTTGTGGTAATAATTATTATATTTTTAGGATTCTGTGTAAATCAAGACTTTGCATCAGATATGAGCTCATTTTGCTACAACTTGTTCCAAATTTTCAAATCCTTCTGAATCATGTGCCTCTGTGCTGATCCTTATGATAGCATGTTTTACTGACAGATACCCAAAACAACTTGACATCAAACCCTATTACAGTAACGTGTATCTCTTTAAACAGGAGCATATCTTATACTCAGCTTATTTTTCAGCAAATTGATCAGAAATAATTTACCTTATTGTTAGAATTGGACCAAAAACTGATAATGGTATTGTATGTATCAATAAAATATTTTCATCTTAATCCTTCTGTGTCATATGACGCATTGTTTTTAACAAAGTGCTGTAATATGTGACCCACACAGTCACTCTGACCAATTGTAATACACCACAGAAACTGTAGGGTGTAATGACTTTGTGGCCCATAAGGTGGTACTACTTGTCCCTCTAAAAAGCAAAGTGAGAAGAAACTGCAGAAGGGCTTATTATTGTTCAGTTTGTTGAATAGGTTAATAGATTAGTTAATGGTCATTCATTTTCTGCTGCTTGTCCCAAGCGGGGTCGCGGGGGGTGGGGTGCTGGAGTCCATACCAGCTCACACAGGGCGAAGGACGGGGGACACATCCTCCGATGATGCGGCCAACGCCCTAACCACTAGGCCACTGTTAATAGTTAGTTAATAGTTGTGCTCTAATAATTGGCTCTAGAAACAGCAGAGAAGATGAATAAAGATGAGTTAATAGAATAGTTATATATCCACTTTGGTGTGTTTGGACACAGGCCCCTGTTCCATCCTTTGTCTGCTCCCTCTGTTTGGAGGTGATGTTCAGAGGCGTTGTTGGTGAAGGTTATAGGATCCCTAGTTTGGGTCTTCAGAGGCTCATCAGAGCTGTTTCTCTGCCAGATTGGCTGGTTTCTAAGGAGACCTGCTGCAGAGTGTCTGTTTCAGGAGCTGGGTGGGAGGTTGTTTCTCCCTTGTGGGTCAACGGAGACGAATGCTGGGAATTCAGCCCCCAAATACTTGCTTTAGTTTCTGTCTAAGATTTTGTCGCCTTTGGACGCACATCATTTTATTGGGGGGGGTGAAAAGTTATCATGGGCGAGCGTTGCTTCAATGAGATAAAGATATGCATAAAATAAAAATGGCAAAAGGCTGGTGGAAACACAAGAGTCCCATTATCTTTTACTTTTCTGAAAGGTTAATCTTTCAGCTATCACGTAATCTTAGCTGGATATTTTATTTCTACCCTGGGGAGACGTTTCAATGGATACATTTTACCGTTTTTCATTTTAGCCAAGTTACATTAAAATGTTTAATCAAGATTACACGCAAGTTATTTAAAGTGTAATTGCAAACTAATTTCTTTATTCCTGTTTATGCATGGAAAAAAATGAAGTGAATGGTTATAAACCAGTCAAGTAGGTTAGTAAAATCCTATTACTAAACCCAGTGCTCTTGCTACTTTTTTGTGTGTATTTAAAACATTTTTTTCTCCTGGGGTGGCCAGCAGGGATGTTATAAATACAGCGGCACTTTAAGTGAATGTTTTAAGGACTGAAATTTCAGGGCTGAAAATATGCTAGAGTGATATAATGGTATATCAGAAGTGCAGTTGAGTAATTTTTCCGTTGAGTTTAAGTTCACGTTAAGACCCGCTTCATGGAAATCAGATTTTTCCTTGCTTACGTGCACAACTTTATACTCATTAAATTTAGTTGCAATGAAAGCTGAGCAATGTATTGGCTATATATTAATAATGTATTGATGGACCATTCACAGCCTCAGGTGTAGGTCTGAACGAGATCAACAAAATATTAATATATAATTAAAGGCTTAAAATATGTGCGTATGGGTAAAGTTTCAATTCTGGGTAGTCAATCAGAAAAGAGGTCATTGTTTTATTCTGAGGAATAAACGCTAATTGGAAATTATCATGTAAAAATTAGTTATAGCTTATTGAGTTACATTTTTGGTAGACAAGTGTCAATCCAAAAAATAGGAAACTGCAGAATCAAATTTCGGGCCAGAATAATTGGATTAGTAATAATTGGTTAAACACTCAGCTGGAGACGCGTTCTCAGTATAGCAGAGATCAACAACGCGTGAAAGATTTATAGGTGATATTTTGCTCAGCTTTAAAGCATCACAGCAAGGGCTGGTTTTACAGCATGAGCGAGAAAGACATGCTGCTGATTTTTTTTTGGTTGACGGGTGTCATTGCAGTTCTTTGTGATGCTTCAACGCCATTCTTTCTGCTGTCAGTTGAGCATAAAGTGCTTCAAGCTGATTATCAGCTCACACTCACAGATGCTGAGACTGAATGACTGGCTCTGTCCGAGAGAAAAACCTAAGTGTTTATGGGTGTGTGTCTGTTGGCATAGCTGTCGGAATGTGTTGAAGGGCCAGATTAGGATCTAGAAGCCATCCAAGAGATACATTTTCGAGAGACGACGCAGTTCTACTGCCATTACTGTTGGCATTCGGGTCCAGGAACAGTTCTCCTTTGAGCTTTGGGATCGCCTCCACAGAGAACAGAGAAAAAAATTGAGCTGACGTCCAAAGAAGAGCTTTGGAATGTTCTTCAAGAAGCCTGAAATTGTCCTGTTGATACAAAAAAGCTTTTCTAAGAGAGTTCAGGCTGTACTGAAGTGTAATGGGGGTCATACTGGATATTGACTTTAAAGCTGGTTTGAATTCTGCAAACTCTGTGTTTACACTGGATTTACATGTGTGTTTGCACATGTTGCAGTAAATCATAGAACCTATTGTCTCACTGTCCTTCAAAAATAAAGAAAGGAGGGGTGACTCAAGACTTTCACACTGCTCTGTACACACTTTGCACCCCCCCTCCCCCTGAGTTGTATCTCTGCTTAGCTGATGTGAAAAAATGAACATATTGAAAAATACTTAACATGCATGACATGCGGTTTATGTAGGTGTTGACTTTATATTTTATTGAATTTTTTTCTCATTTCTGTTTGAGACTTCAAGAGAAAAAATGTTTAAAAGGTTGTGCTGGTTACCAAGATGAACTATTGTGGAAATAAAGCACTGTTGTAAGTCGCTCTGGATAAGAGCGTCTGCTAAATGCAGTAAATGTTTTATACTTGTAAAAAGTGCAGTCTAGTCTGAAATGCACTCTTCTCACTCTCTCCACAGACTTCGTGAGGTGTCTGAGAAACTCAACAAGTACAACTGCAACAGGTGAGAACTGATCAAGTGCATCATGCAAAAAAAAAAAAGAGATTGTTTATGTACCGATGTGGAATTTGTGGGCTGATACTGAGTATTAAAAGTATCTGAACGTAACTGAAACGAGAGGAGAAACGGATGCAGTATACTACAGTATATTTGGGTTAATGTTATGGTGAGTCTTAAAATGGGAGAAGCTGAAAGAAGAAGAGTTGGACTGAAGATGTTTCATTTTATTTGTTCATAGATAAACATTTTCTTCTACAGTTTTTAATGCCATTGATGTCGTTTTCTAGTTTGACCCAATAGCCAATCTGCTGTAGGTCAGACTGAAACCCTGCTCATAAATATGTTTGTACTCCTTCTTAATCAAAATAGAAAATTTAGAGATTCTCTCATCACCTTAGCAGACTATGCAGGAATATGGTGCTGAACATGTAGATAAATCATTGAACCTCCACTGTGAAGAATCCACAAGTTGTGTGAACAAGAGCAAGAGCCCAGTCACAACCACTACCTTTTTATATATTATAATAATAAAAGCTTGATGACTGTATATGTTCAGATATGTAGACTGATATCTTTTATCATTTAATCTTTGACTGTATACATTATACATGATTAGGGTAGCCGGTATTGATTACAAATGTTATAAAAGTAGTCGCCAACAAAGTTATTTAACCGTTAGTTTTTAATTGCTTGAGTGACAGGATTTTTCGGCACAAAAGGCGTATTTTTTTGCATCCCTTTTTCCAAGCAAACGCACAGAGATGAGATTCACAAAGTTTAAATATCAGATCAGAATCACCATTAATCCTGATTTGAAATTGCTTAAAGGGTTTGAAAAAGCATTGAGTGGCAGGTGCTCATGGGAATTGTAGTTAGAGGGAGAGGGAGCAGACGGAACACTCAAGTCAGTGTTTTTATTTTTTTATTTTATTTGTAGCCCTATACATATTTGAGCACTTCCACTTTGATTTATTAATTATTAGCTTATTGACTTTAAATCTATTTTTAAAATAGACTCATAACTGTGTATATAGTCACTGGTTTTGTATATAAAATGTTATAGATTCTTTCATTGGTTGTAGCATTAGTTAATGCTGCCCTCGTTTTTATACAGCCGTGTATAACATGTTTCTTATATGTCTGTGGAGATACAGGAATGGAAGAAAAGTCTATGTAGGAGGGTTCAGTGCTTTTGTGCTACAACCAGATACTCAGCATGGTTTTTGGGTCCAACTACTTTATTCTGAGGATGTGAATAAGAAAATCAGGCCATTGCAGGCAGGTTTTGTTTAAGTGACACCTAAACCTCGAGAAATCTCTCGATTGTTTTGACAATTGCTTAGAGAAGCTGAGCAATGGCAGGGTGTTTGAAATCTTTAAGACATTTCACAGTACAAGGCATGTTAGGAACCACCATTAAAGGCTTGGATGTTTCTTGATATTCAAGAGTTTACAGTGAGAAAATAATCTTATCTGATTCTTTGAGGTCAGTTTAAATTCAAAATTAAATTGGAAAAATACTTTTTAAGAAAGCAGTTTGAAAAAAAAAAAAAACTTTTTTTAAAACAGGGTAATTCTTTTAGTGATAAAGCATTGAGCTTTTTTGCATGGAAACCCCCCCTTTCATCTTCTCTCCTTTCTCTCCAATACGATTCCAGTCATCCACAACTGAATTTGCTGGAGCAGGCCACCCTTAAACAGTGTGTGGTTGGACCAAACCACGCTGGGTTTCTACTGGAGGTAACTTTTTTAATGATGATTTTCTCTGTTAACATCATATGAATCTCTGTGATACTGAAATCGACTGTTTAGAGGAGTTAGATTTTGGTAACTTAATCCTGAAAGATTTTTTAAAGGAGCAGTATTTTAAATTATAAATCATAAAAAAAATAATAAATACAAAAGCCCTGGTTTTAGTTCCTTCTTTATTGAGGTTTCTCCAAGTTTCTTTAGACTGTAAAGCAAATGATGCCTTCTTTTTCAGGATGGACGGATCTGTAGGATAAGCTTTGCTGTCCAACCAGATCGACTGGAGTTGGGCAAGCCTGATGGAAGTGACGGGTAAGACTCTCATAAAATTTCCATACAAACACGTAGCAGGGTTGATTCTTCTGGACCCTTTAAGGGTTATTTGGGCTGATTTGCTGTAGTGAGGTTCAGATGGCTGCGATTGGGTTGTAGTGCAGGACGGATTTTCATATACATAGTTTTTAGTGATTTAAAGGTTGTCCAGTTGGGGGTCCTTTTTTTTTTTTTTTTTTTCCCCCCCCTTTTTTCCCTATTCTCTCCCCAAAAGGTGCTGAAAGCCCTTGTTCCTTTTGTGCTGCATTTAGAAAGCTGATTCCTGTTTATTTATAACTGGTGGTTTCTGTCTCATTTTATGTAAAATCAGCTTGAAGATGGAAAGTGGCAGAAAATGCTACCGGTGTTATTTCATGAGATGTGGCGATAATTATGGTGTATTAAAAAAAAAATTGGGGGGGGGGGGGGGGAGTGCAGACCACAGCGGCTCACAAGCTTTGTTGTTTACTGTAAGGAGCTGGAAATGTTCACTTTGCTTTAAAAGCAGGATGATTCTTTTTAGCAGTATGCTTCCGGACTTAATAGGCTGCTGAAGTTAGATGATAATATCCAAAAATTCATATTTATAAGGTTTTAGTGCCCTGTTTTAACTCCTTTTTGGGTTTTGGGGCAGGACATTAAATGTCAGGTTTTTTTTTTTTTTTTTTTTTCCTTCTTTTTTAAAAACAGTTTTTTGCTGATTAACTATCTTTCATGTATGTATCTCCCATTGCTACTATATAAACATGTACAACATGTATATGATTAGCTTTATCAAAAGTGTACAAGGAACAAAGTCATAAACACTTTAAATGCTGAGATAATAAGCATAAACACACAGGCAACAGTAATGAGCACCTATAATTTTAAAGGGTGCAGTTTTATTTATAACCTAAATTCTGTACTGGGGAATAATTATATATTATAATAATTAAAAGCAAATTATGTTTGGAGTAATTACCTGACAGTTTGGCATATTGCATTTACAGTATTTCACACATCAAATCTTTTCGCTGAGAGAAGGGTTTTGGTGGGAAAAAAAAAAAAAAAAAACAGCTGCATTTAAATTCCACTTAGAACTCTGGTTAGATATTTTCCCCCAAATTGTTCAGCCCTATTTCTGACCTTAATAACGATGCAGTTTCCTACAAATGTCAAATGTATCCTGTATATATGTATCTTGTGTATATTTATTAAAAAAGTGATTTTTTTTCTTTAAAAGCAATAAGTCCAAATACCCATCTGTAATTTCTTAGTGTTTTGCAATTTATTTGTGTCAGAACTGCATATTGATGATTTTAAGGCCTTTTAAAGCCAATATAAAAAGCTTACTGGGCTTCCTAAAAAACTGGGATTAGACCTTTTGGATTTAGTGCTTATAAACTTCCCGCAAGGCTACAAATGCAGCAAAATGAGTAAAATGGAGGGATTTTAGAGAAGCAACCCAATGTCACTATTCTGCTGTTCCAGAGGGCAAACAATGTCACCAATGTAATGTTAATTTTTTTTTTAACTCCAACAATTAAAGGTCATATTGTGCTTTCTAGTTTAAAACAGAAGTTTAAATAAAATACACAATCTTATTCCCTTGGTGTTTTAGACTAAAATGGCTTTGCAGTACTTTTACCTGTGTCCCCTTCATAGTTCGCTAACTAAATGTTTTATTTACCTACCTACCCATCTCAATCTGATTTAGCCCCAGACTAAGAGAGAATTATTTTAACTTTTTATTTTATTTTTTATTTACATCCCCTTGATCCCAGAGCCACTATGAAAGTTTTCTTTATCCTTCTATTTGTTTTGTAAAGGAGTTGTTTGCAGTCAGTGTTTATCCAAGGGTGTTGCCATTTGCCATGCATCCCAGCTACATTTAATGAGCCAATTGGCTTCTGTGCCTGGATTTCCAGGCTCTACTCAATAGTCCCATGTTGGGACTATAGGTGTGTAACTGTAATCTCCGGTTTTTTTGTTTCCAGTTCAAAGTTGAGCAGTGGCTCAGGGACAGGAAGGACCTCCAGGCCAGGTAGGACTAGTGATCCGCCCTGGTTCCTGTCTGGTTCTGACACTTTGGGCCGACTGGCAGGCAACACCCTTGGGTAAGTTTGGGTTTTTTTTTTTGTTTTTGTTTTTGTTTTGTTTTTGTTTGTTGTTTTTTGAGCAGGGGGTTTTGTCTATACCACAAAGACTGTTAGCCAGTTGCACATGATGGCAGCAATGATACAAATGGATAAATCCCCCCCCACCCCCTGTTTGTTCCCATAATTCTCTCTAGAGCCTAAATGCTCCAGCCTTAAACAAATAAATGTTCAAAAATGTAGCCCCCTTCTCCAAGAAATAGACTTTCTTGTGTACTTAATATTTTAAATTGGCAGAAGATGTGCTAATGTGGTTGCACAGAATTTCATTAGGCTTTAAAATTGCACTGGCACATTGGTCTGAATGTGAAACTAAAAAAGTGCATCTATGAACCCATACCTTTTCCCTGCCAAAAAATATCTCACACATCAGCTGATCATACAAGCTTGGATGTTTGAGGGAGTAGTTAAGACAGGGAAATAGGGTCCCCAGGAGGAGGATTAATAGACATTAACCTAAACTCAGAGCTTTGCCACATGAAAACAAACTAATTTTAGTTTCCGCCAGGATGTTAAATTTTGTGTATAAGTAAACATTAAACTGTATAAATGCCTCAATAGAGGACATCTCTCCCTACTTCCAATCTAATTTGTCTATGATGATTCACTGTTTGTTTATTGTTTATTTTTCCAATTAAAAAGCACTGTGTATCAATAGAAATGTTGTTAAAAGTGTATATTTACACAAATATGCACTATTTTGAAAATCTGATCTCTTTATTTTTGGAAAGAAATGTTGTTTTCTAGATACCATGCTGCCTTCTGGATATCTACTGTTTTGCAGTTTTCAGTACAGTCCAAATCTCACACACCTGGTTCAGCTAAACTCAGACTTAAAACTGCAGTTGTTAGCTGGATCAGGTATGTCGTGTTGAAGCTAATATTTGGTGGGAAACTCTGCAGGAAGATAAATGGAGATTCAAAATATTCAGGTGAACTGCTCTGTAATGACCTGCTGTGTGTTTGTATGTCCACAGGAGCCGCTGGAGCTCAGGAGTAAGTGGAGGCGGCAGCGGTGGAGGTGGGGGGAGTGGAGGAGGAGGAACAGGTGGAGGCAGTGGTGGTGGAGGCGGAGGCGGAGGCGGCGGGGGAGGCGGTGGTGGGTCTTCAGGCCGTTCCAGTACCGCGGCCCGGGATTCGCGACGGCAGACCCGTGTGATCAGAACCGGGAGAGATCGGGGCTCTGGCCTGCTGGGCAGCCAGCCACAGCCTGTCATCCCTGCATCGGTCATCCCTGAAGAACTCATCTCTCAGGTACATCCACAGCATCCGCGTTAACAAGCTACCTGTTTAGGTTTTGTGCTGAAATTAAAGGTGGTTGTAGACTAATGGCGCCTAATAAATGCATTTGAAATCCATAGATATTTTACTTCAGACAAACTGCTTTCTTTAAGCAACTACAATGAGTGCTCAGAATTTAAAACAATCTTCGAGTCATTCCAAAATAACGTAGTTGTATAATGAGGAAAATCTACTTGAATAAACTATGAATTATGAATAAACCCACTGGAATAGAAAATGGAGCTCAGTATTCAGGATTCTGTTGATGCTGAGAATCATTGGTCCGATCTCCTTTCTCCCTCTTAGGCCCAAGTGGTTCTGCAGGGAAAGTCGAGGAGTGTCATCATCCGAGAGCTGCAGCGCACTAACCTGGACGTGAACCTGGCCGTGAACAATCTGCTGAGCCGGGATGACGAGGATGGAGACGATGGAGATGACACAGCCAGCGAGTCTTACTTACCTGGAGGTACAAAACTTCATTCCTTGTTCTGTCCGACTAAACCAATTTTCTCCATCTTTTCACATATTTCTGTTCAAAAGGGATTTGATATTGAAAAGATGCGTTAAATCACAAGTGATCAAGAAGAGAAACTGCAGTGATGTTGGTCACTGCAGCTTTCAGTTGATGAATTATTCATTTAAAGCTTTAAAAGAGAAGATTTTTATCCTTAATTTTATTCTTAACTCAAATGAAGTCATCCTGCTCGTGATTTTGCATTGGAGGAACGAGAATAATGTAGCTACTTGGTGAGGCTGAGCATATGATAACCAACACTGGCAGGTTCGGATTGAGGGATGTGAATAAAACAATCTCAGAAAACAATGCTTTAGTCTGCATTCTGGCACATTTCATTTACTTTGTGGTAAAAATTGTGATGATTTGACAAAAACATTTGTGTAAAATATTGTAACTTGATCTGCAGTAAAATCACTCATTTAAAATGGTTGTAATTATGTTTTAATATTAACAATAAAAATAACACACCTTACAAGCCACAGAATCAGTCCTGCACTCGTTAACACAACTAATACTTTTCCGTTAACATGCCTAAAACATTTCCGTAATGAATGCATGTGTTCTACAGAAGACTTGATGTCGTTGCTGGATGCAGACATCCACTCCGCACACCCCAGCGTCATTATTGACGCCGATGCAATGTTCTCCGAGGACATCAGCTACTTTGGCTACCCCTCCTTCCGCCGATCGTCTCTGTCCCGGCTCGGCTCCTCAAGAGGTAACGAACATAAACTTGAACTTGGTTTAAGATGCAATCGGAGACTTCCCTGGCTACAGGGGAAAGCTTTCAACAAACCACGAATATACAGTACTTTGCAAATGTTTTAGGCAGGTGTGAAAAAATGCTGTAAACAAAGAATGCTTTCAGAAATAGAAATAATGATTGTTTATTTTTATCAGTTTACAAAATGCAAAGTGAGCGAACAAAAGAGAAATCTAAATCAAATCAATATTTGGTGTTACTACCTTTTGCCTTAAAACCAGCATCAGTTCTTCTAGGTACACTTGCACAAAGTCAGGGATTTTGTAGGATTATAGTCGTATGTGTATATAGTGTATGATCAAACAGGTGCTGATGATCATCGTCACACGGAGGTTGAAACACAGTCATGTTTGGAACAACCTACCAGCTGAGTTCCTTCAAAAACTGCGTGCAAGTGTGCCTAGAAGAACTGATGCTGTTTTGAAGGCAAAGGGTGGTCACACCAAATATTGATTTGATTTAGATTTCTCTTTTTTTCATTCACTGCATTTTGTTGATTGATGAAAATAAATGAACACTTCCGTTTTTGAAAGCATTCTTTGTTTACAGCATTTTTTTCACACCTGCCTAAAATGTTTGCACAGTACTGTGTATGTTTTAATGAAATCTGCCCACAAAGTGTCAACACAGCATCAGGAACTAAAATAAAGGCATGTTGTCAATGCATATTAATTCCTGGTTGTAACTTTTAGAACTCAGTAGGAGCTGATTAACATTCTCCTACAAACCCAAGATAGTCTGCTGCAGTGAGGAGGTTTATTTACATTTACAGCATTTAGCAGACGCTCTTATCCAGAGCGACTTACATGTCCTAATTACAGGGACAGTCCCCCCGGAGCAGCTCAGGGTTAAGGGTCTTGCTCAGGGACCCAGTGGTGGTAGTGCTAGAAGTGGGATTTGAACCGGGGACCTCTTGATCCAGAGGTCCATAGGCAAGTATCCTACCCCTAGACCACCACCACCCTACTTATTTATTTATTAATTTTTTAAACTGCACATAAAGCAAAAACTCGCACTAAAAAGGCTGTTCCAGATAGGGCCCTGCTGCCAGTTTAAAAAACAAAATAATAATAATAAATCCCCAGCATCGCATTTTGATTAAACCATGTTGTAAATTAAACTTGGGGCAAAGATGAGCCAGATATGTATGTTAATGAACAGGAGGGTATTTCACAGCATGTTTTCTCAGTTGGGTAGATCACTTGAGCTCAAAATAAGGACTATTTAGTACATTTCTTGGATCATATATTGTTTTGTAGTTTGCCACATATTAAAGAACTAGTGTGTTTATCTGCTTTCCCCTCAGGAAGAATGTAATCACCTGTTTGCATTCTAAGTTTAAAAAAAAAATCAAAGAATATCTGAAAAAAAATCCTATGGTACATTTTTATTTTACCCAGTATGTTAAAAAGTGCAAATAAATAGTACCTAAAAATACCCCTCCCCCACAGGTTGTGTAACTTATGTTCACTTAAACATGTGGTTTGAACAGGAGCTTTTTTTAGGACTTTATGCTGTAATGAACAAATTCAAAAAGCTGAACATATTGAGGAAAAGAGGCTTAAGCTCTAGTTACCTGAGAACCCATGCTTTTCAAATGATGCTTCCCCCATAGCCTGATATCCTGATGTTTGTAATCCATGATTTTGTTTTATACATATATTTTTGTGTGTTTGTCCCCCATTCTGCTGCATGGTCACAGACATTTTCCCCCATAATGAGCCCTCTGAGAAAGGCCCTGCTGTACTGCACCATTTCAGTGCAGTTGGTCCGAGACCCTGCAGCCAATCAAAAAAAACATCATCCCTCAGGCTTCACTGGACACCCCTGAGGCTCAGCCAAAATTATTCCCCTTCTAATATGACTCTCCCACCTGCAGCTGGCTTGGCCAGTCTTTAGCTGTAATGCAATTTTATACCAATCTAGCCTTGCCCTTTTTCTTTGGAACACATTTTGGTGTCAGAATATGACATTGCAGTTTATGCTTCAGTAATTAATAAGCATCAGCTGCTGTAAAAATGGCCCGTGTTGATGCATTCACAGTAAAATGCAGATGTACTTTATCAGCTGGTGTCAAGTGAAGAGATTGAGTGAATAATAAATTAAACATTTTTGTATTTATTTTTCTTCTATACTTAGCTAGCTAGAAGTTCATTATTTGAAAGTGAAAATCTGACTCATTATGAGGGTCTTTCCCAGAGAGTGGCTTACGTGTATCCCACTGGTGTGACCCTATTGCATACCAGTTCTCCTTCTGCCTTTAGAGCGCGACTCCGAGCTGCTGCGCGAGCGCGAGTCCGTTCTGAGGCTGCGGGAGCGAAGGTGGCTGGACGGCGCCTCTTTCGATGCCGAGCGAGGCTCCACCAGCCGGGAAGGGGAACCCAGCCTGGATAAGAAGAGTGTCCCCCTGCAGAGCCCCGTCTCTCTGGGAGAGGAGCTGCAGTGGTGGCCTGATAAGGTGGGGTGTTTAAATGTGTGCTTAGCAGGAAAGTTGCTGCTGGATGGAACTGATGATAAAACTGGGGTTTCAGAACTTTACGCGAGCCTTTAAAGTTAAAATTCCTGTTTATTTCAACCTAAAGCATTTGAAATGAAGCGATCACTGAAAATAAATGACACTTGTACATATTTGTTAATATATAGTGAAGACCATTAGTACTTAGAAATCTCACCATGTATACTGTACAGATTTTTCCACTTTTTTTTTTTTTTTTTTAAAGTGAGTTGTTACTGTTTTTGTGTTAAATGTCTTATTTATGGTTTTGGGGACTGTGATAATAGTTTATCCTTGTTTTTTTTGGTGGTTTACCATCAGGAACTGCCGCTCATGTTGTATTGTTCCTTTCTATAATGTTCCTGAAGGATGGCACCAGGTTCGTGAGCATCGCAGCAATGTTTTCTGAGCTTGTGGCTATCAGCTCTAAAGGAGAATTGTACCAGTGGAAGTGGAGTGAACCGGAACCGTACAGGAACCCTCAAGTAAGATGCACATCAGTCGGAGTATTTGACTAATCATAATCTGTAAAGCACTTCTTTTTAGGGTGGAAAAAAATTTGCCCTGTTAAGCTTGTTCTATTTAAAGATGTATAGATCCACAGTGAATGCTTTACTACTGAGGATAAAATAGTTAATCAAAACTAATGTGAAATTTCTGCTTGCATAGACGAAGAATCATATTTGATTTAAACATATTTGTATGCCTCTGCTTGTTAGGAAAGTCAGAGTGCAAAATTGGTTGTAACCCTCATTGTGTGTGGGGGTTTTTATTCATTCATTTATTTATTAAATTTATTTATTTTTAATTATTTCCCAGAATCCTTCCATTCACCACCCTCGTGTGTCCTTCCTTGGCTTGACTAACGAGAAGATCACCCTTTTGTCTGCCAACAGTATTCGGGCCACTGTGGCTACAGAGACGAACAAGGTCAGATTGCATTTTAAGTGCCAATAATGAAGATGCTTCCATGTTAGGGCTGGACGAAAGGACAAAAACACAATGAATTTCTCCCATGTATTTTACCAATCGAGTAGTAACTGGTTAGTGCCAAAAAAAGGGTTTCATTTTATCAGTACCTCACTGTGCTGTGCTAAATCCAGATGAACATGACTAATTCTGCTTTCTTTGTAAAGAAACATGCAGCTGGCCAGACAATGACAAATTGTTAGATTTCCCAGTCCTGGTTTCTACACTAGTTTGCTGGAGTCTAAAAGTCCAAGGTGTGTGTATGTATGTATATGTGTAGGTGGCAACATGGGTGGATGAAACGCTGAGCTCTGTGGCGTCCAAGCTGGAGCATGGTGCTCAGACGTTTCCGGAGCTGCAGGGTGAACGAATGGTTTCCTTGCACTGCTGTTCACTCTACACCTGTGCCCAGCTGGACAGCAGCCTCTACTGGTGGTATGTTTTTCCTGCACTCCATCTTCTTTTTTTTTTTTTTTTTTCTTTTCTTTTCTTTTTTTTTTCTCCCCTCCACCAAGAATTAGAGAAAATGATTTGTAATAATTACTGGCAAACATTTTATATTTTTTCTATTTATTTAATCTGTATCTGTAGATAGTCGTTCATATCTATTCTGCAGCTGGCAGAGCAAAGTTTTTTTTTATTTTTTTATTTTTTATTTTTTTCTCTCTCCCCCTTTTCTTCCCCCTCCCCCCCCCCCCCCCCCACCTTGAGCTGTTACAAAACTGGTGTCTTCTTTCTGCAGGGGTGTTGTGCCTTTTAGTCAACGGAAAAAAATGCTTGAAAAGGCTAGAGCCAAGAACAAGAAGCCAAAGTCCAGCGCAGGAATCGCGTCTATCCCCAACATTACAGTGGGCACTCAGGTGAAAAAGCATTCCTTTGCCACCAAAACCATCTTTAGCCCAATGACATTTAATAGAAGACAAGCAGTTTAATCCTGGCCATCGGTGTGGTTACATTCTTCTCCTTTTTGCTAAAGGTGTGTTTGAGGAATAACCCCCTGTACCATGCTGGTGCCGTGGCCTTCTCCGTCAGCGCCGGCGTCCCCAAAGTGGGGGTTTTGCTCGAGTCTGTGTGGAACATGAATGACAGTTGTCGATTCCAGCTGCGGTCTCCAGAGAGCCTGAAAAGCATGGAGAAGAGCACCAAGGCCCAGGAGACCAAGTATGCAAAACATATCATTCAATTACTGTGAACAGTGAAGAGAATGCAGTGAATGTATCTCCCTTTTTTTATATTTACATTGTTTCTTACACGTACCCCCTATCAGGTCAGCCATGACCTGTTTTTCTTAAGGAGCCAGGCGTGTGGGTGTGGTTAAGGACCCTGTGTCCTTAACCACAGTAAGGACACCCTGTGTTCTTACTGTCAGCTCCAAACATCAATTAAACTTGAGTGCTGCATCACCGTAGTGATGGGTTCCACACTGAAGTTTAGTGCATCTTGTGGGTTTTGGATGTGTTGAATGATTTTAACTGTCGACTTAGTAGTAGGTAGTATTAGCAGCTTCTCACAGCACTGTTATTGCTTTGTTGCAGAACTGAGAGCAAACCTGAACTGGTGAAAACCGAGATGGGTCCACCGCCATCGCCAGCCTCCACATGCAGTGATACCTCCTCTATTGCCAGCAGTGCCTCGCTGCCATACAGTACGTATTACGGCCTGCTAATAAAGTTCTGATTTTGAGGCATAAGTTGCTGAAGCTCTGCTGAATGTGTCCTGTTCTATTTACACCAACCCTGTTTGTACTTTTACTGCCATTAATTTCTTGCCAGTTATGCTTGCGGCGATTTTAAATTTCATTCTTTGCGTGTTATAATTGTTAAACACCTCAAGGCTGAGAAATGGCCAAGAATTGTGCATAAATTATCAGTACATCATGTTCCATATTTCCCAAGGTAAGTATGATTTCTGCACGTGTCCTGATGTTTTATAGAAGGAGAAGTTTATTATTATTATTCATTTTTTAAATGATTAGCCTGTATTTTTTTGAGCATTTTGTTTTTAGTGTCTTATGTGGTATTTCTGCTGCAGAGCGGAGGCGCTCCACACCAGCGCCTAAAGAGGAGGAGAAAGTAAACGAAGAACAGTGGGCTCTGCGAGAAGTCGTGTTCGTGGAGGATGTTAAAAATGTCCCTGTAGGGAAGGTATGTGAACCAGCAGGCTGCTTCCATTTGATGTTGCGGACCGAAAATACAGGCAGCAAAAGATTTCTTCCGTATTTTTATTTATTCCACTCAGTTGTGTGGTGGGTTTTTTTTTTTTGGTGGTTGTTGTTGTTGTTGTTAATCAATATATTCATCTGTGTCTTCAGAGATTGTGATTTTAAGACGTGATGCTACTTTTATCTATTATCAGTTTAAGAGTAAAAGTTTTCTATTTTTGCTTTTCTGTGACCTTTCTGGTCTGAAATGTATTTTGCAGATTGTAATTTGACACACACTAATGTCTCATTGCTGTTTTTTTTTCTGTCTTTTTCCTCTTGTTTTTATGTTGACTTCTTGCTATGACGCCACATTTGCAACGAATCTCTCTTTTGAACTCAAGGTGCTAAAAGTCGATGGTGCATATGTTGCTGTGAAATTTCCAGGGACGTCGAGCAGCGTGAGCAGCCAGAGTGCAGCTCCCACTGACTCTGACCCGTCCTCACTACTGCAGGACTGCAGGCTCCTCCGAATAGATGAACTACAGGTACATACACGCATGCCGATATGAAATTTACCAAAATAATCAAGTGAAGAAATAGGATATCATATGGTCATAATATGATCAACAATTACTCCTTCATTTATTTATTGATTTTTTTTTTTGTTAACCAAATCCTCATCTGTTATCTGCTCATGAGGTAAGTCTTCCTTTCCCTCTGGGTAAATGGTGGTAGATGTTTTCCCCACTTAGTGACACCATTTTTATCTTGTTAAAACAGCCATTTGCACTGCATAAGTGGCAGTCTCAAAAAATTGGCAGAACTGCTAATTGTTGCTTACAGAGGCCAGCCCTGGATAATGTCACACTGAGTGATTGGTGACCTTCCTACACACTAGGCCTGGCCAGTATTGTCATGGATGGGTGGTTTTTTTTTTTTTAATCTCTCTCCCCCTTCCCCTGGCATCAGATATGTTTAAATAAAGAATAGATTTCCAGCATGGGCGCACACAAATTTTATAAACTCAGTCTGGTTAAATTCTGCTCTCTTTGTAAAGAAGCTTGCATCATTTGGAGCTGACATCATACAATTTTATTCATTTCTGCATAGTTACCTGTAAAGGCATGGCTCTTGGGCATTTAAACATATTTTTCCATTTATTTATGTATGTATTTATTTTTTCCTTTCTCTAACAGGTTGTTAAAACTGGTGGAACGCCTAAAGTTCCAGACTGTTTTCAGCGCACACCTAAAAAACTTTGTATACCAGAAAAAGCTGATATTTTAGCTGTGAACCTTGACTCCAAAGGCAAGTGAAAAATGTCCATTTCTTTTACTTAAACTGCACTGTGAAAATTTGAGCCGCAATCCTTTAGGTTATTCTAGGATATCACCTTGTTTGTATGTGCCAGTCAGACTTCTCTTTGTCATATTGAGTAGATTAAAAGATGCAAGGTTCTAGATAAAGGGGTTCTAACCACTTAGCATCAGCAGTAAAGTTATTGCCGGTCTGATCATTCACTAGCTGCCAATCCCAAAATGATTTTTATCTTGGATTGGATATTCATGGTTATGGTACTGCCCTCTATTTAACATGTGCTTTAAATTATATGAGTAGCTTCTAATTACTCCGTTCTTTGTCCATCTCTCTAGGAGTCCATGCTGTGCTGAAAACGGGGAGCTGGGTTAGGTACTGTATCTTTGACTTGGCTACTGGTAAGGCCGAGCAAGAGAATCACTTCCCCACAAGTAACCTGGCCTTTCTTGGTCAGAGTGAGCGTAATGTGGCCATCTTCACTGCAGGCCAGGTAAGATTTGATGAAGGCCTTTAAGTAGTAACTGCAGGTCAAATGTTAAAATTACTTTGAAAAATGTTCTTAACATTTTATAATTTAATGTATTTATTTTTGGCTGCTGTAAGGCATTTTTGGCTGACATTTCTCAAAATGGAGAACAAAAAGAAACTTGGACATGCTCAACTTGAGGGCATCTAAGAGATCCTGAAATTCTGGAACACCAGAATCCAGCACTTAAATTAACATATTGATTTGCCGCGCTTCAAAATAACTTTTAACTGTTGCTTAACATAATTGTAGAATTGTTTTATGCTGCTCAATCAAAATGATGGTTCAGTTCTTAAGAGCCCTGGAATGTCTTTGAATGTGAAACTGCACTAGCCTCGTCACAATATAGCTCACGTTTCCTGTTTATAGCTGTGCTTTTTTTCTTTCCTGTGGCTCTGTTTAGACTCAGAATATTTAAAATTATTATAAGTTGTGCTGTTGTCCCTTGCAGTAAGTTTTTAAAAGCATGCTGTAGAATTGGCGATGACACCAAGTTTGGCCTGCATTATTGTGAGCAAAATAATTGACTTTGAATCATTTTGACTCCATATAAATATCAAGTGAACTTCACAGAACTCTGATCATTTTAAGGACTAGTAATTTGCACCTGTACCACCAGTTATTTGCTGCATCACGTTACCGTTTACTTATTTTGACACAGTAGCAATATTTTTCTTCAACTGATTTTTTATTTTTTTAAATCCCTCTGAAGTTCTAGCTTTACGTTTACAGGAGAGTCCCATCATCCTGCGGGATGGAAACGGCACTATTTATCCAATGGCCAAAGACTGCATGGGTGGAATTCGAGATCCTGATTGGTTGGATCTGCCGCCTATTGCTAGCCTGGGCATGGGAGTTCACTCCCTCGCCAACCTTCCAAGCAACTCCACTATCAAAAAGAAAGCTGCTATCATCATTATGGCTGTAGAGGTACAGAATGCGCATGCACTCGTTTACCATCTGCTTTTGATGTGTTTTATTTGACATATTTGATTAAAGTTATAACGTGCCATGCTGCAAACCTGATGCATTGGCAGTATTGGATTTTATTAATACAGTCTCTCTTCAGCTTGACAGTATTGAAAAATGAGCCATATAGTTAAAACTGCAGCCCTTTGCTATTTGAAAATTGCACTCTGTGTGATTTTAATGTAGAAACATTTTTCAGCCCTACATCAAGTTGTTCTTGGTTACATGAGTGAGTTTTCCAACTATATTTTAAGAGCTGAATTTTTCAGAAAGAAATAGAAAATGTTTTGAAAACTGACCCTGACTAATGAATAACAGTCATTTATTTGTGTTTTAACTTGAGGTAAAAATCATAAGAGAATCTAAATATTTTTCTTCTCTTTGTGTTTAGAAGCAGACACTGATGCAGCATGTGCTGCGGTGTGACTATGAGGCATGCCGGCAGTATCTGGTGAGTTTGGAGCAGGCTGTGCTGCTTGAGCAAAACCCTCACGCTCTGGATGCTCTGCTGGGACACCGATGTGATGGAAACCGAAATCTTCTGCACGCCTGCGTCTCTGTTTGTTTTCCTGTGAGCAACAAGGAAACCAAGGAGGAGGAAGGTTTGATAACTGCTGTCATTCTTCTCCTTACTTAAACAAATCAGTAATTATTAACTTATATATATTTTTAAAAGCTGGTCACAGATATTTTATATATTTCATACTTGTGTCTGGCATACTTACCTAAAGGGGGGGGAAAGAAGGAAAAAATGAAGCTCCTTTTTTTTTTTTTTTTTTTAATAAACTGCTTGCATGTAGCAATAAGGATTTAACAAAACTCTCAACAAGCCTTTAGCATGGAATAAAAGCAGTTACATGGTTCTTGTTTGCGAGCAGTTGTTCTGATGTTCTTTAGGGTGATGCACCTTGTCCAGGTTGTTTAGTGTTTGTTTTCTGAAGGTGGTTAAACTTAGTGTTGTGTTGCAGAAGCTGAGCGCTCAGAGAGAAACACTTTTGCTGAGCGGCTGTCTGCAGTTGAAGCCATTGCTAATGCTATTTCAGTGGTGTCCAGTAACAGCTCAGGAAACCGAACTGGATCATCCAGCAGTCGC
The DNA here is from genome assembly GCA_017165825.1 of Hepsetus odoe. Lineage (NCBI taxonomy): Eukaryota > Metazoa > Chordata > Actinopteri > Characiformes > Hepsetidae > Hepsetus > Hepsetus odoe. The sequence continues at coordinate 11,823,343 of CM029389.1, forward strand.
GGGTAAACAAAACGCAAAAAATACTTGAGGGTCATTATGGCAACAATGTCATATTTCACAAAACAACACGTATGTTGGAATTTGGGCTTCATTGCTGAGTTTTGTACCAGCGTTCTGACTTTGTGTTTGGCCTTTGTGTAGACTCCGCCTCCGAGAGATGATGAGGCGCTCACTCCGAGCTGCCGGATTGGGCCGCCATGAATCTGGTCCTTCCTCCAGTGACCACCAGGATCCTGTGTCCCCACCCATTGCCCCACCCAGCTGGGTCCCGGACCCCCCACCTATGGACCCTGGTACGTAAAGCAGGAAGGACCTACAGGGCATGAATAAGAATATTTCTCACCTTGTGTCTGTAGTCATATTAAATATGTCTGTAGCCCCCCCCCCCTTATTTTAGTTATATTGGGCAGGCATTTCTTGTTTTCATAATTTTTGATGCAACTCTAAACTCCTTCTTTTTGATTGTCTTCATTCATCTTTTCTCTCTCTTTCCGGTCACCCCACCATCGATCACTGAGACAAAATGCTCCACTAGCTCAGTACGCTCCATTATATCACGTTTAAATCAGGAAGGAAAATGCTAATTACCTGTTACCAAAAATAAAGGAAAAAAGTTTGAAAATCTTAATTCTGAGAATTTAAATACATATTACACTCAAACACTAAATAAACACATTCCATCAGTCGCCTGGATTCTTAACCCGCGCTCTCCATTGCATGCCTGGGTGTAGCCCCTAACCTCCTACAAAAACGTCTTCTCTGCCAGATGGTGACATTGATTTCATCTTGGCTCCTGCAGTCGGCTCGCTTACTACAGCGTCTACCGGCCCCAGCCAAGGTCCCAGCACATCCACTATACCAGGTGAGAGAAACCGATGAGAAAATAAGAATGTTCCTCAACATTTTACACACTGCCTTTTAACGTGACTAATTCTGCTCTCATTTTAACAAAACATGAAGTAGGTGAGCATTCCAAGTATCTCAATATGCTCAGAAAAGAATATTGTGATTGTAATTGATCTCAATATTTTATCAGTGGAAACCCTGAGCCAATAAAGTTTGATCTCCCCACCCAAGATAAACTGATTTTGAATTAAATTATTGAATTTGTAAACAATACCTCTTAATTTTAAACTATTTTATAGCTGAAGGCTAACAGACTACAGTCTGTGTAATGAAGCAACATGAGCAGCAAAAATAAGATAAATAAATAAATACACACATTCTATTTTATTTTTATTTTTTTTATCTCTTCCAACTGCTTTATATAAAATATTTTGGAAACTGAGTGAAGTCAGGGGCTGTAATCAATATGCAGGATATGTGGCTGTCTTGTATTTGATGAGGTTTACCTTGACATCCTTTTGGTATCAGGTTTTAGAGCAGTAGTGTTTATCTATTTCACCATGTCCACTCTTTAGGGCCGTCGAATGAACCATCTGTGGTGGAGAGTAAAGACCGCAAGGCCAACGCTCATCTCATCCTGAAGCTGATGTGTGACAGCGTGGTCCTGAGACCTCATCTGCGGGAGCTCCTCTCCGCAAAGTATGAAAAGCTTTAATTCAGGCCTAGCCTGTAGAAGAGGATATGAAGAAAATGACTCCACATAATCATTTTTTTCGGTCGCTGTACATGACTAATCCCTAACCCCAACATGATTAAACCCTGACCCCAAGTCTGCCAGCATGACTCATTTTGAAGGATTTTAATGAAGCTTTTTAAGCAGACTAAAAGTCAAGTGAGAAATATCCAATAGTTGTATATGGAAAAGTAATCCAGTGGGATATTATGATGTTTTATGTTAGTGAAGGCCTTATTATTAAATATTAAGTAGTTATTGTGTGAAATGTTGATTAGCTGTAAGCTGTGTGTCTGTGGCAGAGATGCGCGGGGCATGACTCCGTTCATGTTGGCTGTGAGTGGACGAGCGTACCCAGCAGCGATCACTGTCTTGGAGGCAGCTCAGAAAATAGCCAAAGGTGAGCCCACCGAAAATGGGAGCAGTAATAACAATTACATTTTTAAAAACTCCAAAGATCACTGAAGTGCTTTACAATAAAGAAATGCAGGACATAATTGAAATGGTGCTTGTGAATTTTTTTTAATTTTATTTATTTTTTTAAATTATTATTATTTTTTGGTGTGTGTGTATGTTTTTTTTACAAAAATAATTTATAATTTTTTTTTTTCTCCCCCCCCCCCGTACAGGAGAGTCTGGCATTGGAGAAAAGGAAGATGTGAACTCTGTCTTCATGGAGATGATCTGTCCAGTGGGAACAAACCCAGACGACTCGCCCCTTTACGTGCTTTGCTGTAACGACACCTGCAGCTTCACCTGGACTGGTGCCGAGCACATCAACCAGGTGAGCACAGCAGATTGGGACTAAAGTAGGTCCCGTGCACCATTCAACAATGATTTATTTACACCCCCCTCCATTTGATCAATTCTGTAGGTTAAGTTTATATATATATTTTATTTTCAATATAAAATTCAAAATAATAGTGGAGAGGGCCCTTAATCATGTAGAATTTGTATTGGTTGGCATGTTGCAATTATAATGTACACTTTTGTCCATGTTGTTTTGTGAGTGGAGTTCTGAATAAAAAGGTTGTTCTCTCCATGAAGGACATTTTCGAGTGCAGAACTTGTGGCCTCCTGGAGTCCTTGTGCTGCTGTACGGAGTGTGCCAGGGTTTGCCATAAAGGCCATGACTGCAAGTGAGTGGATAGTTGTCTCTTTCCTTACAGCAAGGGTCATCAGCTCATTGCTATTGCTTCTGTATCTGCTCTTTATACCAAGTTTTATTTGTTTCAAATTTGACTTGAAAGAGCAGTTCAGTGTAGTTATATTCTTTATCTGAGTATGTGTCCGTGTCCGTCCAGGCTGAAGCGGACATCTCCCACTGCATACTGCGACTGCTGGGAGAAGTGCAAATGTAAAACACTGATCGCTGGGCAGAAGGCGGCTCGCCTGGATTTGCTCTACAGACTCCTGACCACCACAAACCTGGTTACCAGCCCCAACAGCAGGTGTGTCTCTACTGTCCCAGGAACTCCAGCTGCATACAAACAATGTCAGACCTGTTTTAAGTAGTTTGTTTTACTCTGGGGTAACGCATGAAAAACTATTTACAACTTTAAACAACTGGCCGTGCAAGACCTCTAATGATGTTTAGTGGGCTCTAATGGGAGCCATGTTGATTGGAAATTTACTGGCATGAAAAACAACCAATTCGGCTTTTATTAAAGTGAGGCACAAAAGAGATCACATCTTTATCTTAAAGGTGAGTAACAGAAATAGCCTGTACAGTCCTTGAAGATAAAGGGGAAATCAGGAAATGGTCAAATAAAAGTTACAGCTGTTTACATAAAAACCCCACAAATATAAGTGAATCTGAGGGAGGAGGAAACAATCTGAGAAAAATGTAAAGGCCCTTTAAAGGCAACTGTTCATTTTTATTTATAAGCAGCTGTGTGGCTATTGTTTAAACATGGAGATTTCAGTGATGAGCTCAGAAAGAGCCTATTAAGTTTTCGTTTTTGGCTCTCATTTTCAGTCCAGTCCATGCACATGAGCAGTTTTGTTTTTTGGTTAAGCAAGACAGTAAGCTACAAATTAATGAAAGCAGAACAAGGGGGCAGTGGTGGCCTAGTGGGAGTTGGCCAAAGGATTGGAAGATTGTGGGTTCAAACCCCTTATCAGTAGGTTGACCTGAGGTACCCTTGAGCAAGGGACCATCCCCGTCACTGCTCCCCGGGTGCTTTCACAGCTGCCCCCTGCTGCACGGCGTGTGTTTGGCTTGGATTAAATGCAGAAGCCCAGGTTCACTGTGTGTTGTTCCATGTGTGCTCACGATGACACAAATAGTCACTTTCACACAGCCGCAGTAAAAAAAGTATTTTATTTTACCTCTCTCTGTCCCTTATTCTTCTCTCTGCAGGGGTGAGCACATCCTGCTGTTTCTGGTGCAGACTGTTGCTAGGCAAAGTGTGGAGCACTGTCAGTATCGACCACCTCGTATCAGAGAAGACAGAAACCGCAAGGCTGCAAATGCAGAAGGTATAGATTATTCATATTTCAAACCAAGTTGTGTGTCTTCACTACAGATTAATGTATTCCAGGATGGTTACAAGAGGAAATGAATGTTCTATTTATAAAAAAAACAAAACAAAAAAAAAAGTAGTTTGGTTTAAGTGCTTTTCTCTTTTGGGTGGTAATGGGTAGGATACTCTGCTTCAGACAGAGTTTAGTGATATGTGGACCTCAGACTTGCACTGGTTACCTTTCTTTATAACATTTGTCATTTTTTTCAGACTCCGACATGCCGGATCATGACCTGGAGCCCCCACGGTTTGCCCAGCTGGCTCTGGAGCGAGTGCTGCAGGACTGGAATGCCCTGAAGTGCATGATCATGTTTGGCTCACAGGAGAACAAAGATCCGTGAGTAGGCCTTTTTCATTTTCTTTCTTCTTTTTATTTCCCCTCGCTTGTCTGCAAGTCTACTGCCAGAGCTCTGCTATCCTACAGACTTCATCTGCATCCCTAATGGGTTAATGTATTACTCTTTTATTCATTCTTTTTGTAATAGTTGAAATAATGATTTGCCAAAAAAATAAAATTAAACCCACACTGGATCTAGTGCAAGCCCTCAAGATTGCTTCCTGTTTAGTAGTACCTTACTGATGGTAGTGCACATCTCAGCCTAGTGAGATTTGCTTGTTTGCCTTGTTTCTTTATTGATGAACATTGTTTCGTAGGCTGAGTGCAAGCAGCAGGATTGCTCACCTCTTGCCAGAGGAGCAGATGTATCTGAACCAGCAGAGTGGCACCATAAGACTGGACTGCTTCACACACTGCCTCATTGTTAAGTGTGCTCCAGACATCACTGTGAGTCATGGAGCAAATGACAAATGGTCTTCTGACATGGTGTTAATAACTGCTTTCATACAGACAACAAGAAACCCAAAACCAATCTGGCATTTTTATGATTTAAAAAAAAAATTTTTTTGCCTGATTCCCCAGAGCAGTAAGAAAATAAGGAGAATATGATTTAATTTATATTGACTTTCACTAAGTGGAACATCTCATGTTTGTATTATGCTTGTCAAAGCACACATACATTTTACACATTTTCATATCAGCTGTCAATGCCGATACAAAAACCTTAAAAATGAATAAATAAAATAAACAATACTGAAATTTGCATCGAATTTGCACCTGAATCAGCAAAAATTCAAGGAGTTGCAAGGAGCATGTTGTGAGGAAGTTCACACATTACACTTTGGAAGTGCTAATCCAGAAAATGTAAATATGAAAAATGCAGAGCTTAATTTTTGTACAAATTATTTATTAAAAATTGCTGAGCTTGTGAATGTGTAAATAATTAGGAAATTCTCAATATAACCCTGTTTGCAACAGTCATCAGATTTAAAATCCAAGTGAAATGATTGGCTCTCCAGAGAATTGAAGTGGCTGTCTAGGAAATTTAGCCCTAAAGCAAGGAAACTTGAGCACTGGAACAAATCAATAATTTACACTTTGCTGTGAAGTCCAACAGAATCAATATCTATTTTGTTTAAGCGGCTCTTTCCTCTGGCTGACTGACATCATTTCATTTCGATGTTCTTTTGGTGATGTCTAGTTCATTGACACTCTGCTGGGTACGCTGGTGAAGGAGCTACAGAACAAATACACTCCGGGCCGAAGAGAGGAGGCCATCTGCGTGACACGCAGGTTCTTGCGCTCCGTTGCCAGAGTCTTCGTCATTCTGAGTGTGGAGATGGCCTCGTCCAAGAAGAAAAAGTATGCCCCAAGACATTGTATAAGAAATTAGAACTGTAGATTTTCAATTGATTTGGGGGGTGGGTTCCAAATAGTGCATATATGTACACACTCGGTGTACTGTGGAGACTTGTTTTCACCCCTCATTTCCTCATGTTTTGAAGGAATATGAGACAACAGGTACAACGATTTATGTGCAGAAATTCATGTAAATCCAGTCTATAACACTATTATAGTCAATATTTAGTACAACCACCATTTTTCCTCAGCACAGCTTGAACTCTCTTGGACGAGCTTCCCCGTTTCTTTCAATCGATTAGGAATAATTCATCAGACTTAATGAAGGACTACCAAAACTCTTTGGATGTCGACTGCCTTTTGTTTCCATTCTGTGGAGATGATCACAGATAAAGGGATCAGTTAAAATGGCTGGACTGAAAATGTGACCGAAGTTGTCCTTTAAGAAGCCTGGAGAATATTCCTCAAAAATCCACAAAAAAAATGCCATAGAAAGTCTTGCTCTTTGGAAGCAAAATAGGAGTTAATGAGGGACGCAAGGCCTTTGTACAAGACAGTCTGAGGAGAGCAAATACTGTATTAATGCGAAATTTAAACAATATTTTGAAGTTAAGGTTTGGCGAAATGTTTTATAAACTTGTATATGCGTTGTTACATATAATATATTTTTTTATTATAATTTTTTTTTTCTTCTCCTTTCTTCCCTTCTTTACTTGACACTCGCTTACCTTGCTTCTACTTTTGCATCTGCAGTAACTTCATCCCCCAGCCAATTGGGAAATGCAGGCGTGTGTTCCAGGCTCTGCTGCCGTACGCGGTGGAGGAGCTCTGCAATGTTGCAGAGTCTCTGATCATTCCCGTGCGGATGGGCATTGCCAGGCCAACAGCTCCGTTCACACTGGCCAGCACCAGCATTGACGCAGTGCAGGGCAGTGAGGAGCTGTTTTCTGTGGAGCCCCTGCCCCCACGGCCCTCACCAGACCAGTCCAGCAAGTGAGTCACAGCAGAGCAAACGCTTCAGAATTACCTAAATGTTTGTTTTTTAAAAAAAAAAAAAAAAAAAAAAAAAAAAAAAAGGGATGTATGTGAAACCCTCTCCTCTTTACGGTCCATTTAATGGCATGTGTAATGTTTCCTAGTAAAATACTCTTCGGTCTTCTCTGGGAACATTACACAGTTCTGCGTCTCTTATTTGGACCTCATCATTGATTTCAATTGTTAATCCATTGATATTGACCTTGTTAATCTGTTTGATATTTACCATGATAAATGCCGCAAATTAAGGAGCTCTGACCAGCCGTGTGCTTCCTAACAAAGAGAACGTAATTGTTACTGTTGGATTAAGTGCAGTATGTGGAAAGTTAAACAATGTATTCTTTTTTTCCTTTGAGCTACTGGATCCTCCAGCTAAATTTAAACCCTTTCTGCCATATTGCCCAAACCTACCCATTTATTACCTTTTGCGTTTGCTAATTGACCTGTGACTGAGATCGGCTGGGTGAGGCTAGTGATGACAGGCCTGACTTGTTTCCCTGGAATGTATTTTTTGACTGGTGTGAATCTTGAACGTTTGTCTTTCAGTTCTGGTCAATCTGCCTCCTCCTACATCATCAGGAACCCGCAGCCACGTCGCAGCAGCCAATCACAGACTGCCCGTGGCCGGGATGAAGAGCAGGATGACATCGTTTCTGCTGATGTTGAAGAGGTAAAGAAAGCCCAGGCAGAGAGGCTGTCCTTGTCTGTTTCTAATAGTGTATATAGTCAAAGAAACACACACAGGGCTTCAAGTGAAATTGTAGCACATTTTGTGAAAATAAAAAAAAGCATAATTTACAAATCATTACGATGGCGGTGGTGCATGCGTCCAGGCCATCCAAACCAATGGAAACTTTTAATTATATAAAAAAAAACCAGTTCTATCTTAATGCTTAGTACAATCACCAGTGTGTCGTTCATACATCTGCACTAGTTACAGGTCTGAGCACTTGCATTTGCAAACCTAATCTTTGTGCTGCAATGACTGATATCCTTTTCTGTTTCTCTTTAGCTGTAAGTATAGTAAAAATCCCTTTACTTTTGTCCCTGTCCTACAGTGTCTCACACCACAAAGTTCCCACAGGAAAGCAAGTAGTTGCACCTGCAAATAGTTACATTTTGTCCAGTGTCTTATGCTATCGCGTGAGTTCCCGGAAAACATCCAGCAGCAAACATACATTTCTAGACTGAACAATAGTGCTCATAGATGGCCGGTAGCGAACAGTTACGTTTCTAATCAAGCAGCTACACTCATAATTGAGAAACTGAATAAGAAGAAACCTTGAAATGCAGATAGTGGATAAGACAGGGAGTCATCAGTAAAAGGACCTTTGTCTATTGTTGGTAAAGTGGCAAAGGTGGAGGGAAACTGAGGTGCTAATCATGAAAGCATTGAATATTATTGGTGGAAAACTTTAAATGGGATGGATTTATGTAAATTTTAAAGGGGATTGAAATGTATTTAAAGTCCGAATTGAGATGAGCATTTGGAGCTGCTCCCACTGGACCACGCCTGCTGAAACTCTTCAGTAAATTGGTTGTGCTGCATCTCTCTGACTTCGTTTGATTTTTGACTTTTCAGACTTAGGCTCACACTTCAATTTTCCATGACATAAGAAAGGAATATTTCTAAACATGAAAACAGTAGCAGTAAATGAAAGACAGGACCTGGCTAGATGCATATCAGCACTGTTTTGCAATAAGCTGAAATGTTTGTGGTAATGTTGGTGCTGATTCCTACAGGTGGAGGTAGTGGAAGGAGTTGCTGGAGAGGAAGATCACCATGATGACCAAGAGGAGCAGGGGGAGGAGACTGCAGAGGCAGAGGGACAGCATGATGAACACGATGAGGATGGTAAGGATTTTTTGGACAAATTTGGCTCGAGTGATGCTTAGTATCCTGTGTCTGAGACTTGGTCAAAATTGTAATGATGCGTAAATCTTTTTGAGGAGATCTGCATGGGAATGAGAGAGAAAGGAGAGCTCCTTTAAACTTTGACCTCTGCCCACACACAGCCTGCAAGATACAGAAAAACACAAGTTGTCCCACAGTAGTAGCAAAAGAAAGGAGTTTAATCAACTAATCAAACAAATTTAATGTAGCTTAATGATCAAAAATAAATTTAATCAAGCCCCAAATAACAAAAAGAGTCACATTAAATTTTGTTGTGTTTTCCATCAGGAAGTGACATGGAGCTAGATCTGTTGGCTGCTGCAGAGACAGAAAGTGACAGTGAGAGTAACCACAGCAACCAAGACAACGCAAGTGGACGGCGAAGTGTGGTCACGGCCGCAACAGCAGGATCTGAAGCAGGTACTGTTAAATTTCCCCTTTTAGTAAAAATTATTTTAATTGATGGGCTTAACCCCCCCCCCCCGCTGTATATTTTTAAGTAAAAACAACTTTTTAATAATAACTGGACTTTTTAAATTTTTTTGTAATACTTTTAATTAAAAAGTAAAAAAAAAAAAATGATTTTTTAGAATGATTTGCTGATGTTTGGAGCAAGAATCTTTCAGCTTTATGGTCATCAGTTAATCAAATACAGATGCATACGTTTTACACACCTAGAATACAAGCTATGTACGAGATGATGGGGATGTTGAAATGGCTTTTCTTTCTCCATTAGTACTCCCGTCCTTCTTTCCTTTGAAAGCTCCTGTAGCCTTTTTAGTGTTTAGCTCATTGGACACTCTCTCATTTACAGGAAGTAGGGTGTCCCTGGCATTTCCTTTGTTTGGTATGAACTCCTCCTTCCTCTGTTGCGTATTAATATCAGGACCCGTATGAAGTGTGCACACAGTTTTTAGCTGAAGATGCGTCTCGGAGCAAATGCAGTCCCTGCAGCTCCCAACATCTGAGTAGATCTAAAGCCCCAGTCAGGAATAGCACTGCAGCTTTTTTTGGGTAACGCATGAGAAACAGGCTAAGAGGGTTTCTACTCAACAGTCTCATTTTATTTACAAGTTTTACTATTTCAGACAGGAAGCATGCTCAACATGTTTATATTAGGCTTAACTGTTCAATACTTCCTACGATCATGTGTTTACAAGGCTTGCAATTTGTAGTGACTGGATTCCTGGCAGAGGCTTTATACACACTCATACTCATTCTAACCTAACAACTTTACCTGTCGACTTTTTCTCTACTAATCCAGTTCTGTATTAATACCAAATCTTGTGCTCATCTGGTTGACACTCGTTCATTGAGTTTTGAATGAACTTACTATGAAAGCTACTAATTCCCTGGTTTTATTTAACAAAGTTTCTATCAGCAATTTTATTTATTTATTTTTTTAATTTTTTTTTTTTTGGTGTATGTGCTGCTATTGTGTGAGTTTCTCTTCAGTGGGTGAGATTGCATGGTGCACTGACTCCTAACTTTTTGTTTGTTCAGATTGTTATAAACTTCCCTAAACCTTTCTTTGCTTTGAAGGTGCCAGTAGTGTGCCTGCTTTCTTCTCTGAGGACGATTCTCAGTCCAATGATTCCAGCGATTCAGACAGCAGCAGCAGTCAGAGTGATGATGCCGATCAGGAGACGTACCTGCTGGATGAACCGTTGGAGAGGACCACCGGTTCATCGCACGCTAACAGTGCCGCCCAGGCTCCGCGCTCCATGCAGTGGGCTGTGCGGACCACCCCCAGCCAGCGCTCAGCTGGGGGGGCTCCCGCCAGCTCCTCTACACCTGCAGGTACACAGCACTCTGTACCCTCCTGAACATTTGTGACCGTTATCATATGATTAGAGATATACTCTTAAGTCCTGTTTGATTACTGCTTTTGGGGAACTTGGTTCAAGACATTTCATTGCACTTACATCGTTTAGCGAATGCTCATTAACCCAGTAGTGGTAGTGCTGGAGGTCAGATTTAAACCTGTGACCACCAGTAATAATTCTGAGTTATTGTTTAAAATGGATTGACAAATGTTTCAGCATAAATTTCCAAAAAAATTAGATTCCAACAGGCCAAAATGGATGTAATTGGATCACTTTGTCCAGGTGGTGCTGTTTAGTCTGTCTAGTAGTGAGTCACCCATCTAGAGGGTTGTGGCATTGATTCTCAGGTTATGGTTTTTTGTTAAAGTGTCTGGATGTATTTTTCTCGCAGTCCAAAGGTGTGTCCAATGGTCAGTGGTGAAGATGCTAACTTGCCTCTTTGTGTGTTTATCTGCCCTGTGAATGTTTTGGTGCCATTAATAGATTGATAGCTTTGGTCTTTTACTGTTTCTTTTGTTAATGTTTGATCAACTGACTGAGTGGAGCAGGAGGTCAGTGTCTTCAAAGCAGTGCCTCAATAAAATGTACCCAAGAGTGCTCCACAGTGTGGTTGTCAGTAGATTTAGCTGTTAGTGCTGACAATGTAGCTTTAAATGCAGGAATGGTTTCCTGGATAAAGCATGTTATGCTCTTCACCTTCTTTAATTTGGCTTGCATGATGGCAGGAACAGTTAACAGGCCGATTATACAAAAAACTACTTTGGATTTTAAACTCTGTTAGTCTTGCATTCTTTTAGAACGATCCTAGAAGAGTCTGCTTTGTTCTCCTCTTGATGTGCCACCCTGAATTATGTAAATTTCACATACATTTAATATAAAAACTTTAATCCACTCCTAAATGTCTTGACAGCGAGCTCGACAGGTCTGATATACATTGACCCGTCCAATTTGCGCCGGAGCAGTGCCATCAGCACCAGCGCTGCAGCTGCGGCCGCAGCTCTGGAGGCCAGCAATTCAAGCAGCTACCTGACCTCCGCTAGCAGTCTGGCCCGAGCCTACAGTATTGTCATCCGGCAGATTTCTGACCTCATGAGCCTCATCCCCAAGTACAACCACCTGGTGTACTCTCAGTACCCTGCTGCAGTCAAACTAACCTACCAGGATGCAGTCAACCTGCAGGTAAATCCTTTCCAAGCAGCGGAAAATGGTTGATTTGTATGACTTTGAATTGCCCGGTTAAAACTATAGGCATAGATAGCTTTTAACTTATTAACTAAAAGGTTAAACCTTGCTGCTTTTGATGTGGTCAAAGATATTAAATGTTTTCTTAAAGCTGCATGTATCTCATTCTGCAGAACTTTGTGGAGGAGAAACTGATTCCAACCTGGAACTGGATGGTTTCAATCATGGACTCCACGGAGGCTCAGCTGCGGTACGGTTCAGCCCTTTCCTCAGCTGGAGACCCAGGGCACCCCAGCCACCCGCTGCATGCTTCGCAGCACACTGGTCGGCGAGAACGCATGACGGCTCGTGAGGAGGCCAGTCTCCGCACCCTTGAGGGACGCAGGTCAGATACCTCTGCAATGACCAAGAAACTGTTTCACAGCAGTTTTGCCATTTTTGACCTGTTGATGAGTAAAGAGAAAATGTGAAATGGGCAAGCATATGTAGGTAGGAATCTACTACCTTCTGGCTTACAGCAGCAGTTTCTGTATACTGCTAGACCGAATACATGGCTTCATATGAACATATAACTAAAAAGAAGCTATGAAGCGTGTGCATGTGTTTTATTTATTTTTAGGTATAAATTTGGTTGCAATTGTAAACTAGGAATCTAAAACTTTTTTTTTAATTAAATGGTCAGTACAGTATTAGTTTTAAAAGGGTGGGTGATATGGCAAAAGTAGAAGAAGCATTCATAGTAAATGCTAGTAGTGCTGCCAAAAATAGAAACCCAACATTAACAAGATTTAGTGCTGTGTGAGAGGCCAAACAGGCCAAAATATGCACTTTTTGTAGTGGAACATGCAGCTGATTGGTATTTGTTAATTATCACGATGCAGTGTAGTTTATCATGACGATGTTAATTAGAATTATATATTGATTGGCAAACTCTAAACACTTTGTTTACGTTTGATACTAATGAGTGTATACTTGTTGTGTTTGTGTTTTTAGGCGTGCAGCTACTTTGCTGACCGCTCGTCAGGGTCTCATGTCTGCGCGGGGGGACTTCCTGAACTACGCACTTTCACTGATGCGTTCTCATAATGACGAGCACTCTGACGTCCTACCCGTGTTGGATGTCTGCTCGCTCAAGCATGTGGCCTACGTCTTCCAGGCCCTTATCTACTGGATCAAGGCCATGAACCTGCAGACCACCCTGGACACCACACAAATTGATAGGAAGAGGTCAGCTGCACACATCTCAATATATTGTCTGATCTGCTTATTTTTTAGATTTGTAGTAGGAGGTGTTTAAAAAAAAAAAAAAAATAAATAAATAAATAAATTCTTTTCACTTTAGAAATCGAGAGTTGTTAGAACTTGGCCTGGACAATGAGGACTCTGAGCATGAGAATGACGAGGACACCAATCAAAGTGAGTTCAGATCTGAAGTTTTTTTTTGTTTTTTTTTTGTATTTGATTAATCTCTTAATATTTATTCAGTTAATCAAATCCTTGGTCTCATATCATTCCATCTTCTGCAACAACCATGTTACCGCGTACTTTTGTGGTTTGTTCAGATGACTGTCCTGTATTTGTGTCAAGGATTGCAGGTCATTTTTCATGGTGCTATAAATGCTTTAATGTTTGTGTGGGAGCTGTTTGACAACAGTCTTCACTTTTTGCTAACATTGTGTCTCTGTAGGCTCCACCCTTCAGGATAAAGAGGAGGAGTCTGTCCCTGCAGAAACTGGACAGCACCACCCATTCTTCCGTCGCTCCGATTCCATGACCTTCCTCGGATGCATACCTCCCAACCCTTTTGAAGTACCTGTTGCTGAGGCCATTCCGCTGGCTGATCAGCCACACCTTCTGCAGGTAAGAGCTGCTCTTTTATTAAATTTTTCATTCTGGTATACAATTATTATAAAATTAGAACCAAATGCAGGGCTCCCATTGGCTGTTCTTTTTATGTTTAAACATGATGCATATCTAAGGGATTTATTATTTTATTTTAATTAATTAATGTATTTGATTATTTCCTTAATCACTGTTTTTGGACCATTTTGGTTCAGCATGTACAATTATTTGTTTACATTTATTCATTTAGCAGATGCTTTTATAGTAGAATGCAGTGGAGTAATTTTAATAGAATATTTAATATCCTGTCCATAATGTGACTTCTTTTTCTTCATAGCCAAACGCAAGGAAGGAGGACCTGTTTGGGCGGCCGAGTCAGGGACTCTACTCCTCCTCTTACATGGCTAGTAAGGGCTTGACTGACATTACTGTGGACATGAACTGCTTACAGGTAATCACACTTTTGCGACAGTGGGTTACTCAATTTGCCTTAATATTGACTGTCTTTTGAGTAATCTATAACAGCCCCTGGGGAATTTTCTTCAACTTTATTTTATTAATATTGCAGAATAAATGAATGTGGTCAGGGATGATTGCTTCTTTAATAACATTAAAATAATTGCATTCGTCTTTATTCTTCTTGTAAAAGTGTTTTGTCAGAAATGGGCAAAACACCCAAAAAAATTTTTTACCTCAAAACTGTATTTTGACATTTCCTCCTCCCAGATTCTGCCCACTAAGATGTCATATTCAGCCAATATGAAAAATGTTATGAGCATGGAGTCACGGCAGAGAGGCGGCGAAGAACAACCAACGGCTACACAGGAAATGGACACTACCAAGCCTGGGCCCTCCCCCCACGATCTGGCCGCCCAGTTGAAGAGCAGCCTGCTAGCAGAGATCGGTCTGACCGAAAGCGATGGCCCTCCGCTCCCCACCTTCATGTAAGAATGTTATGACATCATTTAACTCTTTACTCTTAAAGAAACTCCCTTTTAAAAAATCACACCCCTACAAAAAAGCATTTACAGAAATGTGTTGGTTGTGATGTCTGTGAATTTCTTGCCTGAATCTCTAGCAGTTGAAATCAAAAACTTGGAAATTTGAGGTTAACACCCTCTGCAAGTGGGTTCCCTTAGTCCTGGAGAATATTCCATTGTAAAAAAAATAAGTAATTGATGAATTACTGAGGGGAAAAAAAAAAAAAATTGTGTACTGCTCTTCATTCCTGGGGGGTGTCCCTCCTATAGTATGAACAGCTAGTATGACATGAGCTTATGTATGAGAACATAATTATAGTTTTATTTTATTGTAAAAGTCCTTGCAGTATATGTTTACCTTGTACAGCGTGTGCTGGATTGAATGCTTAAGCTTTGCTGTGGTGTTTTCTGTTTCCATCAGTCCACACTGCAGCTTTATGGGCATGGTGATCTCGCATGACATGCTGCTGGGCCGATGGCGTCTTTCCCTTGAGCTCTTCGGGCGAGTATTCATGGAGGACGTGGGAGCAGAACCTGGATCTGTGAGTAATCTGCCAGTCATTTTCAGTCTTGTAGCACAGCAACTTGGGTTTTTTTTTTTTTTTTCTTCCCCCCCTCTTTTGTGCAGTTGGAAGTCAGTGTCTGGTGCTTTTTTAAGAAGTATTTTCAAATAATGGAATGCTGTTTTATGATTTGTGGAACTACTATGTTCAAATAGATTTTTTTTTTAAGTGAATTAAAGTATTAAAGCTGATGTGAGAACAGGTACAATGAATCTGTGTTAAGTCCTTGGTTGGAAAACAAAACCCAAAAACAGTCCTATTATTTTTATTAACTGATAAAAGAAAATAGTCTCTTTAGACACTTTCCACTTTAACCCATAATTTGTTGTTCTTCCTGTCTAACCCACTTTGTTCTCTGTTTTCAGATCCTTACAGAGCTGGGTGGTTTTGAGGTGAAGGAATCGAAGTTCCGAAGAGAGATGGAGAAACTTAGGAACCTCCAGTCTCGGGACCTGGCCCTGGAGGTGGACAGAGACCGTGATCAGCTCATCCAGCAGACCATGAGGCAACTCAACACGCATTTTGGCCGTCGCTGCGCCACAACGCCCATGGCTGTGCACCGTGTCAAGGTTACCTTCAAGGACGAGCCTGGGGAGGGCAGCGGCGTCGCTCGCAGCTTTTACACAGCTATTGCCCAGGCCTTTCTGTCAAACGACAAACTACCCAACCTCGACTGTGTACAGAGTGTCAGCAAGGGCATGCAGGCCAGCAGTGAGTACCAACCTTTCATCAATACTGCTGAGTAACGAGGGGAGTCAAATTGAGTGATTTTAAAGTGACGCTGGTTAGATTTTCAAAATTAAGAGAACAAATTCTCAGTGAAAAGGTCTGTATGAGCCACAACACAGTGAAGTTATACAAGATATATGGGCCGTTTTCATTATTGGTTTTAATTTAACAGAAAAGGTTTTTTTAAATATGATTTAACATCTTTATTTGGAACATACACTTATTGAAGTTTTTCCTTTAACCCTTGCTCCTTTGCTTTAGCTCTAGTAAAATGTTTTTAAAAAGGCCATTAAAATAAGCAGTTAAAGTTAACAAATTCACTTTTTTAAAGAATAAAGTTGGGGGGGGGGGGGATAAAGAGATTTTTGCAGAATTAGATTTAAAATGGCAGAAAATAATTAAAATTTTGCAGCAAAGTAGAAATTTCTTTGACCTGCAAAACTGATTAATGTTTAACATTGTGATTGTTTGCAGACCTCATGCAGCGCCTAAGGAACAGGGACAGAGAGCGAGAGAGGAGGAGTGGGGGCCTGAGGGCGGGATCCCGGCGGGACCGTGACAGGTGAGGCTCCTCTTTAATATTGTGTGTTGCAGCATATAGTCAGATCATTTCTCCCAACCCCACTAACAGTCATCAAGGTGAGGGAGTGGAAAGGATATTTAACATCACATTGCACTCTCTAACCTCTCCTTTGTTTACAAGTTCAGATTGACCATGAGGGCAATAAAATGCATTGTTGATTTCTTGCCTTCAAAGTATTTTTTTTTTTTTATTATTTTATTTATTTATTTTGCTGCTACAGGGACTCCAGAAGACAGCTCTCCATTGACACTCGGCCTTTCAGGCCAGCATCTGAAGGAAATCCAAGCGATGAGCCCGACCCGCTGCCCGCCCACAGACAGGCTTTAGGAGAGCGCCTGTACCCTCGTGTTCATGCCATGCAGCCGGTAGGAAGTCACTGAACTTGGTTTTATAGTTACAGGACCTTTTTGTTTTAAAGTCTTAACTTTACAAACTCTAACTCTATGCAGTTTAATTTATGAAATATGCATTGACCCTATAAAACTGGTAACTGTTTTTAAAAATATTTACAATTCATGGCCACATAGTGGCCACTTAGTGAGCTCAACCTACGCCATAGAGGAAACAACACTAAGTTTTAAAATGAAGTAATATAAATTTGCAACATGGACGGTTTTGGTGGGCAGTGGCACTATTCACGAGATGAGAATTAGGGCAAGGATACAGTTATAACTTCATCAAACAAGAAAAAGATGACTGGATCTTTCTCAAAAGTGGAAATGATGTTTGGCATGATGTTTGGCATGATATTTTGAAGAGATTGAGCATAAGTAGGATAGTGTGAGCAGCATGTGTAAACTGTTCTCTGATCTGCAGGCGTTTGCCAGTAAAATCACAGGGATGCTCCTGGAGCTTTCTCCAGCTCAGCTGCTTCTGCTGTTGGCAAGCGAGGACTCGCTCAGAGCTCGAGTGGAGGAGGCCATGGAACTTCTCATCACACATGGAAGGTACTCCTTAGGGCACATGCGCGCGCGCGCACACACACACACTTTTGTTCTACTGCAGTCATATTGTAGCGCTAACCTGTATTTAGATGTTTTCAGATGAATTGGCTTTTGCAGCCTTTGCTGATTTTTCAGGGAGGATTTCCCAAATGGCTAAAAGCACAAGTGCGCACACACCCATACATATGTATACATATAAGAGGCTTTTTCCTGCTAAATATACTTGTTTGTTTGTAGAGGTTTTGCATTAGTGTGCCAGTCCTCTAACAATTGAAGGTCTTTTGGCAGGAAACAAGGAGGCTGTAATAAAAATAACACATTTCCGATGTGGTATTTTTGTTTTTGACGAACAGAGGCAAGAAGGTTGCTGATTAACTGAGAGTGCTGTGATAGAAATAAGATTACTAAGGTGTTATTAATACATAGATGTTTGTGTACCCCCCCCAGAGAAAACGGTGCGGACAGTATACTGGACCTTGGACTATTGGACACTCCAGAGAAGGCGCAGGTACAATTTTCTGGCTATTTACACAACATGCTTACTCCAGTAAACCGTTTAGGTTTTGGGAGAAGACTATGTTTATACAGACCCTCTGCTCTGTTCTGTGTTTGGATGTTGTTGTTTAACTGCATTTTTCATGTTCGCTGTAGCAGGAGAACAGGAAGAGGCACGGTTCGACCCGCAGTGTGGTTGACATGGAGCTGGACGACACGGACGATGGGGACGATAACGCTCCTCTTTTCTATCAGCCTGGAAAGAGGGGCTTCTACTCTCCCCGCCCTGGCAAGAACACAGAGGCCCGACTGAATTGCTTCAGAAACATTGGCCGGTAGGCAGCAAGCTCTAGGTTGTTTTTATCAGTTTATCAAGGAAAATGCATGACACAATCGCGTTTTTGGAGGATTTATTATGTAGCATCATGGCGTTTGGCTTTAAACAGTTTGGTTTGTTCATACCTGAGAGCAGCTGAAGCTTTGGTGATTATTTATTTATTTATTTTTTTAATTAACTAATCAATCAGTTAATTGGTTTTTTTTTTTTGACACACCTGGAATAAAAAGGCTTTAGGTGTGAATAATATTGTTTCACTCCACCATCTATACAATCCATATATGGAAACTTTTACATTTTATTTCAATTGGTTTATTTTTTGAAATCAGAAAAAGAGCGCAATTACACATCTCCATATTCAGTTGTAGTTTAGCCCCTCCCATTTATGCTGAACCTCTTTGGGATTATACCTTTAAAGAGTCTTAAAAGCAAAGCAACACCCTGTCTAATTCTGTCAACTGAATTCAATCAGTTGAAACACACAGTAAAGGCTCTGATTGTTTGAGGCTGGTTTGCATATTTCAGCCCTTTGCAACACGGTATTTTAGAAACAGATATTCCTACAACAACGGACGATATTGTGTAGCCTTAGAAATCATGATTTTTAAAAATGTTATTTTTCATAAAGTTGAATTCTTGTGCCTCTTCTTTTCCCACACTTTTTTTTTTTTTCTTGTCTGTCCAGAATACTTGGGCTGTGTCTTCTGCAGAATGAGCTTTGCCCCATCACTCTGAACAGGCACGTCATTAAAGTGTTGCTGGGTAGAAAGGTGAGTGAGTCTCTGCAACAGAATCATCCTTTAGATGGGAGTTGGTTACTTGCTGTCTTGGTGTTTCTACTAATGCTTCTGTGTTTTGCTGCAGGTCAACTGGCATGACTTTGCCTTCTTCGACCCGGTGATGTACGAGAGTTTGCGGCAGCTTATCCGTCACTCGCAAACAGGCGAGGCGGAGGCTGTTTTCGCTGCAATGGATCTTGCGTTTGCTATCGATCTCTGCAAAGAGGAAGGGTCTGGACAGGTAATGTTCAGCTCCAAGTTTCTAAATCATCTTTTTACAATGATCTGTTACACCTACGTCTCCAGATTTTTTACTTTTACATTTTTTTAATACATTAAAACATGAACATTTTCATAAAATATGTTCAGCTCTGTAGAACTTCTTCTAAACTGTCTTTAATATCTAAAATGTAAGTGTTGCATATCTAACAACTTTTCAGCGTCAACTATGAATTATACAGTATCTACTAGTCATTTGTTCAGGACCTACTATGAGTTATTCTGTATCCATAAGTATTTAAAATGTATTGTGTCTAAAGTAGGTTATTTAGTGTTCAACATTTGTTTAAAATATATTTAATGTTTATATATATAATATAAAAAAAAAATGAATTTAATATATCCTATCTGTAAACGACAGTTTTCTCCAGCACTGGCTAATTCATATACATGTGTAGAAATTTGCACAAATGTAAAAGATTTTAACTTTTTAAGTAGTTGTGTAATAACTCTGATATGCATGTTTCTAATGAAACATTGTGAACAGATTATTTTCAGCAAAACAAAATGCTATGGTTTTGCCGTCTGATATTTAAAAATATACAAATGTTTTGCTCTCATTGAGGAGCACGAATCTCTTAAAAGAAATTGTTAAGAAAATTAAAAGAATAATTTTCTGCTGTCTCAGTTTGAAATGCCCCCTGCTGAACAATAGAATTAATTTTATAGTGCGAAGCCGCTGAGCGTTGAAATGTTTGGTTGTATTTTGTCAGGTGGAGCTCTTGACCGGCGGAGCCAACATGCCCGTGACTCCTCAGAATGTGTATGAGTACGTTAGGAAGTACGCTGAGCACAGGATGCTGGTGGTTGCAGAGCAGCCTCTGCATGTAAGTGTGTCACTTGGACTTTAGGACCTTATTTGAGGTTTGCTGTTTAGGGAATTCTACATGGGCTCCTTTTAAGCTCAGTTTGTCTTCAGTATTTTGCTCCAGGCATCCAAATTTCATTGTTTTCAGTGTTTACATCTGTAATGCATGCCTTCAAATGAGGGTTTACTCATTTTCAGCCGTAGTGCACATATACGCGCTCATAGGAAAGAATATCATTAAATACATCCTGTGTAGCGAGAGAAATACACTTATCACAGCTGATAATAAAGCTGATAATAAAAACACAGCCTTTTCTACCGTTTACTGTTCAGTACTGAATTTCCGATTCTGGCAGCACTCTTCTTCGTGTGCAGGCCTCTGTTTTCCCTTCGGTTTCACCTGATTTGTAACAGCATAGTGGTGAAAATATCTTTAGAAAAGAAATGAATAATGGCTTGTTTTTACAGGCCATGAGAAAGGGGCTCCTAGATGTGCTTCCTAAAAATGCTCTGGAGGACTTGACTGCCGAGGACTTCAGGCTGCTGGTAAACGGCTGCGGGGAGGTCAATGTGCAGATGCTGATCAGCTTCACCTCCTTCAATGATGAGTCGGGTAAGGAACCAGCTTGTTTAAGAAGTAGCTTTAACTTGCCTCCATATGCAGTGTCTGGTCTTTACTACAAGATACAAACATTTAAAAAAAAAACTGCCACGCAGCTGCCCTTTGGCTTACATTTTGTCTTTTCTATTTTCTACATGGAGGGAAATGTTTCAAAATGATTTGACATCCACCATATGTGGCAGATGCAGAAAATTTACGACAAATTTATAATGTTCAGGATTCAGGCGCTGGGCGACACCGCATACTGCACTCTGAATAAATTATTTTCCCGAAAATCTACTCCTGTGTGATTTTTGTTTTCTGTTCTTGGTTCTGAAAACTGCATTCAGTTTAAACGGCTGTTTATTGAAACCACAGGGGAGAATGCGGAGAAGCTGTTACAGTTCAAGCGCTGGTTTTGGTCCATTGTGGAGAAAATGAGCATGACCGAGAGGCAGGATCTGGTAAGATTCCCTTCCTTCATCTCTTTTCTGAATAACTAAAGTTCTGCTTTAATCATGGAAACAAATAAAAAAAAAAGTTTAAAATCAACCTGAAAACGTGTATGTTTTACTGAAGCTTTTGTCAGTTTGTTCACACTGACTATTTTCAGTAAAATTTAAAAGCTCTGTAGTTTACATTGAATATTTTCTTCAGGGTGAAAACTTGCCAATATTCAGTTTAAACATCTTTATATTTCAGTGTTTCTGTTTAGGTGTGCAGTTCTCTCTGAGGAGCAGCAGTAAACACTTTAAAGGAAGCAAACGTTTGTTTTCATTTGCTTTAGTCTCATTTTAAAGCTCCCTCTCCTTGTTTTTCAGGTGTATTTCTGGACGTCCAGCCCGTCTCTTCCTGCCAGTGAGGAAGGTTTCCAGCCGATGCCCTCCATCACCATCCGGCCACCGGACGACCAGCACCTGCCCACTGCAAACACCTGTATCTCCCGCCTCTACGTCCCCCTCTACTCCTCCAAACAGATCCTCAAACAGAAACTTTTACTAGCCATCAAGACCAAGAATTTCGGTTTTGTGTAGAGGTTGACAAACACACATCTTGTGTAATATTATTAGTCCCATTTTTGTAGATTTATTTTTTGTCTATACAATTTTATGAAGTTTAAAAGAAAGTGCTGTCACATCCTTGGCTTTTTTTCCCACTTTTTTTTTTTTTTTCTTTTCTTTTTTTAAAGTTTCTTTTCCGTTTTTTTTTCCCGTCTGTGTTGTGAACGCAGACGCGGCTTGTTCTTATATTGTTTTTTATTTCCATTGCCCGACTAAACATACATTCCTGCATTGGCTTAGCGAAGTGGAAGCCCACGGCCCTCGGTTCAAACTAACTTCCTTCGAAAATCTGGCTCGACAGCAAACTGTCTGCCAAACCCCAGCCAAAGATGACAGCAAATGTATTTAAAAGAAAAAAAGAATAATTTCACTGTGATTATGGGTTTTTTTTTTTTGTTTGTTTTTTTTTTTTTTTTTTGTTTTGTTTTTTTGTCCCACCCCCCCCCCCCCCAGCTTACCCTGATCATAAAAGTTATGACTGAGAGTTCACTGCTGCCTTTGTGGAAAGTTGTTTTTTCTTGTATAGGGGGAGTAGGGAATTTCAGAATAAACTTGGATGCAAACCATTAATTTGACCTTTTATTCACTGATTGGTTTAAAAGTAAATCATGACTCTTTCATTCTTTTGACAAACACAGCAGATTATTAGTGTTCACGGTCCAGGAATAACTTACTGATTGAGAGTTACTGTCTGAACGGATTCATGAAAGACGCTGCTGATGATTCAGAATTTTTTTACTACAGTTATGAAATTTAATGACAATTTTTTATTTTTTTTTTTTATGGAAAAACAATTTATATATGAATGCAAGGGTTTAACGCATGTCAGATTTTAAAGCCGATTTTCTTGTTTTTTTTCATGCATGTTTACTGATAATGAGAGAACCATAAACTGGGGCAATCTAACTGGAAAAGGGACTTTTTTGCAAAATGACAATTTTTCCAGTTTGAGAAATGTTCTCTAATATTAGTTAAAGGATTTGAAATTGCGGTTTCAGATGTCTGTCCGTTCCATTATGGTCATGCATGTAGATTTTAATGGAGAGATATGAGTTTGATGAGACTGATTTAACTCGTATTTTCCCCCCAAATTTACCACCAGTTTATAAATAAAAAAAAATGTGGTGTGGTGAAGCAGAAGTCTCCCACCCCAGCCCTCAAACTGAATTTGTAGTCACGTGTTGTTAAACAACGCAAGCAACAATATTGCCCACAAGAGGGCGCTGTTACTGCACTGATTACTGTCTAAAGAGGGCAAACTGCGCCCTCTGGTGGAGAATTATATGTATTGCTAGTACTTGATATTGAGGCGTTAACCGTTCGAATCACGTGGTTCAACAGAACGCGCCAAAAAAGTGCCAAAAAAATATTACAATACAAATAACAAAAACAACACAAATGCAACCCCCCCCCCCCCAAAAAAAACCGTAAATGCAAAACAAATATTTATTTTTTTGTTTAAATGCAAAAGCCACGACGGAAGTGAGCAGCGGTCCGTTTATTTGTTGGTGAAGGTTTCCGGGGGACCGTTTTTGCTGGCGGACCGGCGGAGTGTTTGAATGTTTTGCCGAAGTTTAAGACGTTTTTGTTGCTAAAAAAGTGAAGACGAAGCTGCCAGGAAAGAGGAGAAGAGGAAGACCAAAGAGGAGGTTTCTGGACGTGGTGATGGTTTGACAGAAGAAACGGAAATGCATGATCCGCTGTGGCGACCAATAAATGGGAGCAGCTGAAAGAGATTTTAAATTCTGTTCCATTTTGCAAAGAAAGATGGAGAAAATACTAAAGCAAGCGATTCTAAACGAGCAGTCCATGAACCAGCTTCACTTTCTTACCTTGTACTTTATTCTAACAGGCATGTAAAGCTTGTGTACAAAGTGGAAAGTCTATGAACGAGTGCATCATCCTGTCCTCAGTCCTGTTCTGCAGCTTCTATAGATACAGTGGCAGATGAACTTATCCAGAAGTATTTCCAGAAGGTCAAGTGTACAAAATAGCAAGTACAATATTTCAGTGAGTCTGAGCACTTTAAAAAAACTTCGTAATCCAGACCAGGAGGACTAACTATAATCCAGTTGCTACTGTGAAGCAGCCATTTCTGAAGAACTTGGCACTGGTGGTCTGGTAGTAGGATGGTTGCAGTTTCGAATCCCACCTTCAGCACCACCACCGGGTTCCTGAGCAAAACCCTGAACCTCCAGGGAGACTGTCCCTGTATTTAGGAAACTAAAGTCACTCTGCATAAAAGTGTTTGACAAATACCTTTAATGGAAACGTAACATCAGGGAAGCTCTTTGGTTGCCGAGCAGTGTGGCTGAGCCTGAAACAGACTTGCTCTTTATTAGTCAAGCGATGTTATGATGCACCTAAAGAGAGCCTGATCCATCTGGACTACAAAATCGCTCTACATGCAGTTTTGTCTGAAAAGAACGCCGCTCCATGGAACCCAGTTAAGTCCGTCACGTCTCTGGGTATGACAGATTGAAACCTTTTGGAATTGCTGGTGGCTTTATTGACATCTACTCAAAAATGATCCTGGGATCATTGGCAAAAGTTATGTAGTGTGCAGCTCAGAGAGGCTTAAAGTACATAATCCCAGATTAATCAAAACATAACAGTCAGCTGCGTTCTGCAGAATCATAACTAAACGTCTGAAAAGTACTTAAAGTTTCAGCTATGTTCAAAATGAAGTTCTTTCAAACAAAGCTACACGATGTTAATATACTTTATTCATTTGCAAAACAGACCCAAACATTTAACCACTGCTATTAATGCAAGTGCCAAATTACAGCATTGCATTAACATGAAGGTTTACTACATGCATAAGGAATTGATGTTCTAGTCTGACCTTTTTCTTGTCTACCTTCACAGGTTTTGTTCAAGGGACAGACAGCTAGTTAAAAGGATCCAATGTTGGTGGAATTTTAAATCCGAAAATTCACATTGGACTTAAAAATGTAGTCGTCCAGGAGAGGCACGTGTATTTGCCAAAGGTAATTTTGAATTGGTGTGGATTTGAAGGTGTGGCTGATGATCCATGCCAACATGAGGCATATCTGTCTTTTTGTCAGCACCACCGTCTCTAACCCGTAAAACATTCCACAGGTACATCATCGAGAACGAAAGCCTTTCCATTCTTCATCCTCATCATTGCATCACTATCTCCAAATCATCCAAGCTTCTCTCTCTCATTCTCTTCATTCACCAGCTCCTCAAAGTTCTCCTTCCATCTGATCAACACGCGCTGCTCGCATGTATTTCTGTTGTTATCCTTTATCGCCCTGACCTGCTACAGATCCTTCCCAGCCCTGTCTCTCTTTCTAGCCAATTAGAATAGCTCTTTTTCTGCCTTCTTACTTTCTAGCATCTCCTACAACTTGCCCTGCAGCTTATCTTTAGCCTTTACCACAATAAATCATTTTATGACCACATGAACAGGCGTTTTCTACCTCACATAAGTGTGCTGCACATGAAATGAAAGATATTTAAGATTGGTCCAAAAATGCCCACAAAGGTAAGACTTACATTCTTTTGCAATTTTTGCTTAAAAATTCAAGGTACATTTTTAGGTTCATTTGCACTTTAATAACTTCTTTGGACTGTGCTGCAACAGTGTCCAATGATTTTAAGAAGAGTAAAAGTGTATTTTCTGAAAATGTTGTACATTTCTTCAAGGTGGAATCAAAACTGTGCAACAATCAAAAGTGATTTTACTAAAAAAATGCAATAAATCATTTTCAATGGCCTAGTGTGTATACTCCAAAAGAGTGATCAAATGCATTGAAGTGCACTAATTTGTAAAGTCTCTCTTTGCCATGAAAAGGAATTTCATCCCAAAAAGCCCATTTCCTCTGCACTTCAGCCATCAAAGCACCTGCTGACATCATTTAGTGCTTCTCTCGTTTCCACAGGTGAGTACTGAAAATTAATAACAAAGAAAACTGACTACAATTACTGTAGCCTCGATCTGAAAATAACATTTTTACCTTCACCAGAGGGTCTGCAAAGAGTGAACATGATGAAGTAAAAGACCATGTGATAGGTCTAAGTGGCTTTAATTTTATCTAAATTAGGGTTAAGGTTAGGGTGTTGCCCACATGATTGGAGGATCGGGGGTTTGAACCCCTTCCCAATGGGTTGCCCTGAGGTACCCTTGAGCAAGGTGCCGTCCCCGTCCCGCTCCTCCCTGCGATGGGCTGGTGACCTGTCCAGGGTGTGCGTCCCCCGTCCTCGCCCTGTGTGCGCTGGGTTGGACACCAGCACTCCCCCGCGACCCCGTTTGGGAGAAGCGGCAGAAAATGGATGGATGGAATCAATACTGTGCAACAATCAAAAGTGATTTTACTAAACAAAAAATGCAATAAATCATTTTATGACCACATGAACAGGCATTTTAAAAAGAATAAAAGTGTATGTTCTGAAGAAATGAGTGCATTTCTTTGAGTTGGAATTAAAACTGTGCAACAATCAAAAGTGATTTTACTAAGAAAAATGCAATAAATCATTTTAGAACCATATAAACAGGCTATTTCTACCTCATTTAAGTGTGCTGCACATGAAATGAAAGATATTAAAGATTGGTCCAAAAATGCCCACAAAGGTAAGACTATAGCCTTTCATATTTTTGACATTCTTGCTTAAAAATTCAAGGCACACTTTTAGGTTCATTTGCACTTTAATAACTTCTTTGGACTGTGCTGCAACACTGTCCAGTGATTTTAGGAAGAGTAAAATTGTATTTTCTGAATACGTAAATTTCTCCAAGGTGGAATCAATACTGTGCAACAATCAAAAGTAATTTTACTAAACAAAAATGTGATAAATCATTTTATGACCACATGAACAGGCATTTTCTACCTCATATAAGTGTGCTGCACATGAAATGAAATATGTTGAAGATTGCTCCAAATTTTTGCCAAAAAATTCAAGGCACATTTTTAAGTGTGCTGCACTTTAATAACTTCTTTGGACTGTGCTGCAACAGTGTCCAGTGAGTTTAAGAAGAGTAAAATTGTATTTTCTGAAAAATGAGTGCATTTCTCCAAGGTGGAATCAATACTGTGCAACAATCAAAAGTAATTTTACTAAACAAAAATGCAATAAATCATTTTATGACCACAAGAACAGGCATTTTCTACCTAATATAAGTGTGCTGCACATGAAATGAAATATATTAAAGATTGGTCCAAAAATGCCCACAAAGGTAAGACTATAGCCTTACATATTTTTGCAAGTTTTGCTTAAAAATTCAAGGTACCTTTTTAGGTTGATTTGCACTTTAATAACTTCTTTGGACTGTGCTGCAACAGTGTCCAATGATTTTAGGAAGAGTAAATTTGTAATTTCTGAAAACGTAAATTTCTTCAAGGTGGAATCAATACTGTGCAACGATCAAAAGCGATTTTACTTAGAAAAATGCAATAAATCATTTTAGAACCATATAAACAGGCTATTTCTACCTCATTTAAGTGTGCTGCACATGAAATGAAAGATATTAAAGATTGGTCCAAAAATGCCCACAAAGGTAAGACTATAGCCTTTCATATTTTTGAAATCTTTGCTAAAAATTAAAGGCACATTTTAAGGTTCATTTGCACTTTAATAACTTCTTTGGACTGTGCTGCAACAGTGTCCAGTGATTTTAAGAAGAGTAAAAGTGTATTTTATGAAGAAATTAGTGCATTTCTTTAAGTTGGAATCAATACTGTGCAATAATCAAAACTTACAAAAGTGGTTTTTATTAAGAAAAATTGAATAAATCATTTTCAAAACTTTTGGAAAGGCGTTTTCTACCTCATTTAAGTGTGCTGCACATGAAATGAAATATGTTTAAGATTGGTCCAAATTTTTGCCAAAAAATTCAAGGCACATTTTTAGGTTCATTTGCACTTTAATAACGTCTGTGGACTGTGCTGCAACAGTGTCCAATGATTTTAGGAAGAGTAAAAGTGTATTTTCTTAATACGTTTTAAATTTCTCCAAGGTGGAATCAATACTGTGCAACAATCAAAAGTGATTTTACTAAACAAAAATGTAATAAATCATTTTGTGACCACATGAACAGGCATTTTCTACCTCATATAAGTGTGCTGCACATGAAATGAAAGATATTTAAGATTGGACCAAAAATGCCCACAAAGGTAAGACTATAGCCTTTCATATTTTTGCAAGTTTTGCTTAAAAATTCAAGGCACATTTTTAGGTTGATTTGCACTTTAATAACTTCTTTGGACTGTGCTGCAACAGTGTCCAGTGATTTTAGGAAGAGTAAATTTGTAATTTCTGAAAACGTAAATTTCTCCAAGGTGGAATCAATACTGTGCAACAATCAAAAGCGATTTTACTTAGAAAAATGCAATAAATCATTTTAGAACCATATAAACAGGCTATTTCTACCTCATTTAAGTGTGCTGCACATGAAATGAAAGATATTAAAGATTGGTCCAAAAATGCCCACAAAGGTAAGACTATAGCCTTTCATATTTTTGACATTCTTTCTTAAAAATTCAAGGTACACTTTTAGGTTCATTTGCACTTTAATAACTTCTTTGCACTGTGCTGCAAAAGTGTCCAGTGATTTTAAGAAGAGTAAAAGTGTATTTTATGAAGAAATTAGTGCATTTCTTTAAGTTGGAATCAATACTGTGCAATAATCAAAACTTACAAAAGTGGTTTTTATTAAGAAAAATTGAATAAATCATTTTCAAAACTTTTGGAGAGGTGTTTTCTACCTCATTTAAGTGTGTTGCACATGAAATGAAATATGTTTAAGATTGGTCCAAAAATGCCTACAAAGGTAAGACTATAGCCTTTCATATTTTTGAAATCTTTGCTAAAAATTAAAAGGAAATTTTAAGGTTCATTTGCACTTTAATAACTTCTTTGGACTGTGCTGCAACAGTGTCCAGTGATTTTAGGAAGAGTAAAATTGTATTTTCTGAATACGTTGTAAATTTCTCCAAGGTGGAATCAATACTGTGCAACAATCAAAAGTGATTTTACTAAACAAAAATGCAATAAATCATTTTATGACCACATGAACAGGCATTTTAAAAAGAATAAAAGTGTATGTTCTGAAGAAATGAGTGCATTTATTTGAGTTGGAATTAAAACTGTGCAACAATCAAAAGTGGTTTTTATTAAGAAAAATGCAATAAATCGTTTTTCAAAACTTTAAGTGTGCTGCACATGAAATGAAATATGTTTAAGATTGGTCCAAATTTTTGCCAAAAAATTCAAGGCACATTTTTAGGTTCATTTGCACTTTAATAACTTCTTTGGACTGTGCTGCAACAGTGTCCAGTGATTTTAAGAAGCCCAACCACAAACCAACCACCTACATGTCTTTTCTCACCATGTCCATAACCTCCTCTTTGGTCTTCCTTTTCTCCTTTTCCCTTTTTTCATCTTCAACATCCTCCTTCCAATATAATCATCGTCTCTCCTCTGCACATGTCCAAACCAACGCAACCTTGCTTCTCTAACTTTGTCTCCAAGACGTCTAACCTGAGCTGTCCCTCTAATATACTCATTTCTAATCCTGTCCAACCTCGTCACACCCAACAAAAACCTCAGCATCTTGGTCAGCAACTCTGACACCTCCAGCTCCACCTCCTGCCTTTTCATCAGTGCCACCGTCTCCAACCCATACAACATAGCTGGTCTCACTACTGTCCTGTAAACCTTCCCTTTTACTCTAGTTGGTACCCATCTGTCACAAATCACTCCAACCACTCTTCTCCACCCATTCCAACCTGCCTGCACTCTCTTCTTCACCTCTCTTCCACACTCGCCGTTACACTGAACTGTTGATCCCAAGTATTTAAACTCCTCCACCTTTTATCTCTACTCCCTCCATCCTCACCACTCCACTTTCCTCCCTTTCATTCACACTCATGTATTCTCTCTTTGACCTACTCACTTTCATTCCTCTTCTCTCAAGAGCATATCTCCATTTCTCCAGTTTCTTTTCAAGGTGCTCCCTACTCTCACTGAAGTTCACAATATCATCAGCAAACATCATCGTCCATGGAGACTCCTGTCTAACCTCGTCCGTCAATCTGTCCATTACTATTACAAACAAGAATGGGCTTAGGGCTGATCCTTGATGTAATACAACCTCTACCTTAAATGCATCCATCACTCCCACTGCAGATCTCACCACTGTTACACTGCCGTCATACATATCCTGAACTACTCTCACATACGTCTCTGTAACACCAGACTTCCTCATACAAAACCACAACTCCTTTCTAGGCACCCTGTCATATACGTTCTCCAAGTCCACAAAAGCACAATGTAACTCCTTCGGATCAACTTTATCCCTCTATAGTTACTACAGCTCTGTGCATCACCCTTATTCTTGAAAATTGGTACCAGTACACTTTGTCTCCATTGCTCAGGCATCCTCTCACTTTCCAAAATTGTGTTAAAAACACCTCCATGCTTCCAGCAGTATGCCATCTGTTCCAACAGCCTTTACATTCTTCATCCTCTTCACTGCTGCCCTTACTTACATCCAGCTTATTTGCTGCACTTCCTGGCTCACTCTCCTCACATCATCCAATCTTCTTTCATTTTCTTCATTCATCAGCAATAAACAAAGCAACAATTTAAACCCTCCTCAAATACACCTGGCCTTACTACCCTTCCATCTAGTCTCTCTCACAAAATATCAACCCACCTTCTCTCATGTGAAGTGAATTTGACTAATTGTCATTGTGAACACATACACACACACGGTGCAGCAGTGGCCAGCCATATCCAGCTCCTGGTGAGCAGTGATGGGGACGATACCTTGCTAATAACCTAATGTTAGAGGACATAAAAGGGAAATTCCGAACACACAGAACAACATTACCAATTCAGCAATAATCACCCCCCGGAAAATTAGACCAACTTATAAACGGACTGGTCACTTCCTTGGTGGCTTTGGCATGCCATAGATTTAGTTTACTTATTTAAAAAACACTAGAATATGTCCAACTTAATCAGAAATTAATTTTAGAAATATTAACACCTTAAAAAAAATAAAAAAATAAAAAAAATAAATCCAAGTTGCAGTCGAAAACAATCAGATGCAATGCCCGAAAAACTTTCCCCTTCATCTCTATTTGGTTACCTATATAAGATCCCCCCCCCCCCCAAGATCCTGTTTGAAGAACTAAAAATACATTTGAACGATTTTAAAGTACACCTAAAGTCCACCAGAACGCCCACTTTCACTACCAGCTGTTTTCAACTACAGTACTGAGTTTCAAGTCCTGGATTTTGCTGCCACACTAAATGCTGCTGTTTAACAGTTTAAGGAGATTAATACCAAGTGGGTGTTGTGAACACCAGCATCCAGAATTCAAGCTGAAGATTCAAAATTCTCCACAAACCTGTGACTCTCAGTGCTGAATGTGACTGAACTGTTCAGTTGGAGTTGGAGACTCCTGAACACGTGGGGGAAAACGGGATAATCTACTTCTCATTAACAGAACGACAAAATCCTTCAGTAAACAACTTATTTTAATGTATGAGACAAAAACATTTTAAATCACATCTTTTTCTTCTGCAATCAGCCTCCAAAGCCACTCAAACATTCACTTCCACCAGGATGACAAGATTTCAACTTATGGCAGAGCAGGGGCTTTTACACAAAACTTGAAAAAATACAAAATACATCCTATAATTTTTTGCATCAAATGGGGGGAAAAAAAAAAAAGTTACTGCATTTGTACTACTTGTACTCCAGTACATAAAATTTCAACTTTGAGAGGGGGAGGGAAAAAAAAAAAAAAAAAAAAAAAGACACCTAGTTTTCTCAAAGGAAGAAAGAAGAAGAAAAAAAAAAAAGCAAACATTTTTCAGGATCATCCATTTTGATCATTTACATATTTTAAAAATATACATGATTACATTTTTTTGGTTACTGAACAAAGTTTAACAGCAGCCTTTGTCTTGAGAACCACCAAAAAGAAAAAGGGATGCAACTAGGAGGAGAGAAAAGAAAAAAAAAAAAAAAAAAAAAATACTGACTTTGATTAATAAGAGCCTTACAGGCCAGTTTTCCCCACCAGACTTTTATCTACAGTTTTCAGTCTGGTGTTTACTGACAGTCTAAATGGCAGAAATTCACTAAACTACTCAGTTTACTCGACAAGTTCTAACAAAAATAACGGTTCACCAGAAAGCTGCGCGAGATACAGTTGTGACAAATCCAAATATAACCAATGCTCCAAGAAAGGTTGAGCTTGAGTCCTAATGGCCCCCTGACTTGCGCCCGGCCCAGGAGCGCGAGCGGGATCGCGATCGGGACCGAGAGAGCGAGCGAGAGCAGGAGCGCGAGGGCGACCGGGCGTGGGTCTCCTCCTCTCTAGCGCTGCTGGAAGGGGGCAGGTCCTCGGCGACTGGTCGGGGCGATCGGGAGTGTGAGCGGGATTTGTGGCTCTTGGATTTGAACCTGGAGTCTGGAGAGACGGAGCGTGAAGCTGAATGACTGTGGTGCAGCCGGCCATGATCCCTGGGGTGTCTGTACCTGCAGGAACACAGAACAGGCATCTCAGTGTCTGCAGTAGAGTGATCATAAAAATTATGATTCATCATGGACGAGGTTAAACAATGCAGTAACATGAAGACAAAGTACAGCAAGACACTACAATATAAACAGTATTGCAATCACTGGAAGATATAATTAATTTGTATTAGTATTAGTTATTATCGGAGCTGAAAGAAAAGTTCATTTTCCACAAATATTTTCAAAAATGTAACAATTAAAAAACTGCAAATATTTAGATAAGCACATGAGTAAGGCTTATTTATGAGTGAGGTTACCTCAAGTATGTTACTATATAGTTTGTTAAAATTCTTCAGTAATGCAAGCATTGTGCAAACACAATCTACTAAAAGGAATACACCATACTCTGATCAACCATTTGACTTCTTTAGACTTTGTCTTGCAATAGCTGCATTTTAGAAAACAAATGTATCGCACTTTTTGACAGTTAATTATCAGCTTAAATGTGACGAGGGGTTTAAATGTCCCGTCACTTGAGTAACATCACACATAACTGAGAATTTACGAATCTGTGTTTTTCATTAACAACCGCCCTCCCTGTTGAAGTGGCTGCAAATAGCAGCAAAGATGAATCCAATGGAACAGTTTTAGCTGTTTTAGCTACGTTCTCTATATTCAACTGCAACAATATAGGCTATATAAGCAAAATCTAATCTGAGGTTGTTTGTGCCATTCGCATGACACCTACCGGTCATTCTCATGGCTTCTGCTTCGCCTGTGTCTGCCGTAAGACCGAGAGCTGTTTAAAGAAAACCAAAACGAAACACATTTTAGAATAACCCACAACAATGAAATACACAAGAGTTACTAAAAAAAAAGTGAAAGACCACTGAGATCTCACCATTTTCCACATTCTAAAGCAATTTTATTAAAGATAAAATCTGACCAAAACCAGGCCTCCTGGTGACCACTACCATTTCAAACTGCTTTTCTGTCCATGTTTATGGATACATTTTTCATACATCACCCAACACTCAATAACTTTGTCGTGTTGAGGGCATGAGCTGAATGCAGACTATCACTTACTCTCGGGGGCTCTCGGAGCGGCGAGGTCGTCGCTCGTATGATGGGCTGCGGCTCCGGCGTCTGTCGTAGCTGCGGC
Source organism: Hepsetus odoe (assembly GCA_017165825.1). Taxonomy (NCBI): domain Eukaryota; kingdom Metazoa; phylum Chordata; class Actinopteri; order Characiformes; family Hepsetidae; genus Hepsetus; species Hepsetus odoe. The sequence goes on from CM029389.1 coordinate 11,856,741, forward strand.
TCCGTGAGCGTCGATGACGCCCGTCGCGATCGTAATCATCATACCTGGAGAAGCTCCGAGGAGAACGCCTCTCTTTGGACCTCATCTGACTAGGAGCTGAGAGAAAGAAGCAGCTTTAATGTGGAAATAAAAAGCAATAATGGTGAAGATTACCAGGTGCTTGCTTTAATTCAATACAGTATTTCTTTAAACAGGACCATGCCTTGTATTTTTTTTCTTGTAATACATTTTTATGCAGTAAAATAAATGTAAACATTTTTCTAGCCTCTCTCTGACTCTAAATAAGAGTGTTTTTTAACATGCCTTCATGACAGAAATTACATCTGTTCTGACTCGCTGTCCTATATCATGCATCACTCAATTTGTGCTCAATCTTTTTATAATTGCAGAGTGAATGAGAGGGGCTTAACTGCTAAAAGGGTGGATACATCCAAACGTGTTTATTTTTGTGACATCACAAAAACAGTGGGGAAAAAAAATAAAATAAAATAAATAAATCCATATGGAAGAATTAACAGGGGTGTGAACATAGCTGTGGAATTGGAAGCGTTTTGATATTGTTATCCGAAGTAACTGCTAAACAAAAACAATCAACAGTTGGTATTCAATTCATAAAATGAAAGAAAAAAAGCCGTACTTTTCCTGTCTCCTTGAGCAAACTGGATCTCGATCTGCCGTCCGCAGACCCATTTGCGGTCCAGGTTGTGCAGCGCATCCTCAGCATCACGAACATCCTCAAACATGCTAGTGCTGTTAAGGTTTTGCGTCTTGTAACACCAAACACTTTTTTTTTAATCCATCTCTGCAGTGCACAGCACTGGCACAGCTTCACCAAATTGATTTTTCAACAATGAAAGTTAGAAAACGACAGAAAAATTAGAGAAAGGGGGAGGGGTATGGAATCAAACCAATTAGTCACTTCCTCATTCACTGATTACTGGTGGAATTTCTGCATGTATATTTACATCAATCAGAGAATAGATGAAGGTTGCATAGTTTCACTACTTCAATGAAACACATGTGAGATCAGAAAACTGACTGCAACAAAGAGTGCAGATACTCCAGCAAAGGTAGGATACAAAAATTAATACTGGTTACCTTTAACATGCTTGACCTTTGACCTTGAGCTTGACCTTTATTCTCTTTAAGCGCCTCCCAGAAGGACTTGGGGGAGGAAGGGGGGGTTCCCGCTTGTCTTTGCCTCATTATCTTTTTCTCTTTTCCTCTCTGTTTGGAACATACCGTGGCCTTGACTCCCACTTTGGTCCCCTCTTTTTCTCCACTTTGAATCTTCAAGCTTTAACTTTCTCTCTCCCCTCTATTTCTTGATGCCTGAATCCTTACGGTCCCTTTGGCTTCAATCTACTCTACTTCAGCCTTTACTCTTAAATATTCTTTGTAGGGAAGGTCTCCAGAACTGTATGTCTTTACATTTTCTGAGACAACAGAAGAAATATCAGTTAGGAGACAGTGCCCAAAACACATTCAAATCAAATCTCACAGTGTCAGATTTAAACTCTTTTAAAGGAATAATAAAAACAGATTTTACGCTTTGCTCCTCACTGCAAACAAGACATGTCTGACTCATGAAGTCTACTGTTCTTCAGTTTTACACCGGTGAAGAGTTTGAGTGACCCCTCTGCTGAGCAAAAACCTTAAGCTGGGATACACAGGTCACTGTGGAGAAGACTGCCTGCTGCCAATGTGATATAAATGGAGGATAGATCACCGATTCCTTACAGGTTATATGTTACAAATTATAGGAAAAACTCCTGCAGCTGTAATCGGCTATGAACATATGAACTATGAACAACTTGGAGGATATCTACTGCAGTTTTTTTACCTCTACTTCTAATGCAACTTTTTATTTGTTACCCTTTTTTTTTTTATTATTGCCAGTTCATGAGCCTGGCATCAGTGGAAATTATTATTACATATTGTTGTTGGTGTTCATAAGGGCAATACTGTTATAGTAATTATTTTCTAATCACCTTGCAGAATTAGAGATATTTATATCTGTAATGCTGTTACTATGGTATTTCTATCATTACTACAGTATTTCTACATTAACATCATTAGATATTACATGAAGGTTAACAATACTCCTGCTAATCCTCAAGTCTTACATTATTACATTTTATTATTTACATTTAATTCAGAAATGAATAGTGTATAATCCATCCTTCCATCCATTATTATTATCCATTCCTTACTTAGTTGGGGTGGGATCCTGACCAGGTTCACTAAACAATAATAGATTATTAGGTAATGCAGAATAAAATTAAAATGGCAGCCCTTAGAGTTTATACATATACATCTCACTGTGCATCTCACCACATAAGCAAGACAACTACTCTTATAGTAACTGAATTCAGTTCACTACCTCAATTCCCTTTCAATTAAATGTTCTCAGAAAATATTACCATGACTAGTTTAATGCTTCAGATCAACTACCTGTGAAATAGATTTGCTTTTTATGGCTCAAGTGCAAAGTTAAAGACGCAAAGTTCAGAAACCAAACATGTCTTGTGAGCTTTGAAAAATACAGGTGCACTGGAGAAACTGTAAATTAAGATGTTTTTGGTAAATCACTTTAAGAATACATATTTCATTAGAAAATGTGTAAAAAAACAACAAAAAAACAAAAACACTTTAAATTAATCTTACTCTTCAACATCTGCTCAAAAAGGATATTGAATGTATGCAAATCCTCTTGGTCGACGAGAATAGAAGTCAACAGGAATGTAGACATCTACAATAGGGCCGTAACGACCAAACTCACGACGCAAATCCTCTGGCCTAAAGCACCATGAAACGATAGTTCACTCATTGTGTCTGACCAAGAGACTGTGTTTCTGAACTGCTCCAACTAGGGTTAGCGTCAAGGAAATACTTCAGCTGACAGGAACAACGGTAATGAATTCATTCTGTGAGGAGCCCAACGGCGTAATGCAAATGAGATCTAATAAACTGTTTTTAACCACGTCAGCTGTTTTGGTGGCAGAATCCTGGAGGAAAAACCCATCCAAGCTATTAAAATACGTCTACAGAGCAGGGGAATCACTTATTAGTGGAATTGTTAACTGCCATTTGCCAAAGCAGTAATGACTACTAACAATATCCTGGCAAACTTGCTTTTTAAACAGCATTTAAGCCTCTAGTTAGCCAGATAATGAAGGTCACCGATAAATGTCCACAATCTAGAAATCCATTAATAGGTTTAAATAAGTATAAGGGGTATGTTAGTTAAAATCAGCGAAGCCAATGGGGCTTGGTATGACAAAATAAGGTTTTAAATACACAGATCAGCCACAAGACTAAGACCAGTGAAAGGTGAAGTGAGCTTTATTTGAACATTTTCCACTCTAATGGCAAGCGTTAAAAGGGTGGGACATATTAGATGAAAAGCAGGAAATACATTGAGGATTTGAGCTACATTGACAAACTGAGGACAGACGACAGCACATCTCCAAGAAGGCACTTCTTGTTGGGTGAACCCAGTTAGCTGTGGTCAGCGCTCCATCAAGGAAAGTCTGGTCTGCTGGTTCTGACAGAAAGGTGTCAAAAGACACAGAGCAGCTGTGTATGGAGCAGCACACAGGACAGTGTGTCCATGGTGACCCATGTCCACCAACAAAAGCTCCTATAAGGGACACCAGAACTGGACCATGAAGCAATGGAAAAATGCAGGCTAAAGGAACGTGTTTTCTTTTCCATCATGTGGAAGGTCAGGGGTGTGTCTCTTTACCTGGAAAAAGACAGCAGCAGGATGCACTATGGGAAGCTGGCAAAGGCAGCGTAATACTCCGGATAACAATTCGCAAGGGAACCATGGGATTCGTGTGGACTTTGACACCTAAACACCGAGATCAAATTCACCCTTTCATGGTGACTGTCTACTAACTGCAGTGTCCTCTTGCAGCAGGATAATGCTCCACACCGCAAACACCGCCGAGATCTTGTTTCAGGAACAAATTTAAAGCGCTCCAAATTCAGATATATCAGTCCAACTGAGCATCTGTGGGATGTTCGGGACTGACCTGTCCGATCTGTACAGGGTCACTTGAAGGATATTAAGGGCTTTGGTGCATAAATGTTTACTACGTTAAGAGGTCTTGCAGGTCCTTAATGGGTTGCTTTAGGGTAGAGGGGTACAAAAAATCTAAAATAACTTTTAAAATGAAAAAGGACAAATTCTGCTCACTTCCTAATAAAACATGAAGCCGGTCAAAACTCTTTAGTTATTAAAGATATCATGATTCAATCAGAACACAATACTGAGAGGTAATTTATCACAATAATGATAAATATCATCCTATCGCCGAGCCCCAAACAGGGATGACCTACAACGTTTTAGGCAGGTTGTTTAATATTATGGCTGATCTGTGTGAGAAGTACCTCACCAATGGCAGTGGGGTTTCTATTAATAGGCGGTGTTTAAGTAACTACTGCCCCATTTAAGGTGGAACGGACAGTAATAGTACGAATAAGCTAAAAAAAATGTTTTAAAGCAACATCTAGCTAAAAATTAAAGTCGTTTTCTTTAAAACAAGCTTAAAGGTGCCTGGACCAGAATTGAAGGGTTCGTAAATAGAAGGATTAAAGTGAGTAAATATGACCACCGACTCCGCTCCGTGTTCCCTTCACTCCTGCGCCGGGCTTTACCTTTAGCCGAAGCGGCGCTGTTTAGCAGCGTTAGCAGCAGCCTGCTTTACCTTATTTGGTAAAAACCGAGGCGAATTCCTCTCACGCACATTAAAAGCAAAACCTTTTAAACATAAACCTGCAAATATAAAGTTTACACACCAGACAAAGCCAAAATAAACCAGCGATAACCCGAACGTACAGCAGTGGCTAACAGGGGTGTGATTAGCAGGCTAAGCTAACTAGCTCATGCTAGTCCGATTAAAAAACAATGAGACCGAAAATAAAATATCTCCCGCGCCCGGACACCCACCTGCTTTCGTCGGAGATGTTCCTGATGAAGAGCGAGGTGTTCGGGGGTCTCAGGTAGCGCGCCATGTCTCACAAAATGAGCATTAAAGAGAGCTCAGCTAAGGTTAACAGGAGCCACTTCGCCGCGCGCGCTGCTCCAACAACTATGCGCACCCGCCCCTCCGTTTCGTCATGATAGCAGTGCGCATGCGCAGCGTGTTCATTTATTCACTGACTTATTCATTCACAAATGTGTTCTTTTAAAATTTGCTTTACTCAGGCGGCAGTGATTCAGAGTCATTTATCAATTATTTTTTAATTATTTAATTTATTTATCTTTTTGCCAAGGGCACATTCAACACGAACACAGAAAGGAGTTTGATCTAGCTTTCTTTCTTACTTTCTCTTTCTTTCTTTCTTTCTCTACAATACATCTCAAGGGGCACATCCACATAAATGTAGAACAGAAGTTGTCATTCATTCATTCATCATTTATATCTTCTGCTCTGCAAAGTGACCTTGGGTTTGAGAAAGGCGGTAAATAAATAAAAATTATTATTATTCATTCATCCTTCCATCCATCCATCCATCCATTCATTCACAGCTTTTATTAAAAATGGCAAAATGCATTGCAACTTAGAGTACATTCAACACATGCAAAGACACGGAATAGTAAATTAGATTCAGTTCCTTTCTCTCTTTCTTTCTTGGCAAATTTTGCCTCTAGTGCACCAGATCATGTAAGAAACAGCAAAATGGAATTAGTTGCTCTTTCAGTAATTAATGTTATTTCACCTGCTGCACAGGGACACTGCTGTCAGTGTGAATTACTGAAGAATCTGTGTGTTGTTTTTATTATAATTATAAACACAAAAGACACCAAAAACTCAGCTGACTTGAGACAGAACCAGTTTATTTAAATAGAGGTTTCAATCTGTAGACGTTGTTTAGCTGGACAAGGTGCATCACATCTTTTTACTCTTCCTGATCATGCTGGTCCCTCCTACAGTCAGAGTCTGGAAGGACAGAGGGAAAACGTCAGAGATGTAGGAATACACACATAGTAGAGAGTGATCAAAATCAGGAAAGATTTGAAGGTTCCCTTCGGTAGAAAGTGTTTGCAGTGAAAAACTACTCTTATAAATGAGATTGTTGCTTGTGTGTCTTTAAAGGAACATTTACTCAATAAGTTCTCTTTAATATGCTTTTAATGTCGCAATCTACATTTATATGTTTAAACCAGAAAAACAGAGTTTTGAATTACAGTAGAGCCTTAGAGTGTGTGTGAGTGTGTATTTATATTTCACTGGTTCTGTACCTGAACTCCCCCTAGTGACAAAGTTTAATCTAATCAAATCTAATCATCTTATTTCATTCTCAAACAATTTTTTCAAGTTTAATGTGATTTCACAAACATGGAAACATGGAGCGTCAACTGGAAACCTCTGTGGCTGTTTCACCGAGTGTTCACAGAATAATGCATGCTTGAACATACCTCGATCATCTCTCCTCCCTTGATCTCCTGCACGTGTGAGAACTTCTCCGTCTGACAGATGAGTTTTCCTCCCTCCATTTTCACAGTGCACTAAAAAGAAACATAGGTCAGCATACAGCCACAGGGGCAGTAGTAGCCTAGTGGTTAGGGATGGTTGGGGCTTTAAACCCCGGACAGGTTGCCCAGACATACCCTTGAGCAAGGTACTGTCCCTGTCACTGCTCCCTGGGTCCTGGACAAAGCAGCCATATCCAGTGCCTGGGGAGCAGTGATGGATGAGAGTGGGGATGGGTATCTTGTTCATGGATGCTATGGGCAACCTATGGGTCCCATATGGAACCCATGACCTTCTGATTATGGGACCTGGTCTCCCAGTGGTGACTGCTTCAGTTTTTTGTTCAGATCCATGTAAGAGAAACAGTCACCTTGAGCTTCTTCCCATCCATGGTGGTGATTTCCGCTTCCTTGCCGATGGTGAAGGAGTTGGTGACAGACTTTCCGGGTGTTTTGGAGGTGATGACAAAGTCGTTGACGTTCTGCTGGATCTCTGTCACTGGTTTGATGTCCTTGGCCATCTTAATGATGTCTTCTGGCAAAGCTGAGGGAGAAGTAAGTGTCATTTTACACATCAGCAGTGTAAAACAGTGTAAATATCTACAGAGAGAATTTTATGGACCTTAAAGCAACATTTGTAGCTCAAGTGTAGTTTGATTGCTGTATGAATGAATCATAATACTTGCCTCAGATCATTCAGTAAAGCCCAATAGACAGATTTATGTGGTTTCTAACACTCATTGATGGCTACAAACAAAGTATGTTTGCACAGCTAAAAACAGTTCCAGCCAACTAAACTACGTTCATATTTCTGACTTATGTGTCATAAAATGTCATAATTAGTTTCATTATCAGATCTATTTGAGATTAAAAACCACGATAAAAGTGAAATGATATTTATCAATATAAAACTAGCTTATACGTGTTAGCGGTTCCTCTCAAAATGACCCGATTGGCATTGTTTGGGGGTTTCTGGGCTGTCAGTTTAATGTTTCGACAAGCTGTCACTTTAATATCCCGTTTTGCTTTCTCCCTGTACTCACAGATAGCCCTGAGGAACTCCTCATAGTTCTCCTGAGCGTAAACCTGCCATGTCCCGTTGAAGGCCATTTCTCCCAAAGTCTCCTTCACCAACAGAGGCTGAAGCTCAAGACACCTGCGTGGGAAGAACACACACACACCTTCTGAGATATTTATAGTGACCAAGAGATGGACCTCCTGCTTCTCTAATCATTAACATGTCTGTAGTGGTGGCCTGTTTAGACAACCTGGAGTTCATTTATCTCTCCAGTTTGGTGACCCCAAAGCATATGTGGAGCAAAATAGGTATCAGCCATAATATTAAAGCCACCTACCTAATATTATGCAGGCCTGTGCTGAGAGAACAGCTCTGACCTGTCTAGGCATGGACTTCAAAAGACACCCAAATCACCAAGATGTTAGCAGCAGATCCTGCTGTAAATTAAGGTATGGTCTCCATGGGTCAGACTAGTCCAGTATCTGAGATCTGGGGGATTTGGAGGCACCAGTGTTTTCAGTGTGGCAGAGGGCATTATCTTGCTGAGAGAAGACATTGGCATTTGAGAACACCATCATCATGAAAGGGGGAATTTGGTTTGCAGCATTGTTTGGGTGTCAAAGTAACATCCACATGAATCCCAAGGTTTCTCAGCAGATCATTGTTCGGGGTATCACACTGCCTCCACTGGATTCCCATAGTGCATCTGGGTACTGTCTCTTCCCCTGGCTTCAGACACAAACACTCCCGGCTCTTCACATGATGGAAAGAAAAACATGATCCAACAGACCACTTTCGTTCATCACTCCATGGTCTAGTCCATTATTGGAGCTTTCAGTGGTGGTCAGCATGGGCATTCTGACCAGTCTGCAGTCCCATTAACAGCTGTATTGTGTTCAGACACATTTCTGTCACATCTAGCAGAACTGTTTAGCAGTTTGTGCTGCAGTTTTTGCAATGATGTTATAACTTTTTCTCAGGCCACATTTTCATTTGTATATTTTGCCCAAATAAAGTTAAAGTCTGCAAACAGTAAACGAACAGAGCCTGATCAACATTGTTCTCTAACAGAGCCTGATCATAAGTCCGTAAATTAAAATGCATGTGTAATATTAACCTTTCAGTTTCAAAAATCATTAAAATTCAGGATTGTTCATTTAAAAAAGTGACATCTTAGCATTAACAAAAGAATAAACAAAAGCAAACACACCACACCCTAAACTGGGAAACATGAATGGACTATGGATAGAGGTGATTTACTGCTCAAAATGACTATTTAGTCTAGGTTTACGATTAATCTGTATTATTACCGGTTATTATAGGTGTATTATTTTCTCAATATTTAATACTGAGACCTCAATGGCAGGTTTGCACTCACACACTCATTTACGCTCACACACTCCTGCAGTCGACAGTTTAGTGAGGTATATTTAGTGAGCCATTTCCCCGACCCTGAGGTCCACTGTGGACATGAACAAGGGGTGAATGGCCCTCTGGACTGTTTGCTTTTTATCTACACCAAAAGGAAAAAAGGTTCTCTGCTTGCATAATGAATTCATGCCAGTAAGAAAATATCAGGAGTCCCAGCACTGCAGTACCTCGACAGTCTCATTTCAGTCCAAGGCCAGTTATGGATTCACAAAAATGTTAAATTAATGCAGAGACTGTTATATAATGCTCAGAAAAAAAAATGAGGTCCTCCTAATATCCAGAATAAAGGTCTTTGTAACATACCAGGGGTGTGTCACAGTTATACCTCTCACAAACTGTGAAAAGGGCGTTCCTTAGGGAATCAAAGATGTTTCTTCTGTGGAATCATACACAGAACCTTTGCTGGCTTTGCTGTGTGTGTGTGTAATAGTGTGTTTCCTGCTTTTACTCACAGGAAAAAGTCATTATTCAGAAGATGACAAAAAGCGAAAGACAGCTGTTTACACAAAAGCTTTTAATTTTCACTTCAGGCAATCAATCAGCAAAAACACAAAACCACTCAAAGCAAATGAGAGAAAAACCTCCCACACAAGAGCAATAATGCCTGAACGTTAGTCAATCTTGATACAGCCCCCTCCAAAAATGCTGGAACTGCAAAATCACTTCTTTTTGCTGTGAAGGAAACTGGGCGGTCAGATAGATGCTTTGTTTTATGTAATTGAATTATGTAATTGAATAGATCTTTATGTAAACACTCAGAATTTAAAAGCAGAACATCTGATCTCATATCTTTTGATTAAAGCAAAAACAAATGAAATGGTCTTGCTGTTCAAATACTTTAGGAGGGCTGAAGATGACATTGAGCTAAAAAAAACTATTGAAATTCTAACAAAAAAACTTTTGTTATTATTATTAATAAATTTGTTCACTTATTTAAAGAAATCTGAATAAGTAAACAAGGTTCTAGGTTCAGTTCCTGGCCTATATGGAGTGTGTTCTTCTCTGGGTGGGTTTCTTCCAGGAGCTCTAGTTTCCTGCCACAGTCCAAACACACGTCAGATCACAACCTGTCCAGGGCTTTTCACCCTTTGAGAGCTGGGACAGACTCTAGCACCCCCAGCACTATGGTTATGATATGTGGCTCAGAGAATGGATGGATGGATGGATGGAGGGATGGAGGGATGGAGGGATGTCACTTACCCAATTGGCAGGTGTACATTATTTTCTACAGTTTTTGTAAAGATTTATTTTTAGCAGTATAACCACATAATAAAGCCGGAAACCACATAATAAAGTCTACTGCAAAAGTGTGATGATTTAGGTTACCATGAACTGGTTTATATACAGTGCTGTGAGAAAGTATTGACCCCAAGTTCAAGTCTTATGTTAGATGCTTTGTTCTGCTTGAAGGTCCAGATGTAGATCACTGCGTGGATTAACCAACACAAAACAAATCAAACTGCTCAGGTACAGAGACTGTACTGAAAATGAGAAACAAAAACTTTGTCCTTCTGGAAACAAGTGAAAGTGACTATTCTTGTCATTGTGAAACGCAGCACAGCACAACACAACACAATGAAATTCAACCGCTGCGTTTCACCCATACACACACGTGCAGCAAGGGGCAGTAATTGAAAGCGCCCAGGGAGCATTGACAGGGACGGTACCTTGCTCAAGAGTACCTCAGGGCAAGCTACTGGTGAGGGAATCGAACAGTCTACTGATCGGGGGGCCAACTCCCTAACCACTAAGCCACTATTGCCCCTGAAACAAAACATTAAAAATACAAGAAAGTCTGGATGCAAATATGAAAAAACGAGGGGCTCAGCACTTTTGCACAGTACTGTACATTTAAAATACCTGTCAGCTAAATTAGAACCACAGCTAACATACCAATAGTCATACCTGAAGCACCTTTTCCAGGATAATACACTGTATGTCTACAAGGTCCTACACAGCTGATCAACATTTAGGCATCCCTAAAAGGTAGGGGTCTCTGGAGTGACAGAATTCTTTGGGATGGGCTGGAGTGGACTTTGGTATCCAGAACTGATATAACATCAGTACCTAAACCTCACATGGCTGCAATCAAATCCTCACAGCCATACTCCAACATCAGCCCTCCCACCAGAGCAGAGGCTGCAGCAATAAGCTGACAACTCTCCAATAAATACCTCAGATTTCAGGTGTCTATATACTTTTGGTCAAACAATGTATTACTGGACTGGGTTAATGATTTTTCCCCTAAACCTTCCCTTTAAATGTCCCAGTGGGATTTTGCAGCCCCCTCACCCAGGCTAAATCTTGATGGCATCAGCCCGAGGCTTCTCTCCATGTCTGTACACGCTGACCGTCACGTTAACCGTCTGAGAACCGTACGTGTTGCGCACTAAGACACTGTAGTTCCCGGAGTCCGCCATGGTGACGTTGCTGATGGTGATGGTGGTGCTTTGCTTCTCTCGGGCGATGTGGTACTGCCCGGCGGAGGAGAGCTCATGCTCATTCTTCAGCCAGAACATCTCTGGCACAGGGTCACCATCAGCGAAACACGTCAGACACAGAGTCTGAGAGGGAGAGAGGGAGAGAGAGGCATCAAATTAGCATGTAAGAAAAATAATTATGCAAATGTGTTCATATTTCAGTAATAAACGTTCCTAATTAACAGAGGGAGAGTGAGAGAGAGAGATAAATGAAGAAAAAAACAGATAGACAGAAAGATAAGCATGTAGACAGATTAATGAATGAAGAGAGAAGATAGAATGAAGATAGAATGAAGAGAGAGAGAGAGAGAGAGAGAGAGAGAGAGAGAGAGAGAGATAGATGGATGGAGACCAATCTGGTTAGGAACAATCTCATAGGTCTTCTTTATCCTAAACTAGTTTACATTGATATGGCGATTATATCCTCTGTTCAGACATATATTCAGCTGTTTTTGGTGCATTATATATGCCTCTGCATGTATATTTGATGATTTTTATTCTTTTTATCTATTTATTTGATATGTTTTAGCATTATTTCAGTAGCAACCTCAATTTATTCCAATAAAGCTACTTTTACAGGGCCAGAGAGAGACAAAGACAGGTAACAATGGGTGATACCTTGCCCTCCATGATGGCCACCACGTCTGGCAATCCCTTTGTGACTCTGGCACGATCTGTAAAGGAAAAAAGGCCGGAGGCCATTACTCTTCACTGCCACGCAAAGGGAACTTTGGCCATTATTGGCATATTAATCTGGTAAACTATTTATGATTAATTATTTATATGGATATGTACATTGATATATATATATATATATATATATATATATATTTTATAGTTGTTTTTATACATTCTCTCTTTCTTTCTGTTCTTTATTGTTAAGGGCCCTGTTACACACGAATTTCCCATTTGTGGGATAATAAAGGATTATTTTATTCCATTCTATTCTTTTCTATTCAAGCATTAATTAGTGGCCTGAAGATTTAATACAAAATCTTGCTCTTCTTTTTTAAGGTTCTCACAGCCTTGCTCCTCATTATTTCTGTGAACTCGCTCTTTTTCTGAGCCTGGACAGGATATCAGTCCATCACAGACCCGTAGACAAAGACACTCACACCTAGGGGACATAGTATCTCCATTCTACCTGACGTGCATGTCTGTGGACTGCACTTTCCTGTCTGTAAATCAAACCCAGGATCTTGTCGCTGTAAGGTAACGGCGCTACTCACTGCCCCACTGTGCCACCCCTCTCTGTAATCTGCTGACATTCACACCATCTTCACCCTGAGATCCTTGTCAAAATGGCCAAAGGGGTGGGGGGGGGAGGGAGTCTCTAGTGTTGTGGCTCCCAAACTCTGGATTGCTTTTCCTTCCAGAAGGCTTCATCTATTCAACTCTTTTAATCCCTTACTTAAACTCTTCATTCATGCTGATTAATTTTGCACAGCAAGCAGCAGTAATACATCTGAACCCACAGCCTTCTGATTATGGCGTCTATTCTCTATAGTCCCAAACCATTAGACATCACTACCCTGCCTTTTACATTACATTTACAGCATTTAGCAGACGCTCTTATCCAGAGCGACTTACAGGTCCTAATTACAGGGACAGTCCCCCTGGAGCAGCTCAGGGTTAAGGGTCTTGCTCAGGGACCCAGTGGTGGTAGTGCCAGAGGTGGGATTCGAACCGGGGACCTCTTGATCCAGAGGTCCGTAGGCAAGTATCCTACCACTAGACACGCCTTTTGTTGTTATGGTGTGGCTCTTCTTGTGTTTTTTTTTCTGTTTTTTTTGCATAAAAATGGAACAAGAAGCAACTCTGGTGTCTCGTGGTGTCTGTGATTTTAATATGAGTTGGTTTTGTAGCGTCTTGTTTCTTTGAGCCCACTACTTACTTTTCTCAGCAATCGCTTCCTGCCTGTGAAAAGATGCAGGAAGAGTCAAATTTGAACACAACCATATCATTTGCAGAGGTGTGTCCAAGTGTCGTTCCAGTTAAAACATTACGAGAGACTAGTGTACCAATGATTTGTTTAGATGACCCTCACCTCAGTCTCTGGAATTCCAGAAGAGCATCTGTGAAAGCTTCAGAGAGAGAGAGAGAGAGATATGACATGTTAAATAGCACCTGAGAATGTGTTCAGCAGTTCAGAACAACTCTTTGGGTGATTTATTGAATAAACCCGTTGACCACAGCATCAGTACACCTGACCATCAGACCTGTAAATTGTGGATTAGGCCTTACTGCCCACCAGATGGTGTTGTTGCCAACGGTTTCCACACATTTGTAAAACGTGGGATGAACAAGGTGCTGCCGCTACTATGGGACCTGCACTGGATCACTGTGGCCCTTGCATCTGGTTCACAGCCTTAACAGTTACCTTCAAGGCCAAAAACGGACTTGCACCTTCTTACCTGTCAGTACTAATCAAGCAACATGTCTCTTCTCGTCTGCTCAGAACATCAAGCACTGCTTGCCCTCAAAAGAGGAGGAAGACCTGCTTCGAGACTATGTTCAGTCCTGGTTCCTCAGTGATGGAATGTGTTCCTCTTCCCCAATGAACTGGTGCCTTCTGTCTTCATGTGACACATGAAGATCCAACCCTTTCCTAATTAGCCAAACACTCTTTCAACATTTTCATCACTTTATTATCTTACATAAATGGACATTTACCCACTAGTTTTTAAGATATGTTTTTTAAATATTTATAACTTTGACTTGTTCAGTGACAAGGCATCTAAGTGTGTTTCTAATCAATCCAGAGTTTGACTCAAACCTAGGTTTACAGGAATGAAGAAATGGTTACGCTACAAATTGGACTACAAAGCATGAACGTGATGTACGTCCCTCTGGATAAGAGCATCTGCTAATTGCAGTAAATGTAAATGTTTTCTGGGCTGCTGACAGAGCTGGAAGATAACCAAAGTACAAATACAGTTTATTTTTCTTTTTTACTCCCTATATTTCTCTTCTCTTCTCTTCTGATCTCTTTTCTTCTACCAACTTCCATTAGGAATCACCCCAGCAGATCATCCATCCCCATTTCTTCCTGCACTCTGCATCTTCCTCCTTCAAATCAAACACCTGCATGTCCCTTCTCACCACATCCATAAACCTCCTCTTTGTCCTTCTGCTTCTCCGCTTGTCTTTGTTCATTTTTCAATCAGTTCAACATCTATATGAAGTTAGCAAGATCCCTGCTTTACTTTGATGTGTCTCCATTGGGAAGACAGCATTTAACATGTATAAACAAAACAGCTGTACCTTGTCCAGACAGATCCAGTGATCGTTTATATGTCTCCTGACCATCAAATATCTCCAGACCATATTTCCCTTTGTCGTTTTCAGTGGGGTTGAGTATTTCCACCCAGACCTTCTGTGTGCTGCTGCCGGGCTTCATCCTTTCCTCCTGGTCGATTCTCTTCTCTCTATGAAACAGATTCATTAGTGGGAGGACATCAGAGTGGACATGTTCATGAAACAAACACATTAACAATAACAAAAATCCAAGAAAGTTGGACTGGAACTACAATTATTTGCTTCAATGCAGGATTTCTAGTGGGAAATAAAATGAGGACACCCTAAAACTAGCCTGGGTATGGAAGTGGTCCCTTTATAAGAGATTTTTTTGCTTCCACTCCACATCCCTGGAGCTGGATCTCTGGACAAAAGGAACTCACTTGAAGAACCAGCTGGTCTTCATGTAGCTCAGATAGTACTTCAGAGAACAGTAGAGTTTGAAGCCCTCCGCTGTGCACTGGATCCCCAGGGGACCGGCCGAAAGAGCTGGAGATCAGACAGAGGACCAAGGGGGGGGTTTCAATTCAGGCAGCACAGGCACTGTCAGTGCTTTGTAAAAAAGATACAAGGCTGAGTGTTAAATCTGATGTCTGGGACTCTGGTTTCTTCTGAACCTACCGCACTGTTTGCTCAGGCGCTGCAGAAGCCTTTCGAACTCTGAGAAGGGAATCACAAAGAAACAGACGCCACAGGCAAAATGAAGAAATTAATAAATCATTCATACTCGTATCTTGCTGATGTCTGAAGATATTTTGCAATCGGTTTGTAATGATTCTGAACACAATTTGGTGCAGAATTCACAGCGATGGGCCACTTTATTAGAAACCCCTCCCATGTTGCCTCACCTTGCTGTTGATGCACGTGTGTAAGGAGTGCAGCAACATGGTCAGTAAGTGGGAGCACAAGGAAGGTGTTTCTAATAAAGTGTCCACGGTGTGAAAGCATGTTAGGTGTTGGTGGGTGTAATAGTAGATTGTATGTAAAAGTTCTGCACCAGAAGCCATAAATCTCACCGGCGTCCACCAGCGCCAATATGGTCTCATCCTCTCCTCTACTGTCAGACACCACCACCTTGTACACACCAGCCTCTTTCTTGGTCACCTGCAAAATCAAAATCCATAGGATCATACTGTAAATTTGGCTTATGCTCTAGAACAGTGCACAACGTCTTCTCTGAAAACTAAGCAGAAACAAAGAATAGCCAGTTTTGTTCATGTGGAATGAAAGTCTGAGCTTTGTCTAAACTCTTGCCTAAATTCCCTTTTTCATCACAAATTTTTCTCAAACTCCACAGAAACCTCTGATAAGAAGATCAGCTTCACCCGAGAGTCGTCTTAACACACTTTAGTGAGAAGACTCAAGCACACATTGACCATTTCATTCCTTTACATGATTAGTGTCCCAAATGGGCCTCAGGTTTAACAGTGATCTACAAATGGTTCTAAATCTATCTGAGCCGCTTATCCCAATTAAGGTGGCAGGAGGCACAAGAGCCAGTCTTTGAGGAACACCTTGGACAGGTCACCAGTCCAACAACAACAACAAAAAATACATTTACACACACCAAGGCGGCAATTCAGCATCTCCATGTAACACCAGTTTTGTGCCTTGCTCATTTTCAGTGTTCGTCCCCGCCCTGGCACGTTCACCTGTGCGTAGTCTGTGGCCCCTCCTAACTCCAGGTGACCACAGCGGAACCTCTCCCTTTGGATTTATGTATTGACCCCGAATCTCCACAGTTTTCTTTGTTTTATTAAACTTTCTGACTCACACATACATCCAGCCTACAGCGCCTCCTGCATTTCTGCTGAACTCAGCTGCAGTTTACCCGAGGAGATTATTTGGAGTGTTTGCGGCCGGTACCTGAGGTATGGTGAAAGTGCTGACTCCGGTCGGCTCAAACACAGTTTTGGGAATCTCAGCACCGTCCTTAAACCATTTCAGCTTTGTGTCCTTGCTCATATTCGTTACCTGTGTGAAGAAGGAAGGAAGAAAAGCTGATCCAGGATTTGAACGGTGCATCATAAACAATTCAGAAATGATAATAATTCTGCCAAATATGACTGATATCTCTTTCTGCTTGCTGTGTTTGGAACTAAAAGTTTACATGGTCAAGTGATCAGGAGCTTTACTGCATTCTGATTGGCCAATACTCCATGGCATTAAAGCTAATTGTCATAAAGTTGACTGATTTCCATTTGGATTCACCCAAAATGCCCCATGCTGCTCCATGGTGATATTGGCTCTTTAAATTTCAGGTCACTGACTCAGGTAAGGTGGGGATTTGTCTTAAAATCTGCATGCAGCAAATACACAGCACCACAACCTTGCATTTCAGAATCATCTCACAGTCTGACGTCACAGTCCAGGACAAGAACTCCTCAAAGTGGGGCCCTTTAGAAAAAAAAACAAAAAAAACATATGGACATTGTAGTGGAATCAGCATTTGAAAAAATGAAGCCCAAAAGTAACTAATTCAAGGAGATTTATTTTGCTTTAGTACAACACTGATGCTAATCCCAGGTCCAGAACTCTTTTATCTTAACGTTTCGTGCATCTTCTTGATTTAAAAAAAAATTACAATGCATATAATATCAGTGAATAATTATACTGTATAAGAAATGATGAACCCCTCCTCGAACCGCCACCTTATCGTGGTGGAGGGGTTTGCGTGTCCCAATGATCCTGGGAGCTATGTTGTCGGGGGCTTTATGCCCCTGGTAGGGGCACACAAGGCAAACAGGTCCTAGGCGAGGGAAGAGACAAAGAGCGGTTCAGACCTCTTATGATGAGAACCAATTTTGGATTATGTTTTCCCTCGCCCGGACGTGGGTCACCGGGGTCTCCCTCTGCAGCCAGGCCTGGAGGTGGGGCCCGATGGCGAGCGCCTGGTGGTCGGGCCTTCACCCATGGGGCCCGGCCGGGCACAGCCCGAAGAGGCAACGTGGGTCCCCCTTCCCATGGGCTCACCACCTGTAGGAAGGGCCAAAGGGGTCGGGTGCTTTGTGAGCTGGGTGGTGGCCGAAGACGGGAGTCTTGGCGGTCCGATCCTCGGCTGCAGAAGCTGGCTCTAGGGACGTGGAATGTCACCTCTCTGGTAGGGAAGGAGCCTGAGCTAGTGCGTGAGGTTGAGAAGTTCCAGCTAGATATAGTTGGACTCACCTCGACGCACAGCTTGGACTCTGGAACCAGTCTCCTTGAGAGGGGCTGGACTCTCTTCTACTCTGGAGTTGCCACCGGTGAGAGGCACCGAGCAGGTGTGGGCATACTTATTGCCCCCCGGCTTGGGGCCAGTACATTGGGGTTTATCCCGGTGGATGAGAGGGTGGCGGTCCTCCGCCTTTGGGTTGGGGGACGGGTCCTTCGTGTTGTCTGCGCTTATGCGCCAAACAGCAGTCTGGACTACCCACCCTTTCTGGGGTCTCTGGAGGGGGCGCTAGAGAGCGTCCCTGCTGGGGACTCCATCGTTCTGCTGGGGGACTTCAATGCTCACGTGGTCAATGACAGTGAGACCTGGAAGGGCGTGATTGGGATGAATGGCGCCCCCGATCTGAACCAGTGCGGTGTTTTGTTATTGGACTTTTGTGCTCGTCACGGATTGTCCATAATGAACAACATGTACAGGCATAAGGGTGTCCACATGTGCACCTGGCACCAGGACACCCTAGGCCGCAGTTCGATGATCGACTTTGTGGTCGTGTCATCGGACTTATGGCCACATGTCTTGGACACTCGGGTGAAGAGAGGGGCGGAGCTGTCAACTGATCATCACCTGGTGGTGAGTTGGCTTCGTTGGTGGAGGAGGATGCCGGTCAGGCCTGGTAGACCCAAACGTATTGTGAGGGTCTGCTGGGAACGTCTGCCAGAGTCCCCTGTCAGGACGAGCTTCAACTCCCACCTCTGGCAAAGCTTTAACCACGTCCTGGGGGAGGTGGGGGACATTGAGTCCGAATGGACTATGTTCCGCGCCTCCATTGTCGAGGCGGCTGACCGGAGCTGTGGCCGTAAGGTGGTCGGTGCCTGTCGCGGTGGCAACCCTAGAACCTGTTGGTGGACACTGGGGGTGAGGGAGGCCATCAAGCTAAAGAAGGAGTCCTACCAGGCCTTTTTGGCCAGTGGGGCTCCGGAGGCAGCTGATAGGTACCGGCAGGCCAAGCGGAATGCAGCTTTGATGGTTGCTGAGGCAAAAACTCGGGCGTGGGAGGAGTTTGGTGAGGCCATGGAGAAAGACTTCCAGACGGCTTCGAGGAGATTCTGGTCCACCATCCGGCGTCTCAGGAAGGGAAAGCAGTGCACGGTCAACACAGTGTATAGTGGGGATGGTGTGCTGCTGACCTCGACTCGGGACGTTGTGGGTCGGTGGGGGGAATACTTCGAATACCTCCTTAATTCCACCAACATGCCTTCCGAGGAGGAAGCAGAGCCTGGGGACATAGAGGTGGACTCTTCCATCTCTGGGGCCGAGGTTGCCGAGGTGGTCAAAAAGCTCCTCGGTGGCAGGGCTCCGGGGATGGATGAGATCCGCCCGGAGTTCCTCAAGGCTCTGGATGTTGTAGGACTGTCATGGTTGACACGCCTCTGCAACATTGCATGGACATCGGGGACGGTGCCTCTGGATTGGCAAAGCAGGGTGGTGGTCCCCCTCTTTAAGAAAGGGGACCGGAGGGTGTGTTCCAACTATAGAGGGATCACACTTCTCAGCCTCCCGGGGAAAGTCTATTCAGGGGTCCTGGAAAGGAGGGTCCGTCGGATAGTCGAACCTCGGATTCAGGAGGAGCAGTGTGGTTTCCGTCCAGGTCGCGGAACAGTGGACCAGCTCTACACCCTTGGCAGGGTCCTGGAGGGTGCATGGGAGTTTGCCTAACCAGTCTACATGTGCTTTGTGGACTTGGAAAAGGCATTCGACCGTGTCCCTCGGGGACTCCTGTGGGGGGTACTCCGGGAGTATGGGGTATCGGATTCCCTGTTAAGGGCTGTCCGGTCCCTGTACAATCTGTGTCAGAGCTTGGTCCGCATTGCCGGCAGTCGAACCTGTTTCCGGTGAGAGTTGGACTCCGCTGCCCTTTGTCACCGATCCTGTTCATAATTTTTATGGACAGGATTTCTAGGCGCAGCCAGGGCATTGAGGGGGTCCGGTTTGGTGGGCTCAGGATTGGGTCACTGCTTTTTGCAGATGACGTTGTCCTGTTGGCCTCATCAGGCCGTGACCTTCAGCTCTCACTGGATCGGTTCGCAGCCGAGTGTGAAGCGACTGGGATGAGAATCAGCACCTCCAAATCTGAGGCCATGGTCCTCAGCCGGAAAAGGGTGGAGTGCCCTCTCAGGGTTGGGAATGAGATCCTGCCCCAAGTGGAGGAGTTTAAGTATCTCGGGATCTTGTTCGCGAGTAAGGGTAGAATGGAGCGGGAGATCGACAGGCGGATCATGGCAGCGTCCGCAGTGATGCGGGCTCTGCGTCGGTCCGTCATGGTGAAGAAGGAGCTGAGCCAAAAGGCAAAGCTCTCAATTTACCGGTCGATCTACGTTCCCACCCTCACCTATGGTCACGAGCTGTGGGTAGTGACTGAAAGAACGAGATTGCGAATACAAGCGACCGAAATGAGTTTCCTCCGCAGGGTGTCTGGGCTCTCCCTTAGAGATAGGGTGAGAAGCTCAGTCATCCGGGAGGGGCTCAGAGTAGAGCCGCTGCTCCTCCGCATCGAGAGGAGCCAGATGAGGTGGCTCGGGCATCTAATTAGGATGCCCCCTGGGCGCCTCCCTGGTGAGGTGTTCCGGGCACGTCCCACCAGAAAGAGACCCCAGGGAAGACCCAGGACACGCTGGAGAGACTATGTCTCTCGGCTGGCCTGGGAATGCCTTGGGATCCGCCCGGAGGAGCTGGAAGAAGTGGCCGGAGAGAGGGAAGTCTGGGCATCCCTGCCGAAGCTGCTGCCCCCACGACCCGACCTCGGATAAGCGGAGGAGAATGGATGGATGGATGGAAGAAATTATGAAGATTTCATCCAAACATGTCCCACTGTGTGGCTGTCAAAGGATGGAAGTTATAACAGCACATTTTATTCTTAATACATGGCCTTTAAGTGGAAACTAATTCCCATTTAATGAAATGTGACCAGATTACATTAGTGAGACTGATGAGTAACCCATTTCATTAGTGTTTTACAATTTTAATCAGCTCATCTCTAATGGAATACACAGGGAGGGCACCGTCTCCAGGTCTGAGCTGAAAAAAAAGTTGGGCTTAGGACTGATATAGGCTTTGGGCTTTGTGCTTGGCTGCCCATAACAATGAGGCGGCAACTGCTGCCAGACTGAGTGGTTTTCCATCAAACTGTATGGGTGGAATAATACTAGTAGGCATGTATGTTTACAAGAAAGTTCTTTTCAAACCATTTCTTTCTTTTTTTTGCATTACTTTGTAGACTTGAGGGTAACAATACGCCCAGCTGAAGTGAAGGTGAATATTGGTTTCTTTGTGAAACAGCATAGCACTCAGCGAACCACCACAAAATGCATTCTCTGTACTTAACCCACACACACCGTGCAGCAGTGGGCAGCTGTGTCTAGCACCCGGGGAGCAGTGATGGGGATGGTACCTTGCTCAAGGCTACCTCAGAACAAGCTACTGGTCTGGGATTCAAACCCACAGCCTTATGATCCAGGGTGATTCAGTTCACTATACTGAGTCTACAGTTTAACATTCTCCCAATATTTAGCATGAAATGCAATGAAAAATGATGTGTGTTAATCTGTGGGACAAGTTAATGATGCTAGAACTGGAAGGTGGAGGGAGGGGGTTGTGCTGGGCTCCTGTTTGGTTCTGTTAATTGCAGTTACAGCAAATATAATCATTAATTGATGCTTATTCTCCACAATGCACATTCTAGCTTTGTGATATGACTATGGTTCAACACATTGGTACACCTCTTCCAAATGGAGCTGTTTTTGGTTGGATTATGGAACTTAATGTGCTTTAGCAAGGGGATGATTTGGTCTAATTAGGTGGATGAGATGGATCATTTATTAACCACGTTGCCTGCATTTCCATTGGTCTTAATGTTCTCTTGCACAAATCAGGAAAATCTGAAGTAGATCAACCTGTGCATCTAAAAGGTCAACTTCTATTGGTCATATTAAATGTCACATCTCAGAATGTACTGCTTGCTGCTTCCAATTTTTTGTGGATAAGGGAATCTAATCAATGTCTACTGTTAGATGTACCTCTGAGGTGTGCACTAATTGAATCACTTTAGATCAATCAGAATAAATTCTGTGGAGTGGTTATCACACAAAATAAGTCCTAACAGGCTGCTCAGTATAATACTGAATGTAATGTTCCATATATTTTTATTCTGCCACTTAGTTCAGACCGAAAGTTCATTTAATTCTGAATGTTGGCTGTAAATGCACTAATGCCTGCAACCTTGTTCAACGTTTCATGCATTTAATGAGATCTGATTAAATATTTGACTGGAAATCATTAATGAAATCTGGCAACCCTCAACAGAGGAGGCATCCCGACATCGCAATGGCCACTCACCTGCTCTTCTCTTCCAGTCCCGCTTTTTGGCCTGAGATTTGGCCAGGGTTTCCTTGAACTCTGCCAAATGTTCAAAAAGAAAAGAGCAGGTCAGGATGAAATCTGGGAATAGTGTGCAAATGTAAGTGTTGTAACAGACGATGAACTTTGATCAAAGTCTCCGGCTTTGGAATACAACCTAATTCCAGCGACAGAAAACAAGACTTTCTTTCGATACTGTGGATTCGGCTGTGTAATCAACTTGCAAAGCCTGAGCCAGCAGCAGCTGTACAGCAGCTGTAGAGCTGTGGCTCCAATCACAGTGGAGGTGAATGGAGCCAGACATCTGAATCTCCCTCACACACCTTAAATGTCTGAAGATGCTGCCTGATGTATGATTGTCTTACGAGAATTTGGAGAAGATTTATGACTAAAACTAAACCCATTCATGGTGGAGGGATACGTGATGAGACAGTGATTTAGTTTAGCTTCATTATTTATCCACCTTCACCCATAGACGCACTTGTGGAGCTTCACTGGCAGGTTTGGAGAGGAAATGAAAAGGTTAAAAATACTGAACTGAGAGAAATTTCTCTTTACCGCTCAGACAACTTTGTTATGAACCTAATTATCATCACATAATTACTGAAACGTGTTTGCATTACATTTTTATCTGATTAACATTATGTGCTGCACTTTTCTTTCCACAAATCAAATCTGCATGCACAGCACCAACGTTCCATCATCTAAGTTATAATAACAGATCTCCTCTTCTGCTGATAAACACGAGTGAGTAATCTCTCATGTGCAATAGACAAAGTTGTTGGTGTGGAGAACAGTTAACCAAACGTACTCTCATCCACCAGGACAAGGGTGAACTGGTTTTTGGCCCGGCCGTCTTTTAGCTGCGCCGTGTATGAGCCCTCGTCCTCTTTGGAAAACTGATCGAACACAATCTCCACCAAACCACTCAGCCTATCAAAGCTGATCTTACGGGCCTGCAGGTCAGACAAACAGCATCCGATCATCAACAGAGTCCCGTAGCTCACTAAATCTGGCAAATGACATTTCAACCATGATGCACAAAATAAAATACAATTTGCTTAAAATTAAATATTAAAACTAACCAATAACATTCAGAAAACAAAAATTCAGGGAAAATAAATACATGGAAATGAAATGAGAAGAAAAATGCATTTGTGAAAGAATAAAACATCCCTAAAGCGCACACACACACACACACACAGTGTCTGTTACCGGAGTACTTGTTATCTCTCGGTCATTGAGGATCATGCGCAGTTCAGCAGCACCTGACAGAGGCTCAGTCTGCAGCCACAGCCGAACAACTCCCTGCTCCAAAACCTCCACCTGCCATCCTTCAGACCGCAGGCCAATCACTGCACACACACACACACAGTGTATCTCGTGGTATTATGTATCGGAAACAGTCGGCACAACCATCATCTCTTACAGTAAAACTGGTTTTAAGACGTCATTAGTGTCAGTCATTTTCTGGGCCGCTTGTCCTAATTAGGGTTGCAGGGGGAGTGTTGGAGTCCATCCCAGCTCACACAGGGCAAAGGACGGGGACACACCCTGGACAGGTCGCCAGCCTATCGCAGGGAGGAGCGAACCGACGGGAACGGCACCTTGCTCAAGGGTACTTCAGGGCAACCCACTGGTAAGGGGTTTGAACCCACAACCTTCTGATCCAGGTCAACTCCCTAACCACTAGGCCACCGCTGCCCCTTTTAAGATGTGTATTTTCAAAAGACTGGCTGTGTTGTTCTTTATCCATGATATGTGTCCTTTAAAGTATGTCACTGTGAGCTTTTTACTGGAGTGCTTATTCTGAAATGGACCCACAGTGTAAAGGAGCTTTACTGCAACAGCAATGCACTCCTATAATAATTGATGAAATAGGCATTATAATCCAACGTCCGGGCACTTGGAATGACCCACGGGTTTATCACAGACGACATGGGCCTGTGATTCTGTTGTCGTCTATTCATTCCTTCACTTACATGGGTTTCTGATCTGCCAGCTCAGCTCCGTCAGCTTCTCCAGATCTGTGAGAAGAGTCACAATTGCAACGTCAAATTCAATTTCCTGCAGTCCCCCTTGCCTCAGAACGAGGTTATGCACTCTGCTTTGGGCCTCAGTGTGGACACAACTCAACCCATTCTGCTCTGAATAAACTCTGCTGCAGGATCGAATTAACAATAACTGTCAGAAAAGGGAACCATCCACGTAAATCTGACTTCCCCTGAAGTGCAACCATGCAAATAGACTCAGATGCACATGGTCCTTAAAGGAATAGCACAGATTCAAAGTCTTGAGCCCCTCATTTCTTCATATTTTGCTTCCAGACTTTCTTGCATTATGAATGTATTGTTGAGGGACAGTTCTCCAGGATTCCTGAAGGAGAAAGATTTTGTTCCTCATTTTCAGTGCAATCTCTGTACCTGAGCGGTTTCAGAGACAGAAGGAGTGTGAACACAAATAGACTGTAGAATTCTAACCGGCTTTAAAGTCAATGTTTAACATGACCACCGTTATTCTTCAGCACAGCCTTAACTCTCTTAGATGAGTTTCCCCATCGTTTCTTTAAGCTGTCTTCAGAAACAGTCTTCCAGGCTTTCTGAAGGACATTCCAAAGCTGATTTTGGAGGTCCGTGCCTTTTTTTTTCCGTTCTCTGAATCTGCTCAGTTACAGGGACTGTACTGAAAATGAGAGCCAAAAACTTTGGGCTTGAGGGAGAACTAAAGAACTGTTTCTCTTTAAAAATACAAGAAAGTCTGGATGCAAATTATGATGAAATGATGAGCTCAAGACTTTTGCACAATCCTTTTTTTATGCAAAAAATGTTAATTTTGGTGACTATTGCCTTCTAGTGTTAGCAGTGTTAGCCTCATAGCATTAGCTCTAAACTAAATATGCAGAACCTGGACTTATGATGTTTCGTCTGATTGAGATAAATGGAACATTGTATCTGATCCACCAGACTATGATTCCAGGGTTCAAATTGAGAATAGGTGTATATTTCCATCTGTCAGACTGGTGCAAATCCGTTCCTAGTGTCCACCCCACTGACAGTTCGAGAGTTTTTTAAGACCACACAGCAGATTTTCACACTAAAGAGTCTTTTTCCTACTGAAAATGTTCACACTGAAGAATGACTTTACTGCTGCTGAGTGAAGATTTTTGCAGCTGTCAGGGCTTTTCAACTTTAAGAAACAACATATATTTCTTTTAAAATGGAAAAAAAAAAATATATATATATATATATATATGCAAAAAATAACGATACATACCCTCAGCTGTGAACATGAAGCTGGAGGAGACCTCAGTCCTGTCCATCATTTCAGCAGTGTAGAGGCCCAGGTCCTCTTCTGCAGCAGCGTTGAAGGTAAGGATGGATCTGGGAGATGAATACACACATGAATGCAAGAATATCTGATATAATTTATTAATTATATTTATTTCTTTTTGGCCCAGTGTGTAGCCCCCCCATTGCTGGCTCCAGTCCTGGACAGTCTCACTTGTTTTGCTTGTTCTCTAGACGAGCTCTTCCTGCATCAATCGCCTCTCTGTAGTTTTTACTCCACTTTATCGAGCCCTCATCAGCTGCCTCAGGTGCCTCAAAGCTCAGGAAGATGAAGCCGTCATTATCAACACCAATCTCGATGTCTTTAGTTCCTGAGAGTTACAGCAGTGAAGAACCAGGTCTACAGTTCAGTATTCATTACAATAACGAAGCACCGACAACTCACCAATACTGTCCTCTAACAGAGCAAAAGAGCCCCCAGAAACTCTCCTGACAGCCTTTCAGCTTTTAAATAATTAGTGGGAAGCTGTGAGAAGAAAAACGTATCACATCCAGAGTTCTAGTTCTAATAAAATTAATATCAGGATTTACTTTTCAAAAAAATAATAGCAGGAACACATTTATAGAAAAACTTATATTAATAATACATTTCTACTAAAATGAATTACAGGAATACCTTTCTAATTAAGTTAATATTGAGAAGCTATTATGAATAAAATTAATATTAGAAAAAAATTCTAATTACATTAATGTCTTTTTAAAAATAGAAAAAATTGTATTATGAATACATTCCAAATACTATTCATTTTGGGAACAGAATTCTAAAAAAAAAAAAAAAAAAAAAAATATTTCTAATAAAATGTATAAGATGAATTCAATCAATTTTAGCATTATTGTACAAAAAAATTCTCATTAATACATTTCTACCAAACTAATATCAGGACTTTTCCTAATAATGTTAATATCGTTTCTGATAAAAATTATATCCACACATAGAATTATATTAGAATTTCATTCCTGATATTACTTTAAATCATAATGTAGTTCTGATCAAATTAATCTCAGGAATAATTACTAGTTCAATTATGCTCACTGCTTTATATAAAAAAAAACATTCAACATTTCAGCATTTTATGTAATTATTTTATTTTATTTGTGTCTTTTTGCATGTCGATTATTTGAGATGGAACTTGTAATGCGCAGCAGTTTAGGTGTAAAATGAAAAAAGTTCTGTTAGCTTGAAATATAAAAGTCCCTTTTATTGTTCAGTTTTCCTGTAAAGGCACGGACCTGGCCTGGTCTGCGCCCAGACTGGTTCGGTGGGTCGAGAGGGTCGTCCCACTCCAGCGCTGTTCACTGCAGACACTCGCAGACGGTACATCTGACCAACCTTCAGCCCTGAGATCTGCCAACAAAAAGAGTTTATTTTATTTTAATGGTTTATTTTATTTTAAACCATTTTATTTCCATTAAAAGATGTAAATATATATATATATATACACAGTTAAAATAGATAAGAACGCCTGTACTTACTTTTAGGTGGGTGTCTGTGATTGGTTCCTGAGTCACAGCTGTCCAGTTTTCTGACTCCTCCCCCTGACTGATCTCCACTATATAACCAGCGACCTGGGACTGGCCTTGGTACAGAGGCTCCGCCCACATCAAAACCAGAGACTCGCACCTCACCTCCCTCAACTGCAGATCGTACGGACAGCCTGACGAGAACATGTTACTGCTGAACACAGAGAAGTCAGACATCCATCCATCCATTCATCAATCCATCCATCCAGCTATACATCCAGATTGCATTTAATTAAGCAATTTCTTCATCCTTTCATCCATCAGTATCTCAGTCAATTCATCTATCTATCCTTCTATCTATCTCTCTACTCTTCTATCTATCTCTCTCTCTCTCTGCTTTCTATCTATCTATCCATAGAAGGATACTTCTGTGTCTATCTATCTTTCTACCCTTCTATCTGTCTGTCTATCTCTACTCTTCTATCTATTCTTCTGTGTCTGTCTCTCTCTACCCTTCTGTCTGTCTATCTATCTATCTTCTCTTCTATCTATCTCTCTACCATTCTGTGTCTGTCTGTCTCCTTCTCTCTCTCTACTATTCTATCTATCTCTCTTTCTATCTATCTATCCTTCTGTCTGTCTATCTGTCTCTCTACCCTTCTATCTATCTATCCTTCTGTGTCTGTCTGTCTATCTATCTGTCTATCTACTCTTCTATCTATCTATCTATCTATTCATCCATCCACCCGTTCAATCTATCCATCCATCCTGTCTGTGGATGTGTGTGTATTGTATGTGAACCCTCATTGCCTGCCACATAAAAAATACCCTCTTAATGGCAATGTGCCGTCACCGGGGACAAATAAAGGAGAAATAATAGCCTGCATCGATCTATATCCTACAGGGGCTTTTCACAACAACATCCATACTGACATGGTGGCTGTGGCAGGAAAACAAACAATAATTATGTACTCCGAAGCTGCGCCTTTGCTATAATGAAGTATCTTGTTTTTTTGAAGGCACCGCAGTTAATTCTCTTAACCATGTTCAGTCGCGTTTAAATTATTAACAGCCTTGGGAGAGTCTGTTCTGTGGAAATAATGGCCTGCACCTGTCCACTGTCCCTTCATTAAGAAAAGCCGCGCAGGCGTCCCGACACACATGAGCAACTTCCAAGTCCTTCTCACCATGACAGGGAGAATAAATCTCCAGCGCTCCAGCTTTAATTGGGCCTCTTCCTCCGCCGTGTTTATGTGTATGGGTTGAAAGGGCTCATTTTCTAGATTATTTTTATCATTTTTTTTTTTTATCTGTGAAGCCCACTTATAATGTTTTTGTGCTAATTCACTTTTGAAAGGGCCAATTTCCAGCATCCTTTAATCCCTGTGAATTAAACATGCTGCTTTTGTGACTGGGCTACTAAGACTGATAACCGTGACTTATCTCTGTTCTGATTCTTCTTCTCCTTTCGGTTTCTCCCGTTTAGGGATCAACACAGTGGATCATACATCTCCATTTCTTCCGGTCTTCTGCACCTTCCTCTTTCACACCAACCACCTGGTCCTCTCTGCCCACATCCATAAACCTCCTCTTTGGTCTTCATCTTCTCCTCTAGTCTGGCAGCGCCATCTTCAACATCCTTCTCCTGATTTAATCCTTGTCTCTCCTCTGGACATGTCCAAACCAATCTCACCTCTATGTCTCCAAATCATACAGCCTGAGCGTTCCCTCTAATATACTCGATCCATAATTTAGTCCATTTAATCCACTCCCAACACAAATCTCAGCATCTTTAACTTCTTCTGCCATTCCTTTTGGAAGTGTAAGAGATTCAGTGCTGACAGCAAAGAACAGCACATTCCATTAATTCAGTGGGAATGGTGGAGCAAGATGGAATAGGCTGGGCTAAACTGTTGTAGTCTGAATGGGCATGGCTAAATGGTAGGGGTAAATGGCTGTAGGTTGAATGAGCAGAGCTAAATTGATGTACACCAAATGGGTGGGGCCTAAGAGCTGTAGACAAAATGGTTGGATCTAATATGTTGCATACAAATGAGGTGGAGCTTAACTGATCTATGCCAAAGAGTGGGGGTAAATGGATGTAGACTGAATGGGTGAAGCTAAACTGTTGTAGAATAAATGGGTGGGGCCTAACATCTGTAGCTGTTTGTGTGCAATGGTATGGTTGTGACATCATAATCTGAAAAATGGGCTAATTTTGAAGCATGTGAAAAACTATTCACTTCTAAAAATAACACATTTGATGATGTCTGAAGATTTGTTGTCCTACCAGGTTCAGGCATCGTCCACCGTTCACACAGAAAGGCCTCGCTGGGTCCAGAGGGCTTGCTGACTCCGATGATGTTGGTCGCAAAAACCTGGAACTGGTAATAGTGGCCCTCTAGAAGACCAGATACCTTAAAAAAAAAAAAAAAGAATCACAAGACACAAAAGCTCAAATACCAGATCACACACAGAATAATTTTTCTTCCTCAAAGAACATACAGAACATAATGAGACACCACTCATTTCCTGTCAGGTTGTCTTCTCTTGGGAATATTGAGTAGATTAAATGAAAGAAACTGCAACAAATGGTTTACTGTGACAGGCTGCAAAGTGCCTAAAGATACAAGGTTCTAGATAAAACGGGTTCCAACTTCTCAGCTTCAGCTTCAGCAGTATACTAAACACCTGATCATCTGGAATCATCTGCAACGGTTTCTTCACTGCTTCATGTCCAAAGTTAGACGCTTTGTTCTGCTTGAAGGTCCAGACGTAGATCACTGTGTGGATTAACACAAAACTATCAAACTGCTCAGGAACCGAGACTGGACTGAAAATGAAAGACAACAACACTGTCCTTCAGGAAGATCTGGAGAACTGCTCAAGTACAGAGACTGGACTGAAAATGAGAGACAACAACACTGTCCTTCAGGAAGATCTGGAGAACTGCTCAAGTACAGAGACTGTACTGAAAATGAGAGACAAAAACACTGTCCTTCAGTGTTCATCTGTAGAACTGTTCCTCAACCATTCATTAAAAATACAAGAATATGGAAGCAAAATATAAAGAAATAATGGGATAAAGACTTTTACACAGTGGTGTATGTTTGTTATTGAGGAAAAGGGGCAGATTTGTACCTTTTCGTATCCTAATGTTTTAAAGTAGAGAAAGTCAGGAAGGGGTGTACAGAGGCAGTCCACCTTAAAATATAACTGCAGTGGAATATGGTGGAATTGTGTTCCTTTAGTAAAAGTATTGAAGGCAAATGTGATTCACAATCAAGATAGGCCAAGCCTAAAGATTTGGTGGACCGTTTTTATTCCAAATCAGTGCATACTGACACTAATTTGAGACTGTGCTTCATAAGGAGTTGGTTTAGCCTGTGTTTAAAGATGTTCCACTGAAGTGCTCCAGCCCTCAGAGATCCTAACATCTAAAGGGCGTTTTAGAGCATCAATCTCTCCACTTTATCGCTGTGTTGAGGGCCACTTATCCTGCAACGTGCTTATCACATCTGCAGATGCCACTCGACAAACGGCCGGCATAAACAAAATGCAATTAGTGCTATATAATTATCATGCATGAGCATTAAACATATGGACATAATAAGGCTATGGAGAGTATAAGGATTATTTAGGCAATGCTAACAAATCAGTAATGGAACATTTTAAAAGAAAAGTTGAGCCCAAAAAAATATATAAATAAATACACATACACATACAGTATCTCACAAAAGTGAGTACACCCCTCACATTATTGTAAATATTGTATTCTATCTTTTGATGGGACAACACTGAAGATATGACACTTTGATACAATGTAAAGTACTCGGTGTGTACAGCTTTGTATAACAGTGTCAATTTGCTGTCCCCTCAAAATAACTCGACACACAGCCATTAATGTCTAAACCACTGGCAACAAAAGTGAGTACACCCCTAAATGAAAAATGTCCACATTGTGCCCAAAGTGTCAATATTTGTGTGGACACCATTATTTTCCATTATTACGGCCTTAACTCTCTTGGGCATGGAGTTCACTAGAATCCTCTTCCACTCCTCCATGATGACATCACAGAGCTGGTGGATGTTGGAGACCTTGCGCTTCTCCACCTTCCGCTTGAGGATGCCCCACAGATGCTCAATAGAGTTTAGGTCTGGAGACATGCTTGGGCAGTCCAGAACCTTCACCCTGTTTCTTTAGCAAGGCAGTGGTCATCTTGGAGGTGTGTTTGTTGTCGTTATCATGTTGGAATACTGCCCTGCAGCCCAGTTTCCAAAGGGAGGGGATCCTGCTCTGCTTCAGTCTGTCACAGTACATATTGGCATTCATGGTTCCCTCAATGAAATGTAGCTCCCCAGTGCCAGCAGCACTCATGGAGCCCCAAACCATGACACTCCTACCACCATGCTTGACTGTAGGCAAGACACTCTTGTCTTTGACCACAGGACATGGTTCCAATAATTCATGTCCTTAGTCTGCTTGTCTTCAGCAAACTGTTTGCAGGCTTTCTTGTGCATCATCTTTAGAAGATGGGAGAACATCCCCTTCTTGGATGACAGCCATGCAGACCAATTTGATGCAGTGTGCTACATGTGGTCTGAGCACTGACAGACTGACCCCCCACCCCTTCAACCTCTGCAGCAATGCTGGCAGCACTCATACATCTATTTCCAAAGATGACCTCTAGATATGATGCTGAGCATGTGCACTCAACTTTTTTGGTCGACCATGGTGGGTGGAACCTGTCCTGTTTAACTGCTGTATGGTCTTGGCCACCATGCTGCGTGGGCAGTGGTGGTCTAGTGGTAGGATACTTGCCTATGGACCTATGGCTCAAGAGGTCCCAGGTTCAAATCCCACCTCTGGCTCTACCACCACTGGGTCCCTGAGCAAGACCCTTAACCCTGAACTGCTCCAGGGGGACTGTAATTACATCCCTGTAATTAGGACATGCTAAATGCTACAAATGCTGCAGCTCAGTTTTAGGGTGTTAGCAAACTTCTTATAGCCTAGGCCATCTTTATGTAAAGCAACAAATCAGTTTTTCAGATCTTCAGAGAATTCTTTGCCATGAGGTGCCATGTTGAACTTCCAGTGACCAGGATGAGTGTGAGAGCGAAAACACCAAATTTTAACACACCTGATCCCCATTCCCACCTGAGACCTTGTAACACTAACGAGTCACATTTACAGCATTTAGCAGACTTCCATATCCTAATTACAGGGACTCAGGGTTAACGTTCTTGTTCAGGGACCAAGTGGTAGTGCTGGAGTTGGGATTTGAACCTGGGCCGTAGGTCCATAGTGGTAGGTACCCTACCACTAGACCACCGCCACCCTGGAATCATCTGCTCCTGTTTCTTCACTGTTTCATGTCTTAAGTTAGACACTTTGTTCTGCTTGAAGGTTCAGACGTAGATAACTGTGGATTAACCAACACAAAACAATCAAACTGCTCAGGTACAGAGAATGGACTGAAAATAAGAGAGAGAAACACTGTCCTTCAGGAAGATCTGGAGAAAGGTTCCTCAAAAATACATTAAAATTTCAAGAAAATCTGGCTCTTTGGTAGCAAAATTGAGGAGTGCCACAAGACTGTAGCTCTACATTCTAGCTTTCATCCACATTCAGGACAACATTGATATAGTTAGCTAAAACCGTGTACAAATGTATTGGAAAAGAAAAAAAAAAATCAAACAAAAACCAATAGCTGGGCACTTAATGCACTTAAACCAGCTCCACAAACATTTCACTCTTCATCTTGAGCATGATCCACTATTGGTCGACAGACCCAAGCATGTATCTGCACAGCTATGGTGTTTTTGATTAAATAGCCTGTACGAGAAACATGATGGTGCTTCTGATAGAGTAGTCCATGAGTGTAGGCACAGTGTCACATGATATGTGGTATGGTATAATGGATAAATGTGTGCAACATGACTAGAAGCAGCCATGCGGATCTCCTCTTGCAGGTCCCTACTTTTGTAAAATGTGAACTGGGGTCAGGGACTCCACTCGAAAGATCCGATTAGCAGCCACTGGGTGGCGGCAGCCCTTCTGATGATGTGCTGCAGGATCAGGAAGGTTACAGTGACACAGACAGCTTTTAACGAGAGCGGATGGGCCGCCTGCTTCACCGACTGCCTGATGAGAGGCCGATCGCTGGCGGAAATCGTTAACACCACCTTCACAAGCTGTGACAACAAAGTGCCTGCAGGATTAAGACACGGCAAGATCAATGTATCCTAATCAACGTGATTTACACTGAGCTGTTCTATGAGCAGCCTGGATGAATTAAAGACACAACACTTCTTTTCCCCTACAAGACATGTCATAAAATGGGACACAGCCGAGTCCCAAGGCTTGATGAGAGCGTCAGCAGAGGGCACTGCAAGCCCAGGCTTCAATGTTGCAAGACTTTCTGTCAAAACAACAAAAAAAAAAGTCCATGGCAACCATTTCAACCCTCGTTCTAATTACAGAGACCCCAATTAAAACAATAATCTTTTCATTTGAGCTGATTTTAATTCTGAGCTATTTAATTAGGCCATCATGGACACGAAGTGGCATAAAGCCAAGGAATTTGGTTCCGACTCATCAGTCAGTCTTTAGTTCTATATACAAATATACTGCTCATGGGGAGGCAAAAATCGTAACCAGTTCAAACGCTTTAAAGTTTAACTCCAGTGTTTTTCCAGAATCTTAGGCACTGGACAGAGTCTTTACAACCATCTACCTGAAAACAGGTAGATTTCCCATCTTAAAAACTTAGCTAGGCAGAAACTTATAAAAGTCAGTCTAATTCCTAAGTAACAACTAGTGCCCTCTGAGGAGTAAGTTTTTAAATGGTCAGTGCGATGGTCCTGACTACTGATAATTGCGGTAAAGGTAGGCTAGTGATGCAGAAAAACTACTACACTCTGTAATACTGCTTTAAAATGCACCTGGATGGTAGCTGGATCTTATAAAAACGGACAATGAGTGTAGATACAAGATGTCCAGAGAGTTTATGGCAGTAGATTGGCCACAGGTTCATAGACTCAGACATGGGGGTAACATGAGGGTATTGGGATGCGAGCCTAAGACCAGGGATTTCCTCAATGTGGAAGGCTTTTAAGATGGCTAGGTTAGTACACTACACATACACGAGTGGAACAGAAGTGACACCATAGCAGATAATACAGACCGTTGGACAGAAGCAAGTTCAGATATGTAGCTCACCGTGTACACCCTTTCTTTTACAGGCTTTATGTTAATCTCACTCCACGTGCTCTGGGATTTTTCATGCTGGTCCAGGTAGTAACCCTGCACTGGGGCTCCACCGCTACGGGCAGGGGCTCTCCAGCCAATCACCATCTCAGTTTCCGTACAGCAGAGCAAAGAGATATCAGATGGAGCAGATGGGACAGCTGGAAAGGAAGAGGACAGGGCAATTAAAATAATACTGAAGTATAGTATTTTGGAATGGGACATATTCAGGTATGGTACACCCTAGATTGGTCTCCAAGTGTTAGACCTTTTAGATCAACCATTGTGATTTAGGCGGGAAATGTAGTGTCTGGTTTTATTAAGTGGCTCATATAAAGGACAGGGTGGTGCCCTTGATCTGATCCTGGCAAAAGGTGGAGAAACACCCTATACATCTCCAGTTCATCACAGAGCAGAATCATCGACAGACACACTCACACCTAGAGGGCAAATCAGCATCTCCAGTCCACCTCATGATGTCTGTGGACCGTGAAAAGGAACCAAAGCTCTTGGAGGAAACTCAAACAGACACGGGGAGAACATGCAAACTCCAGAACCTAGAGTGGGATTCGAACCCACAACCTTCTCCGTCATGGCATCCTGAAGGAGAAACGCTACATATGCATTACTTTTATTTAGTTTTTTTCCCCCAATCAATGCTGCTCAAACTAACACCGGTTCCCTTATTTTAGTGGTGGGGAAACACTGGTATGTAACTGAATATTGTCTAGTTGCACTATAAAGACAGCACATTTGAAAAAAATCCATTAATCTAAAAATACTCAACAATCTAGATAATAGATAACAATATGATAGTATTTTTTTAAAGATATTATATTATATAGATAACAATCTCATCAAATTAAATTAAAAATATGTGTACGCCTGAAAAAAAACAATTTAAAACAATAAATATTCCCATGGAAACAAACTAAAATTATACAGAAGCTGGTTAGTTATATATTTGTCACAGTGAATAAGCTTCAGGCTCATGATCAATTGCTTTATGCTGTAATGAGAATTGTCAGGGCAATAAAAATGCCAATACACTCCTTGTATTATACATCACAGAACTGTGCAAAAGTATTTCTTCATGTTTTGTAGGAAAAATCACACTGTAGATACAGTGATTTATTTGGGATTTGATTCGGGAAGCAGAAGATGCCCCAAGATCGGAAGGTCATGGGTTCGAATCCCAGACCAGGAGATTGTCCTGAGGTACCCTTGAGCAAGATACCGTTCCCATCACTGCTCCCAGGGTGCTTAAATAGCACAGTGTGCATGGGTTAAATGCAGAGGTTGCAGAGTGTTGTGCTGTGTACTCACAATGACAACTTGTCGCTTTCACTTTCACGTCACAAATGTAAATCCAGTCTAAAACTCAAAGAGAGTTTGTAGAATTGTGACTAGTTTTGAAGTCAGTATTCGGTATGACCACTGTTATCAGCACAGCCTGAACTCTCTTAGGCAGACTTTCCTCTGGTTTCTTAAAGTCATCTTCAGGAATACTTCTCCAGACTTTTTGAAGGACTTTTCATAGCTCTGCTGCTCTTCTGTTTCTGCTTCTGAAACTGATCCGAGAGACCATACTGAAAATGAGGGACAAAAACTTTGTCCTTCAGGATGACTGGACTCAACTGTGCATCAAAAATACCAGAAAGTCTAAAAACAAAACATGAAGAAATGAAGGGCACATGATTTTGCACAGTACTTTATATTTAAATCTCAGGGAAACTAAAAACATTTTCTGGATATTTTTGTTCTTTGTAAAGGCGCCACAGTGAATGAAGCCCGAAGTGCCTGCTGTCCCTACTCGGTTTAACATCTCTCTGCTCTAAAGCAGCGGTTTCCAGACTTCGGCTAATTATCAAACCCTCCATGAACTGATTCTGTTTGGCGCTGGGAAAACATGAAACGGTGTGAAGCAGTGGGACTGGGAAACATCACCGTAGACACACTGCTGACAGCAACGACTTCATTTACTGAGCGGTTTACCCTGCTAATTGATCCCAAATAGGTGCCAGTCATCTGGATGATTAGCGGCTTGAATCTCAAGAGACGTGCTGGCGAGAGACGAGGCATCTTGTGGCTGTGGCACAGATGAAAGGTGCATTTCAGCATTTTCTAAATGAATCTCTGCAGCTTTAGGCGCAAGGAGTCGTCTCGAAAACTCACCCAAAACACAGTCATGGTAGAAAACGATGGGCCGGATCTAGAGATGTTTTGTCTCTTTCTTTAGACGCAACATTCCGTCCATCAGGCAAGGAAAGGCTGACACAAAAGATCCTTTTCATTTACAACATTACGTTACTATATAATCAGTTTTTTTCCAGCTGCAAATCCTGGAGCCTTGATTTTGGTTCAATGTTTTGGGAGTCGATCCAACAATTCAATAACACACGTTGATCCTGACTCCAAAAAGCAAGATGTAGGGAAGGCAGAGGAAAAGAATTGATTGTAAAACTATTTTAAGTTTCACTTTGTTGTCCTATTATTAAGTAAAATACCTACATAGATGTTCCAGACTGTCCAGCCTAGGGACACCAAACGTCCCTGCACCGTCCCCACATTTCGCTGGTTTGTCTCTAGCTGGAAATGTCCTCATTTTTAACCATGATTGAAAAGGAAGACTAAGCAGAACAGATGCCTATTGTGCTTGCTTTGGCAATTAGATGGTGGTGTTTGCAAACTGCAGCAGCTTTATATTCCACTTCTTTTACTACTAACCACATGCAGACCTAGTTTTAGAGAAAACTGCTGTAAAACTAAAGCTGAAACTAAAAAGTGAATCCACAACATCATAAAGTCAGTATGGAAACCAGGGTTTATGGGAATCGTAGTACCAGGTAATTCTCGCTGATCTGTAGGCGTGCATTCGACTGGGATGTGGCTCCGTCTACAAACATAGAGATGGTTTTCACCCAAACATGTTTAAAATGCTGTTTGTTAAAGGTTGAAAGTTAATAAAGGTCTCTGTAACTTTTATGCAAGTTAGTACCGTTTTCTCACCATAGTTTATTACAGTAAAACAGTTACCATGGTTACAATCCATTCAACTGGGACTGCCAGTCTTTTTTATTTCATAGATTGTCATTTTTTATGAAAAATTGACCAAAATTGAATTTTATTTCAGAAATCTGATCCTGTGCCCAGCTGGGGAAAGTGTAATATCTCACTCTGCTTCCACACTGCTGATTCCCTTCATTTCTGGACTCTTTTCCTCTTTTTACTGAGAACTGAGGCCTTTGGACAGTTACTGAAGCTTTCAACGAGTCCCATGAATAAAAAACAAGCAAGTTCTAATAGTTCTAGCCCAGCACTGTGTATCTTCTAAGACAAATGGTTCCCTTCACCATCAACACTGCACTGGGCAAACCAGCCCTTTAATCACATGTAAATCTCAGTAATTACTTAGACTGGTGACCTCATTATGGCTGAAAACTTGATTTTTATGTAAATACCAACACTAATGAATTCACTGATGGAGCAATGAAGCGTAGTGTATTAAGGGTGTGTGATGCTTATGTTAGTATGAGTAATACGAGGCTCAAGTTACTAATGTAGCATAGGAATGAGCTAACGAAACCTCAGCCTCCCTGCTCGCTTCTCGTAATATTAGTTTGCCGCTCGCGCGTTTCTTCATTGTCCCATCTCTGGAGGAAGGAAATTAAATCGGCCAAAGGCCCGAATGGATCACAACATAGAAAAAAAAAGGTAGCCGGCGAGCGAGAGAGTCTATCTGCGTATTTATCCGTCGATTCGTATAGAGATTTGCCGGATGGACGGACAAAATGTCAGGCCCATCATTGTTTGGTGGAGCATGGATGTATTTGTAAATTGCATCAGCATGACTGACAGAAGAAATGAGCAGCCATTAGCGCGTAGGGCCTGGAGCGCGCACGTTATCCGGCAGCCTATTACAGGTCACAGCTGCGCCAGACATGGGGCGATCCCATTCCAAGATCTCACCAGCAACAAGCCTCTCTTTCTCGGGTGCTATTATGCCAGGATTGCATGTGGAGAATAACAGATTGCATTACTGCTTTTCCGATTCTAAGCAGGGACGTGGGTATTATAGAACCCACTAAAGCTGTCATTACATTCTAGTGGTTTAACCCCAGAGCTTATTATCCAGGCATCATTATTAAGGCTTCAGTGTTCAGCAATTAAAATTATTTGGTCAGTGATAACAGGCCTTCTGTTCATGCTTGTCCCACAAATTTTTTCTGAGATGCAGTTGAGTCAAAATTTGGGGATATATATATATATATATATATATATATATATATATATATATATATATATATATATATATATATATATATATATTTGGAACAACCTTTGCTGGAATGCATGAATGCATGGGTGGGCATGGGTAAAATAATTATTTAGTAACTTCAGGGCAGTTGACTGGTCCCTTTTGTGGAAATTGTGATAATTATACATAAACAATAAGGGTAGCATGGTGGCACAGTTGTTATCCCTGTTACAGAGGGAAGGTTCTGGGCTTGATTCACACCACTGAAAGGACCAAGGCCAACCTGGGAAAGTGTTTGCTTGTGTGTGTGAGTGTGTGTTTGTGAAGGTTCTGGGTTTGGTTCCAAGCCCATCCTGTGTCCTCCCCGTGTACTGGGTGTTTCTCTGCCTTTTAGCTAGATAAGCCTACTCCTTGTATGCTGGTTAGGGAAAACAGCTGGGATAATGGGTTAATAATGGGATAATAATTATATATATAAACTTTAAAATAAATGAATTGACATCCATGGATAATAATCTCCTGCTTTCCAACCAATTGCACCTTCAATGTCAGCTCTGAGGTCTTAGAAGGTTCAGGTTCAGCATTATTACCTTTGGCAGCTCTGACACGTATCGGCTTAGATTCCTCAGAATAGCGGCTGTTTCCTGCTCGACCCACAGACTTCACACGAAAAACATACTCCTTATTGGGCCTCAGGCCATGCACCGTGAATCTGAGAAAGAGAACAAGCCGAATGCAGTCAAGTAACAGTGGGTATAGTAGATGTTTAGAAAAATTAACAAAAGCACTTTATAGTTTTCTATAAATGTTCATGCGATACACACAGTCCTTCTCACAGATATTGCAGTGATATAGCTTAGATTGCTTTATTGGCCACTTCTCCAATCATACCAAAAACATGACTGCAAAATGCCGGTGGGCACCCATTAGAGAGCCTTCAGTGAATGATGGTGAAATGAGGTTTTGTGTGCACTTTCTAAATCAAAATGAACAGATTATTACGATTTTGCACAAATTTGACATTAACTTGTTTGAAAGCACAACTAGTCTGAGATATAATCTCAGATGTGAAAGTAAAGCGATGCTCTTACCAGTGCGACAAATCTCTGGTGAGGACGTCACTAAAACCTAAGCTTAAACCTATGATCCTCCTCATGTTCAGTTACACGTTACACCATTATCAACAAAGCTATACTTAAACAAGGGGCTGCTGTCATGAAGCTACCATCATCTACAGCAACATATAGTGTGAGCAGCTTGACTTTAGTGGAATTAATAGGGGCAGTGGTGGCCTAGTGGTTAGGGAGTTGGCCCCAGGATCAGAAGGTCATGGGTTCAAATTCCAGACCACTAGGTTGCCCTGAGGTACCCCTGAGCAAGGTACCATCCCTGTCACTGCTCCCCGGGCACTTTCAATAGCTGCTGCATGCGTGTGAGTGTGCATGGGTAAAATGCAGAGGTGTAATTTTGTTGTGGTTCACTGTTTGCTGTGCTGTTTACTTTACAATGACAAGAATAGTCACTTTCACTTCACCTAATACATGGTTTAATACAATATTATCGATATTAAGGTTCTCTTTAGGATGTACCAACACAGCTATTTAGGGCAGTAAAACCAATTCCATGGTCCCTCACTACCTCTATGAAGGGTTATATGACACTAGATCTTTTTATTGTAGTTGATTCATGAATGAGTGTCAGACCTGGTTCCAGAGACCGGTTTGTTGTTGATGGTTCTCCAGTCTGAAGTTCCCACCTCACTGCAGTACAGATAGTATCCCAGTATTTCCTCGGTGTCCTTAGGCTCCTTCCAGAGCAACAGAACCGAGCTGTCTGTGTCTGGGATGGCCTGGATGCAGAGGGGGGCAGCAGGCACCCCTACAAATAAGACACATGTTTTAGTAGGGCATAAAATGCTACCTGGTTCTGCCTAGGATAAGAAGCTGTTGTTTTATTTCAGTGATTTTTAAAGAAATAATGATCAAATGTAAGCAGCTTCAATAAAGGGATCAATAAAGTTTTTTATTAATGATATCTATCTATCTAAACACATTATTAAAAGGTCTTAAATAGACTTCGTAGTAGAAACATGGTCAGAGTTAACAATACTTTTAACAAGTGTCCTGTTATCCCTCATTTCCTCCAGTCTTTCTTGTTTTTTTAATGTATTGTTGAGGAACAGTTCTCCAGATCTTCCTGAAGGACAGTGTTGTTGTCTCTCATTTTCAGTCCAGTCTCTGTCCTGAGCAGTTTGATAGTTTTGTGTTGGTTAATCCACACAGTGATCTACGTCTGAACCCTCAAGTAGAACTAAGCATCTAACTTAAGACATGAAGCAGTGAAGAAACAGGTGGAGATGATTCCAGATGTTAGGTTATTGCTGGTATTGAATGCTGAGTGGTTGGAACCCCTTTATCTAGAACCATGTATGCTGAGGCATGTTGCACTAAAACATTTATTTTAGTTTCTTTCATTTCTTCTACTCAATATGCTGAAGAGAAGACATTTGAATTGAATTACATAAAAAAGTAATTTTGCACCAAAAGGGTGATTGTCTAAACGTGTCGAAATGAGGGGCGGGTCAACGCTTTTGCACAGTAGCGTATGGTCTGGGAGACCAACAAAACACTGGACTTTCTATGGGATTTTAACTGTGGAACATCTGACCTGTGTTCCTTGAGAAGATTTGAGAAGAGAACACTACCCACCTAGTGGTTTTCCTAGTGTGACAGGCTGGCTGGGCTCTGATGGCTCACTGATTCCGTACTTGTTGATGGATCGTATTCGGAAACAGTAGGCTTTTCCCTTCTGCAGGTCAAAAGCAGCAAACCTAGTGGATCTAATCGTCATGTCCATACTGGCCAGGTGCCAACTCTCCTTACCTGCTATGGACTAAAAATTCATCACAGCATCAAACAGCAGTCATCATTCTGCCTATAATACATTTCAAGAGGGAAGGACACAAAAATAATATAAATACTAAACAAATGAATCAAATAAATACTAACACTGATCTAGTGAGAGGTCATTTTTTCTGTGCTGACTTTAAAAAAATTAATAAAATAAATGAATAAATATCTGTCTATTTCTGTTCATCAGCCTATCTATCCATCCATCTTTCTGTCCATCCCGCCATATATATTATTAAGTGAAAGTGACAACCCTTGTCATTGCGAGGTCACAGCACAGCACACAGTGAACCACAATGAAATTGGACCTCTGCATTTAACCCAAGCACACAAACATCGTGCAGCAGTGGCCAGCTATTGAAAGCGCCCGGGGAGCAGTGACGGGGATGGTACCTTGCTCAAGGGTACCTCAGGGCAACCTACTTGTGAGGGAGTCGAACCCATAATCTTCCGATGCGGGGGCAACTCCCTAACCACTAGGCCACCCTATAAATATAGTTATATATTTTTTTTCCTCAATATGTTGCAGTAAGGGGTGTTGTTGCACTTTGACACCCACCATTGGGGTATTAGTTTGCCTTATGAGAAGAATAGGCTCCAGCACCAACCCCACCCTAACCCAAAAAGCAGTTCTGGGTGGGCAGGATCGCCCGTGGTCTCACCCACTGCTCAGCATGACGTCATCCAACAAAGGTGTGACAGATTTATTGGTTAGTGTTCTTCTCAAAGCGTGTTCGAGCTGCACCTTTGCATTTAAAGGTTTTGGGTAAATAATTAGTACAATATAAAAAAGAAAGGAAAAAAACTACACATTTTTGTCTTATAGGTATTCAATCAGATGCTAACCCAGTCGCTCGGGATGCACAAGCCAGTGTATTTCTTCATGAGGGCTATGTAAGGAAGGGCATCCACTGTAAAACTGGATGGGAACAGAGGTGATAAGGAAGGGATGGGTAGTTAAGCGTCAAGCAGAGGAATGTAGAAGGTCAGATGGTTGTAGAACATAGTTGTAGCACAGGGTGACATACAAGAGTGGAGGAAGCTCCAAAGCACACAGGTGGATTATAATTCCAGAGGAATTATATGCTTGGGATTTTAAATACTTTGGACCAACAGTACAGAGTAACGGCACGGGTGGAAGAGAGTGCAGGCAGCTTGGAAGAGTGACTGGAGTGATCTGATACAGATGGGTACCAGCAAGAGTGAAAGATGAGATGGTGATGAAAAGACAGGAGGTGGAGCTGGAAGTGTCAAAGCTAAAGATGCTGAGATTTTCATTGGGTGTAATGAGGATGGACAGGATTAGAAATGAATATATTAGAGGGACAGCTCAGGATAGATGTTTTGGAGACAAAGTTAGAGAAGCAAGGTTGCGTTGGTTTGGAGATGTCCAGAGGAGAGACGAGGATTATATCGGGAGGAGGATGTTGAAGATGGAGCTGCCAGGAAAGAGGAAAAGAGGAAGATCAAAGAGGAGGTTTATGGATGTGGTGACAGAGGACATGCAGGTTTGAACGAGGATGAGGAAGAAAGAAAGTCAGATGTGCTTCACATCCATCATCTCATTTTTTTTAAATATAAATGATTTAAATAAGGAAAAAAAAAAGATGCATCCACAAAGTTAATCTTTTTCATATTGTCCTGAATAGAGATGGATGAGCTGTGCAAATCCAGGGGCTCTTGATGGATCGGGCAGTTTTATTACAGAGCTACTAATAAAAAAGTCCAATATAAAGTGTATGTCCTGTGGCACTTCACAGCTTTCCCTCTCTCATTATGATCTCGGCAGGCTGCCGGCTTCTTCCTCCTGGATGATATTGGGGAAGATTCAGCACCGCAGATATAAAACCAGCACCTCTGGCAGTGCGAGACTGTGCGAGGACCTATTAGACGACTTAAACTTTCAAAAACAACATCCAAACTTTCGAAAGCAAAAATGAAAGAAGATATTTTGCCTTATTTTTGCAGCCCGAGTTGAAATGCCACCCACCACTGATGGAAAGTCTCTGGAAGTGGAAATCAACAGTGAAGCAGGGTGCTTGATGGGGAGGATTGAGAAGGAAGAGAGTTAGAACTGAGTTTAGTTTTTAAGCTTTTAATAATTCCTGCTCTCTTTCTTTGTCCACCCACTCCACCCACTACCCAGCATCCCCTGCTGGAGCTCCTACTGGCTCAAGGTTCAAAAGGGCAGAATAGGGTGACCTGTTATGTGGGCAGCGGAGGAAAATACAGTATGTGAGTTCAGTGGGTGCTTACATATGCATGGGTGGGTGGGTGTGTGTGTGTGTGTGTGTGTAAATGGCAGGGGTTAGGCCTCACCCGCTCTACAAAATAAGTGAGCAGCTCTTTGCCGCGTGGGTCCGGTTCAGTCCAGCTGATCACAGCAAAAGAGTCGGTCAGCTCACTCACGCACACACCGGTCGGGGGGAACGGCACGCGAATCTGACCTACAGGATGAAGAGAAAGAGGAAGAGTGTGAGTCGGAGAGGCCCAGTAAGGTATCGATTCAGCTGTGAAACAATTAAACACTTGGATAATGACTCTTTAGGAAATGATTCAATTATTTCACTATCATTTTTTAGGAAATGATTCATTTCTTTCATTAGCAAATCATTATGAGTCTTTAGGAAATGAGTCAATTATTTCGTCATGATTCTTTAGAATCACTTATTTCAGAAAGACTCTTTAGTACATCATTAACATATTTCATTAAGACTCTTTAAAAAATGTTTCCGTTTTTTCATTGCGTTTCTTTAGGAAATGAGCCATTTATTTCTCAATGACTCTTTAGGAAATTCTTCTTTTTTCACCCCCTTATTTTCTTTTTTCCTTATTTGGGATATGACCACCACACAGGTCTAGGTGGTCTGTGTGTGCTCAGGTGACGGGTTGGTGTCTCATCCCTAGATTGCTGGGATCGGCTCCAGCACCCTCCCATCACCCTAGTTACGACAAACTGCTTAGATGATGAAAGTTTAAATAAAGTCACTTTTGAGGAATACTGGGACCACAATTTGATCTTTTCCCTCCTAAAACACTCCCTGAACCTGGAAATTACCAGCTGAGTTGAACCAGGAGTGTTTGAGCAGGGAGTTCACCAAAAGAGCCCTCGAACTCTTCAGACGTCTGGTTCCATTCACTGAGCTTGACAGTGCGTACACACCAAACCCATTTATAACTTTGATAAACACTAAATGATGCTGTAATAAAAAAAAGGTCCCTTTAATGGGGACTTATTGCATGAGGATCATGATGAATTTCATCAAGTGTTTATAAAACCAGGCCTTTTTTGTCCTTTGTTATCACACCAGTGACAAGATTTATTGCTCATTTCTTACTCTCTAGCTGGTCCTTGGTGATCACAATCTCTCTCCCCCTGTCCACCTTGACCACTGAAAGACAGGGAGGACAAAAGAAACGGATTCAGAGCGAGATAAAGACAGGCATCAGCAGCAA
Source organism: Hepsetus odoe (assembly GCA_017165825.1). NCBI lineage: Eukaryota > Metazoa > Chordata > Actinopteri > Characiformes > Hepsetidae > Hepsetus > Hepsetus odoe. The sequence goes on from CM029389.1 coordinate 11,901,698, forward strand.
CAGGGAGCAGTGTGATTAAAAAAAGGCAGAACTCAGACAGGCCAGTGCTTTCTGGACAGGATTTTAATTTCTCTCTTTCAAGGAGAGATACGATCTTGTCTGAAATATGATGTCCACCCACCGGACATAATCACAAGTGCTGCACCAATGATAAGGAAGACTCTGACAGAGGTGAGGAAATAGCGGAGATTCTAAGGACTATGTTTGAGGCCTGGTGAACAGAGTGATGATTAATACAATGCAATGCAATCAGTTTTCGTTTAAGGCCAAAGGGCACCGGTGATCTAGTGTTTAGGAACAAGGCTCTGGGATCTGAAGGTCATGGGTTCGATCCCCGGTCCAGTAGGATGCTTCAAGGTACCCTATCCATCACTGCTCCCCGGGTGCTGGATAAAGATGCCCACTGCCGCGCGTGTTTGGGTGTAAAATACAGAGGATGTTTTTCATTGTCGTTCATTGTGTGCTGTGTTTCATAATGACAAATAGTCACTTTCACTTGTATTTTGTATTGAGTTCATTCTGGCTATTAGCTTTATTAAAACATTATTCTGAATGCTCATTTTTATTGACCTTTTATTCTTCATACAAATCCCATTAGACTTTTTAAAAGCGATATTGATTTATTAGCAATTTTTGCAGATTTGATAACTTTCATGCAACAATATTCCCTATAAAAATTTTATTTAATTTGAACTTTTATTATGGATAAAAACATAGCCAGACATATCCGGGCATTTATTTCATATAAATTGTTAATCAAATGAATGAATTTACATTATTTAATCTTGATGTTCACCAGCTCTTTTCATCGTTTTGGATGCAAATAACACTTTATCATTTTTTTATGCCTCATTAATTATTTAAAATTTTTAAGCTAATTAAAACACATAGACATATATAAATATATATATAATGACTGATGGAAATCTGTCTGCATTACCCATCGTCCTGCCGGGCTCCATGGGGTCTGAGGTGAGCACAGGCTGGGTAAGTTTGGATGGACGTCCCACTCCGGCCTGGTTAACAGCACACACTCGAAACTGGTACATGGTGTTCTCCTTTAAACCCATAACTGGATAAAAACACACCTTCTGTGGCTGCTCATTACAGCGAAGCCACTGCAATGAACCAACTTCACACCTGCAGACAGACAGACAGAGAGAGAGAGAAGGTGGGGAGAAAGAGAACCAACTTCAACAATAACAACAAAACCTCCTCATAATGCCAAAAAAATTGCAAGCATGTAAACATGTGTGTCATTGTGTTCGAGTAGGGAGTAGGTCTAGATATGAGCAGGACAAACTATAATTGGACTCTAAACCCATTAACTCAATTCAAACTACAACAGAGAAAGAATGGAAACTCAAACAGCAACCGTCATGCCAAAGGGCCTGATAATGGGTGTGGTTGAGGCTTGATTGATCGGTGATGCCACAGTCATAAGTATGTGGTTACACTTACACATCAGTACGTGGAATCATTTCAGACTGATCCTTCATTTTTATTTCAGTAGAAAGTTCAGCGGTGCTGGAGCTTCACAAAGGCTCCAGAAAGGAAAATGAGGCTTGTGTGACGCCCCCTAATAACCGTTTCCACAGCTTGGTAGCCATAGAAACAGACTGTATGAAATGTTAGTGTTTTTTACTCTCTGATGAAGTAACAGTGTTGTTATGGATGATATCAACTGGAATGCATTCCAATTCAGGGCCGCCAATCCTCGAAGGCTGCGATTGGAGACAGATTACGTTGCAGAGCCATTACCGGCCCATCCCGTTCTGAAGTCTTCTTCAAATTCAGCTTTCCAACGGTAGTACCCTTGGCAGCCCAACATATCCCAAGATCCATTGCATGGTGGTGATGGTTATTTATATCAGATGAAAATAAAATAATATATGAAACAAGTATAAAAACCAATCTATCACCGTTTTCAGTTCGTTAGAAGTGACTAACTGGTTTATTGTTAATGGTTGCTAGGCAACAGGAGCAATACTTCATCCAATAGATTGTCTTAATTAACGTTCTGTTTATGGCCCAGCCTGTACGATTCCCTCACCAGTAGGTTGCCCTGAGGTACCCTTGGGCAAAGTACTGTCCCCGTCACTGCTCCCCGGGTGCTTTCAATATCTGCCCCCTGCTGCATGTGTGTGTATGGGTGAAACGCAGAGGTTGAATTTCATTGTGTTGTGTTTCGCACTGACAAGGGGTTGTCACTTTCACTTTCATTAAGACCCCTTTAAAAAGGGGAACAACTGAAACAACCACGCCATCAGTCTGGCCCCCTTCGACGGAAGAAAATATAAAAAATCTTTCTGACGTCACCAGAGCGAAGTGCCATCACCCGCAAAACAAAGTGGAGGAAAACAACTTCCCCCCAAAACTTGTCACAGAGCTGCAAGTTGTTGCTAGGAAACAGGCTCACCGTCTCCCGGCGACATTTCATCCAGCAGAGACACCCAGCTTTCCTCTCTCTGCACTTTTCTTCTCTGTATACACCGCTCCATACTCCCTCCTTCTCCTCCATCTCTTTATATCTCCCTATTTCCTCATCCCTCATCTCTTTTCACTTTCTCCCCTCTTTTCATATCCTTCTTTCTCTCTTGCCTTCTCTTCTGTCTTCTCCTTCCTTATCACCCTTTATCACTTTCTCCCTTCCATTCCCCCTCATTCTCCCATTGTTTTTCTCATGCCTCTCTTTTTTCATTCTGCTTTCTTTTTTGCCACCTCCTTCTCTCTCTGCTTTTCTGTCATGCCCCTTACTCTCCCATCCCTCTCACTTCTCTTTCTCCCTCTCTCTTTGCCATATCCCTCTTCTCTTTCAGTGTCCTCTATTCTGTCCTCTCCCAACTCTCTGACATGTCTCTTTCCCTTCCCTTTTTCCCCAATCCTTCTCTTTCTTTCTCCTTCCTCATCCCTTTTTCCTCATCCTTCTGTTTCCTCATGCCACACTTCCAGCTCATTCTCCTTTCCTTTTTGCCACCCCTCTCTCTCTTTCTCTCTCCATGTCTCTTCCCCTTGTCTTCCTTCATTCTTTCCTCTTCTACCTTCTCTCTTGCTTCTTTCTCCGTCTCTTCTCTCTCCCCTTCCTACATTTGCTTTCTCCACTCTCTTTTCATTCTCCTTCCCTTCTTTCTTCATCTCTCTCTTCTCATTGTCTCCAGTATTTTTCCATATCCTTCTCTTTCTCCCTTCTCCATCATCCATCCATCTCTCCTCACCCCCCCCCCCATTTTCCACATATATCTTTCCTTTTTCTTATGTCTCACTCCCATCCCTTTCCCCCTTCCCATTTTCAACATCCCATTCTATCCCCCTTCTCTCACTCTCTTTTTCCTCCCTACTCTCTTTCTTTCACCTTCAGATAGGAAACACTGTGCTGCAGTTTTGTGTTCAAATTCGTAAACCTGTGCAGAGAGCTCCCCTAGTGGTGTGTTGGTGTTCTGCCCGGGGCAAGATGGTCTGGTGCCTCAGTGTCCAACTGAGGCTCTAACGTAATCCCTCTGACCCGATTATCAAGAGCTCTTAGTGCTTTTTACACTTCAGGTGCCACCCACACACTAACCTCTCGATAAAGTAGCCATGCACTTGGGCCGCCCCGTCTGCACTGGGCGGCATCCAGGTGAGGAAGACGAAATCCCTGTTAACATCAGAGCACTTCACCTGCAGGGGGGATCCAGGAGCTCCGACTGCTGCAGCCGGACCGTCTGAAAGAGCCATAAACACAAAACCACACTGTCTGACACAGGTTCCAACATCAGACAGGGGGCCCGAGGGGTATCAAGACCCCCAGCACTGCACTGAGAGATGATGTCTATAATCAAGACTATTCCTTTTCTCTTTCTCTCTCTTCTGTTACTCTCTCCATCTCTTCCCCATCCCTCTTTCTGTGTCTTTCTTCCCCCCTTTCCCTATTGAAGGAAATATATAACTGTCTATATAACTCTTAAATATTTCTCACTTAACTCTTCTCTTACTAAATGCCTGACTCTCTCCCTCGTTCTCTCTCTCTCTATCCACTATCCAACCATGCCTCCTTGTTCTTCATGTCGCTCTCTCCCTTCTCTTTTTCTCTTGCTCTTTTTGCTATTCTTTTTGAGCCAACTCTTTTCCAAAGTGCTCTCTCTTGCTCTCTCTCTCTCTCACTGTATCACTCCCCCTCTTTCATTTTGTTCCTTTCTGCCTTCTCCTTCCCAATCCCCTTTTCTCTTGTTCCTCCACCTTTTTGCCTGACTCACACTCTCTCTCCTCTTTTCCTCTTCCAACTATCTCTTCTCATGCCCCTCTCTCCCTTCACTTACTCCCTCCCTCCTTTGCCATCCCTTTCTATGTCCCCCTCTCATCTTTCTCACTCTTTTCTGTCCCTGCTCTCTCTCTTTTTTCCATCTCTCCCTTCCTCCTTTCTCTGCTCATTCTTTCTTTGAATCCTCTCTTACTTTACATTTGTTTACATCTTTCTCTTTTTCCCCTCTCATTCCTCTTCTCAATCTCTCTCTGTCTTTCTCGCTGCCTTATTTCAGACCTGATCATCCAACTTCAGTACCTGTCCTCGCAATTGCCCTAGTGGCTGCAATCAAATCCTCAAAGCTATGTTCCTCCCTCCCAGAGGAGCAGTGCGGGACAAAATCTCCCACTTAAACACAATCAGTGGGTTTAATTTCTGTCTAAAATCTTTTCTAACCTCTGGTCAAACAACATCTCAGACATCAGTATTTCATTTACATTTCCTGTAGGTAAACTTGTAAAGCCCAATTACAAAAGGCCACAAGGGAGGGTTTCTAATAAAGTGGCCAGTGTGTATTTACAGCCTGCTGCTGGGAGGAGAGAGTAGCAAGAAACCGAGGCCTGTGACCGCTCTGTTCGGCTCAATCCCGATTTGAAATGCAAATTGGGGCTCTGAGATTCGGTGGTCCCAGGCCGAGGAGAAGGGACCTCTGATTACTTCAGGCCACCACGGCTAATAAGACAGAAACGTTGACGCCGTCTGTCCTATCATAGCCATTAGGAGCTCAGAGTGCCAGCGGAGCAGATTATTGATTACCGAGAGGTGACCATGATGAAAACTGGCTCTCGTACAAGCCACAGGTCACCTTGGTGTTTCTACATTATTCAGCCAGGATTGCAGAGACAGAGCAGGACTCCATACACTCAGTGTGTCAGACCAACGGAGTAAAAGCACAGAATAAAATATTACAGAAATTAATGTTTTATTTTTGCTTCATTTAAATTTTATAAAATTATTATTATCCTTATATTTTATTTGAATTGTGCTTATTTTTATGATTAGTCTAATTGTCATGTTGTACTAATAAATGTAGAATTTTAAAAGTGGTTCATAATGATTTTGGGGTAAAATCACAGAATCAGATCATATAAATGGGGGCAGCGGTGGCCTAGTGGTGAGGGAGTTGCCCCCGCATTGGAAGTTTGTGGGTTTGATTCCCTCATCAGTGGGTTGCCCTGAGGTACCCTTGAGCAAGGTACTGTCCCTGTCACTGCTCCCCGGGCGCTTTCAATAGCTGCCCACTGCTGCACGGTGTTTGCTTGGGTTAAATGCAGAGGTCCAATTTCGTTGTGGTTCACTGTGTGCTGTGCTGTGACCTCGCAATGACAAGGGTTTTCACTTTCATAATTCTGCATTTAATAAAACCTGTTTTTCTGGGGTTCTTTGCAAATGTTTTGGTGTTTGGTTTTATATATATAGTACTTCTGTAAGCTAGGAGGAAGCTCGGCCTGTAAAAGCAATAGATTAACACATTCCCAAACCAGCACTTATGGAAGATCATTTGCATCTTTCTGTGAGCTGTTTTCCGCCCTGTTAGTTTTCTACAATTGATTTGGAGCTTTTTTTATCCAAATTAAGTTCCTTGCTCTCAATGCAATTAGCGAGGCTGTCAAAACAGAATATACACACTGCAATGCATATAAATCCCACAGAGACGGAAATACTGTTTACTTTCCTCATAATACCTTCACACAAAAGCAGCCATCTGTAATGGAGAACATCAAACTCTCTGATTCAGGAACTCTGCAGCACACCGGTGGGTGTTCACAACTGCTCCTGATGTTTATGCGAGGAACTGGGTTATCCTGCGTCTCCTTTTATTTTTTATTCTATTTCATAATCCACTTTTTAGAGGAAAAATGCATCAATATTAATATTATCTAATACATTTGGGTTGCTGAAGAGAAAAGCCACCTGGGATTGCGTGCATGCACAAATCCACTCGAACAAACATCTTGTGCTTTCACTCAATGACCACTTTATTAGAAACACCCAGCTTGGGCTTCTCCTAATTGGCCACTTTATTTGAAACACCCACCTTGGGCTTCACCTCAATGGCCACTTTATTATAAACGCCCAGCTTGGGCTTCCCCTCAGTGGCCACTTTATTAGAAACACCCCTTCTGCACTAACATGGCCGTATACCAGTGTCTAATACGCGAGTGTTGCTAGGTTTTTGCACCCGTCTCTAACTTTTCACCAGCAAGCTGAAGATGCACTTAAGGGGTTTCTGATAAAGTGGCCAGGAAGTGTTCTGTATCTCAGCCAACTTATTTTTACAAGCACTGCGGTTGATGTGTTCATGAACACACCAACCTCATCAACCTCAACCTAACCTGTGACATAGACGAAGGCACTGTGCTCCTTGGTGCCGTCCCGAGTGCGGAGGTGAACAGAGTAAAGCCCCTCGTACTCCTTGTGCATCCCTTTCAGGGTGAGAGTGGTGGAGGTCAGGGCGGTCCTCACATCTACTCGACCAGACGAGCAGAGCAGCACTCCTGTTACAAAGAACACACATCAACACATCCCAGAGTCAGAGTGTGAGAGCAAGTGTGTGCGTTCATCCCTTAAACACTAAACACTGATATGCATTGATAGATATTTTAATATCTATACATCAATACACAGCAGAAACTGAATAACATATTTTAGATACTGCATAATTCATAGTGTATATGGAACAATTCATAGAGGATGCTCAACAATTTGTTTTAAATACTGAATAATTTTTAATAACAACTGAATAATTAATAGTAGACAGTAAATAATCCATAGTATTTGGAATAATTTGCATTAGACACTGAAAAAAATGTATATCTGATACTGTATCATTCCTTCAAATGCTTTAGTGATGGCGGAGTCAGTCAGAAAATTTTGAATCAGCAGAAGCTTCACCGTCTCTGAACCAGGCCACGTCCTGCTGGAACAGGAGGAGAGGGGAGGAGAAACTGCAGCTCAAAACCAAACTGTCTCCCTCTTTTATGAAGGTTGGAGCAAAAGTGGAGTCGAACAAAGCCTCTGGCTCCGCCCCAGGAGCTGGTGAGAGGAGAGGAAGAGAGAAGGAATGAAAAGGAGAACAAAGGAGAAGAAAGAAAGTGAGCAGAGAGGATAAGAGAATTAGGTTAAAGAAAAGATGACGAGTGCAGAAAAAGAAAGAAGAGGAAGAGGAGAGTCAATGAGAAAACGGGGTAAGAAAGCGAAAGGAAGAGAAGAGAATATATTAGAAAAAGACGAGAGGAGATGATGGCAAGATGAGGGGAAAGAAGAGAAGAGAAAAGACTATAGAAAAGATTAGAGGAAGGGACAGAGAAAGAAGAGAGGAGAAAAGGGAAAAGAAATGAGGGCAAAAGAGGAGAAGAGGGAAGGAGAAAGAGGAAGAGATAGAGGGGTGCAAAGGAGGAATGAAGATAACTGCAGTGTGGTGTGTGCGACTCCATCATTACAGAGAAAATGAACAAACACGTATAATCGCGCTGCTGAGCTTCGCTGTTGTGACTGAATCACATCTAATTATCTGTGTGAAGCGAACGGGAGGAACTTTCTCTCCTCGGCTCGTCACAGTGTGTGGAACTGAACAATGCCAGAAAGAGCTTAATTAAGAGGGCCGGGGCAAAGTCACATAAAAACCACTGGAGCGGGAAAGAAAACACGCTTCCCTTTTCATTTCAGAGGAATTTCGGGGCGCAGAACCCACCCCCTCCCAGAATATAACAGTAATGAGGCGGACGCCACAGATGGGACGCCTTCTGGACGAAGGCTGCGACGGTAGTGAAATGGCATGAATCCTGACAGGCTATTTGTTAGCTGCATGGTGTGTATTGACAGAACAGGCAATTGTAGGACAGACAGGAGTGAAAATGATGCTGCAATACAGAACAATAACCTGGGACCAGAATTCCAAGAGGCTGGTGCATCTTCATCTGGAGGTTCGCTGCCGTCAGCGGGAGCCCAGCTGTTACGAGGCCTGAAACGAGCTCTGTGGTGGCCTGACAGGGACAAACCTGGACAGGTCACCAGTCCATCGCAGGGAAGACACACCACTGTGTTGCCCAGGTTTCAATCTGCACTTAAAAACCCATCAAACTACGTTCAGTCCTTATCCTTGCTACAGGCATCGTCTGCATCTATCCTGTGGAGAACCCCTCCCCTTACGCTGCTGTCAGGATGATGGTATCTATAAAAGGACTGACAGCTGTGTGTATTTTCAGTGTGGACGGGTCAACAATGCTGCTGCTCGACCGATGAGCGACAAACTCTTCATTATCAACGTAAAAGGGAGTGACATTTAGCTAACGTTAGCTAGGGACCCACTTCTTTCCAAAAACAAGCCGGTAAAATTCCAGACTGAAAATGAACCTTCTGTTGAACTCGCTAAAGTATTATTTAGCTCTCGTTACATCACTGTTTACACCGTGTCTGTTTCCCACACTGCCACATTAATACTGTGAAGATACCGTTGTGCAAGCACTCAGTAATGCAGAGGCTGAAGTGTGGAAGTGTGGGCTTTGGGACGCAGCCCAGACGTCCCTGCCATTGCATTGATCCACAAAAATGAATAATAAATTCATTAAAATACTGCATGAAATGTTCACTGCAAAGACTTGTAGACAACTGGTGTTTTTTCATTCTCTCTCCAGAGACAGAAACATGTCCTGCATAAATCCATCGTCTCCTCCTCTGGGCTTTGTTTAAATTGTTTTTGGGCTCCAATCATGTACGGACATAATGATGTTAGGTTTGGGCAAATTTGTGTCAGGCTCCCTGGAGTCGAGGCTGATGATGTGGTTTGAATTGGGTTTGGTCCGATTATGTAAAGAACGGATCAAGTTCAAACAAAAAAGTTGATGATGTGGAACAGTAGCTTGGGTCTTGGTTAAGTTTGGACAAAACGTTTTTGGGCTCAGGTCATGTATGGACTGTGAATTTGACAATTTCAGGTTCAGATCACATTTAGCTGGGATCCAGTGGAGCACACACACGATGATGTGGTTCTGGTTGAGTTCAGTCCCAGAAATGGATGAAATGGTTTGGGTCAATTTCAAAATTTGATGTGGTTTTGGCCAAGTTCATTCTCAAAATCGATATGGTTCCTTTCAGGTTCAGTCGGGTTGAATGGTCGAGTACGGCTGAAAAAATATTTTGTTGGGCTTGGTTCTTGGACTCAGAACTCAATGTGATTTGTGTCTGGTACAGTCTCAGAATCTGACCGTGTGGTTTGGGTTAGTTTCTGGGTTTTACTGGACTGCACTGGGTTCTGACTCAGAGTTTCACAGTGTGATCCTGGAACATGTTGAGTCACGGAATGTAGATCAGTGACAGAATGAATGCTTTGCATGAGGGCAAGGGTTCCCGTGCATCTCCAATTCAGGGCAGTGGTGGTCTACTGTTTAGGGACTAGGTCCCATAATCAGAAGGTTGTCGGTTCAAATCCCTGAGCAGTAGGCAACCCCGAGGTACCTTTTTACCCAGGCACTGTATATATAGCAGTCCTCTGGTGCATGGCGTGTGGGGGTTAAATGCATAGTCACTAGACAAGTAGTCACTTTCACTTTTTTCCATTTTCATTTAAGTGTGTACTCAAGTCTTAAAATTGGAATACTTGCACTTAAATTTACAAAAACACACTCTGTTCTTACATGTACAGACTACATTTTCATGTAATTTTTTAATAAAAAATCATCTTCTTACAACTGAATTCATTAATTTTTTTTACTGGTGTTGATCCTTCTAGGTTCTCTGGCTGGAGTAGTTATCTAGAACTTGTGAGATGCCTTATTGTAAAACAACTACACTGGTGGTAGTTAAAGGCAGAAAGTGTTCAGTCAGAGTGGGATGGGGCCGATGGAGGGGAGTTTCTGGTCATATCGTGGCTTTGTTGGAGGGCAGAGCACCGTCCCGGGGCTCAGTGTGTGTGAGAAAGCAGTGTATAGATGTAAGAGTGCAAAGCCTGGAGCAAGAGCAAATGAATCCAACTGCCTGTGATGAAATATACATGAGTGTATGGTTGAAATTGCAGTGATCTACACACACACACACACACACACACACACACACACACACACACACACACACACACACAATGCCCAATACCTCCTTTCCTGCCCGCAGTCATTCGGAGCAGATAGAAAAAATAAGCCGTATCTTTCTTCAAAGCACTCCCAAGCTCTCCTTCTCACCAGAGAACTTCAAAAGGATGGGCAAAAGAGAGAGAGAGAAAGAAAAAGGGAGCGAGAGAGAGCGAGAGAGAGAGGAGTGATGCTTACCTGCAGTCTGTGAGAGTTTCAGTCCCGCCTCGACTCCCTGATATGCTGAATAGGAAACAAGGGAATGAGTGTGAAGAAACAGAGAGAAGACAAATTAATCCACACACACACACACACACACACACACACACACACACACACACACATCCATTATAACAACCAGCCATTTTGTGGGTCAGACCTCAGACCTCCTGAGGGATAAACTCCACCACTCCTCTGAGGATGTGGTTTCTTTCATTCCATTCTCAAGTCTTTCTCAGTCACATCAATCAAACATGACCCTCCCTGGATCAGACTGTCCAGCAAATCCCACAGATGCTCAATTGGGATGTAATGCATGAGATCAGCCCACTTTCCTTGCTCAAAGTTCTGATGCCCATTGTATGGGCTTTTGGTGGGTCAGCACGGGCACTCCGACGGGTCTGTCGCCCCATACTCATATACCCATGTGTCCTGGCGCCTTTCTATCAGAGCCTGCAGAACTTTTTCAGCAGATTGTGACTTTTCTATGGGGTTAGCCATCCTAAGATGTACTGAAAAAGACTTCTATGACACCGGTTGTTCTTGTCTGAAGCACATTTTCTCAGTATTGACCACAGTATTCTTGGGAAAACACATTGAGACCTGCTGGAGATGCTCCGACCCAGTTGTCTCGCTTTTTGGTTCCGGTTGAAGTAACTCGGCTCCTTATGCTGGCCTGTTTGCTGCCTAATATTCCATCCCCTGACGAACCCAGATTATAGTTATTACCTGTTAGTGGTTTAATTTAGGTTCTGATTGGTGGATACATACATAACATGCAATATTTCCATTTATGGCAGCCATTTAGAATAGAGATAGGGAATCATTTAGGAAAGAGATGGGGAATCATTTAGGAAAGAGATGGGGAATCATTTAGGAAAGAGATAGGGAATCATTTAGGAAAGAGATAGTGAAGGCAATTTGTCATTGTGGGCACACAGCACAGCACAGAGTGAACCACAGCGAAATGCATCCTCTCCATTTAACACAATGTGTAGCAGTTAGCAGCCATATACTGTGCCTGTGGAGCAGTGATGGGGATGGAAACTTGCTCAAGAGTACCTCAGAGCAACCTACCAGTCTGGGATTCAAACCCACAACCTTCCTATTCTGAGGTCTAGTCCCTAAACAACAGCCCCCCATCAAACAGTTGACCTATAATGCTAAACACTTTTTTTTATTCCTCTAGCAAAGGTGCCAGAACATTCATGAACGTGGGCTGTAATGCGTTTAAAATACATTGCAGTCACTTTACACAGCCATGCAAACACAACACTGATGTAATGCCTATGCAGTCCTACACACACTCACACTAATGGTCCATTAAGTCCCGAAACAAGAACAAGAAGGGACCCGTCTGAAGTGCCTCATTACATTTCAGTGCCTGAAAACTCAAGGAGCGCGAGACACGCTCCATTAACGTTGTGGATCGGTGGTGCAGTCACATGCTCTGATGAGCTGGTCACCATTACAGCTCTTTTAATGCTCCATCAGCAGAAATGCTGGAATAAAGCAAACAATTGTCTAAAATATTTACAGAAGACGACTGGTTTCATTCATTTGAACTGATCGTCCAGCTATTCTTGAAGCTACTTATCCCAATCAGGGTAGCGGGAGTGCTAGAGACTATCACAGCCATCATAGGGTAGACAGGTCGTCAGTCATGACACACACACACACACACACACACACACTTTGCATCATTTCTAGACAGTGTAACAGAGGAAGGTCACTCACAGTTCACCACCAGGGTGGCGAAGGTGGTTGCCTTGCCTAAGGAGCTTTTGGCCACCACTTTGTATTCCCCAGCATCAGCAGCGCAACACCTGGGGATCAGAACACATGGGGCATGACATTCTCTCACTGATCTCTCACGGCGGCGCCTCTTTCTGCTCCAAAAATCATCGGCAGGGTTTCACCAAAAGGATCACAACTGGAACACCTGGAGGGAAAATAACTGCAGTGATGGACAAAGGGCCCTTTGCTCTTTTTTGTTGTATTTTATTTTTTCGCCATTATGAGCCTGAAAAGGTTTTTTTTTTTTTTTTTTTTTTTTAACCCTTAAGAGGTCGTATTTAAAGGTGATCTTGGTTATGATGTCACAACCACGACGAACTGAGGTTTACACTACACAGTTTTCGCCATGGTTTCCACTGAGAAAAATCCCATAATTCAACTCTGTTGTGGAGAAGTGTGACCTGCATGTGGAGGGCAGCGAGTGATACGATTTACAGCCAATGAGGGCGCAGGATATCTGATTCCAGTCCCCACCACTATGAACTATTCTGCCTCTATTCTGGTGAGTTTATATATTTAAAAACATTTTTTTTCCTCTTTTCTTGTTTTTTTGCTGGAGAAACAGCTTGGATCTCTCACTTCTTCCATTTCTGGATGGACAGTCTTGCTTAGTCACAAGGTGTAGTTTGGAGAGTAGACCGACTGGTGGGAGGTTCCTCCTGGTACAAGGTCTGGTAATATGGGACCCCTGCTGATGATCAGTGTAAACCACACCCACTTCAAGATGCCCCATTACAGACATCATGGTGTGCAGTGTGACCATCTGACAGTCATGTTGAGTCCAGGAGTTTTAGCCTCCTTAAAGCACTGTTGTATTTTCAACCTGGAATTTTGAGTAGATGAAAAAAGACAGATCTAGACAAATGGGTTCCACCCACTCAGCATTCAGCAGTAAAGTAATTACCTGGTCACTGGAAATCATCTGCACCTGTTTCTTCACTGCTTCAGGTCCTAAGTTAGACACTTTGTTCTGCTTGAAGGTTCAGATGTAGATCACGGTGTGGATTAACCAACACAAAACTATCAAACTGCTCAGGTACAGAGACTGGACTGAAACTGAGAGACAACAACACTGTCCTTCAGGAAGATCTGGAGAACTGCTCAGGTACAGAGACTGGACTGAAAATGAGAGACAACAACACTGTCCTTCAGGAAGATCTGGAGAACTGCTCAGGTACAGAGACTGGACGGAACATGAGAGACAACAACACTGTCCTTCAGGAAGATCTGGAGAACTGTTCCTCAACTACACAGTAAATATACAAGTCTGGAAGCAAAATATGAAGTGAGGGGCTCTAGACTCTTCTACAGTACTGTTTCTGGACTCTAACATAATGTGTTCAGAAAAAAAATGACAGAAAGTCAAGCTTTATCGAAGCACCAAAGACCATAATCTCTACTGCCCTGATTTAGCAACAAGCTGCATTTTAACTGACCCCACTTTTTTTTTCAGTGTTTAATCACCTCCTGATCTCCAGGGTGTTGAGGCCAAACTTCTGTACCAGTTTGTAGCTCCAGGGTTGCGACGACACTCTCAGAGGAACATTGTCTTTATACCTGCAAAGGGAAAACATCACAGTTAAATCCAGGTTCTGAGCTCCCCATGAAACAGCCCTATAATCTTCCCAGCAATGTCCAGCATGGCTACTGTACATACATTTTCATAATAAACTCTATACAGTATTGTTGTTGACCCTCCTCAATCTGCCCTACTTGCAGATTTTTTTAAGACCTTTTAAACCTCCAGGGATCCATAACTGTGCAGAGAAAAAGTCCCAGCAGACCAAAGCCTAGTATTTCAGGCTTTTTATACATTAAAAGGTCATAAGATTTTTATATTGATTCAGAAAATGTATCATTTTGGAGGCTTTGTTCCATTAAAAAAAAACTCCTTTTTTTAAATTTCAAAATTGAAAAAGTTACGTTTTTGAGAACCGTGTCTTCATAACAACCTCTGATTGGAAATTGACTACTGGTAGTCCAGTCAGTTAAAGTGCACTCTGATGCTTTTAGCCTTGGTGTGGAAAGTGGTGCAAAAAGTGGCACAAGCTAAACTTTTGCTGATGAAATGTGTTGCTACAAAACTTTTCAAAAAAGGTTTTTAATCCAAGAGCAGGATCGGGGAGCGGCGATGGAGTGTGTGTATGGCAGTGAATACATGGTGTGTGTGTGGGTTAAATGCAGAGGAAGCATTTCATTGTGGTTCACTGTGTGTTGTGTTTCACAATGACAAGTTGTAGTAGTTTGGGAGTTGGCCCCAGGACCAGAAGGTCATGGGTTTGAATCCCAGACCAGACTAGGTTGCCCTGAGGTACCCTTGAGTAAGGTACCGTCTCCATCACTGCTCCCCGGGCGCTTTCAATAGCTGCCCCCTGCTGCAAGTGTTTGCGTGTATGGGTAAAATGCAGAGGTGTAATTTCATCACAATGACAAGAATAGTCATTTTCACTTGCACATGAAAGTATTCATATTATTCTGGGCTTCAATAGTACATTTTTTCAATTTTGAACATTTCAACATCAGTTGGTCGTGGCTGAAAATCAGGAACATTTTAACACATAAATTTGAATTAGGAACCATCCGTGTGAACGTCATGTCTTTCCTCCTCCATGTTCTTTCTCCAGCCGCTACCCCTCCCTGAAACTGCACCGAGGATTTCCAGTAGTTGAAAAGCTCCATATTTGTGTGATAAGGCAACATGGGACAATGTCCATCCCTGACCTTCTGTCAAGCCTGAAGCTCAGGACACTAAATCCCGGACATTCACCGGCTTGGCTCATTTAAAATGTGTGAACCCTTTTAGTTTTGCTCAATCCTCTTTTCTGAGGCATGCAGGGAAAGATTACTCACCATGTGACATGTGGGGTCGGACAGCCCTGCACGGTGCAGGAGAGTTTGACCGTCATGCCCTCCCACACGGTGTGGGGACGCAGAGGGATGGGAAAGTCTGGCACTTTCATGCTCAAGTCTTCCAGAAACTTCAGGTGCGCCGAAGCCTTCCTCTGTGCCTGAGGGCAGAAATGGAAAATTCATCACTGCACGGTCACAAGCCAGAGACAGAATGTGAAGAGAAAGAAAATAGCTGCAGAGAAATGCACCACAGCTCCTACCAAAGCACTGTAGCGCTAACCTGCTCAAACCCTCGGCTAATTATCCAGCTACTACTTTTAAACAACAGGGCTTTGCATCACTTGATTCAAATGTGTAAATGAAATATGTTCCACTGACACAATAAATGCCTCATATATTTCACTTTTGTGGAATCATTGTATCCATTAACATTTTTTTTTAGTATGTGAAATGAAATTGAAAGTGACTTTTTCATTGTGAGCACGCAGCACAGCTCACAGTGGACCGCAGTGAAATACCTCCTCTGTATATACCCATACACACACCATGCAGCAGGGGTGCAACCATATCCAGTGCCCGGGGAGCAGTGATGGGGATGGCACCTTGCTCAAGGGAACCTCAGGGCCAACTGCTAGAATCGAACCAAACTGACTTGAGGTCTGGGGCAGCGGTCGCTTAGTGGTTAGGGAGTTGGCCACAGAATCGGAAGATTATGGGTTCAAACCCCTTACCAGTAAGTTGCCCTGAGGTACCCTTGGGCAAGGTACTGTCCCTGTCACTACTCCCCAGGCACTTTCACAGCTGCCCCTGCTGCATGGAGTGTGTTCGTGCATGGGTTAAATGCAGAGATCCAATTTCGTTGTGGTGTGCTGTGTGCACTCACAATGACAAGAAGTCACTTTCACTTTCATGACCCAAGATTAAACTCTGGTTCTGCTCTTTCTTGGATATGTTCATATCTTACAGATGACACTACATCTCTATTTCCTCTTTGGCTTCTGTTACTTGTGGCAGCCCACAGGGATCACTTCTAGGACCACTCCTCTTCACCATCTATATGCTTCCTATAGGACAGATCATCCTCAAACATGGTTTCAGCACGCAAATTTCAGCTGCAAGCCCCCTACAACCATTCCTCCACCTTCCCTCTTTACTTGCATTCAAGACCTTACGTTTTGGATGAATGCCAACTACCTGAAGCGTAATACTGATAAAACTAATCTCATACTAACGGGATCAAAATCAACAGCCTCATCGCATAGACACTTTAACCTGCTTATCAACGGTGCTGTTATGAAACCATCACCCACTGCACGCAACCTTGATGTCATTTTTGATTCCGCTCTGACCTTTGAAGACCATGTTAACTCAGTGTCTAAGACAGCATTATTTCACCTCCATAATCTTGCTCCATAATCTTGCACATCTCAGTGAAAAGGATGCAGAAATGCTTATCCATGCATTTATTTCTTCAAGGCTTGATTATTGCAACGCTTTATTCACTGGTCTCCCAGCTGAATGGATATCTTGTCTCTAGTGCATCCAAGATTCAGCTGCTAGAGTTCTCACCCACACTAAACGGTCAGCACACATCACTCCTGTCCTCCATAACCTTCACTGGCACCCTGTTCAATATTGCATTCAGTTTAAAATACTCCTCTTTACATTTAAAGCACTTCATGGCCTCGCTCCTCGCTATCTTCTCCCAACCGCAACCTCAGATCTTCCCCTTCCAACCTGTTGTCTGTCCCTAAATTCAGACTGTCCACTATGGGCTCCAGAGCATTTAGCTCCCAAGATGTGGAAGTCTCTTCCACAAAACCTTAGAGAAATTAAAATTCTACCCTCTTTTAAAGTCCAATTAAAAATGTGTCTGTCTGATGACCTACTATAAGCTATTCAAAATATACTGTTCATTATTTGTATCCATTATGAAACGTTTGAAATATTCTCAAGAATTCAGTAACTCTTTATTCACTATTCACTACAAACTATTTCCTGTTGTAAATTATTCAGTATCTACTATAAATTGTTCAGTTTATATTATGAATTTTTCAGTGGCCCCAATGATTCGCTATAAATTATATAATACACCATGATTTATTCATTATTTGCTATGGACTATTCAGGTTTTGATATAAATGTATCCCGTTCCCATTATATTACTGTTCAGTCTCTAATCTGAATTATTTGCTAACTGCTATAAATTAATTTTAAGATTTATAAACCATGTCCTTAAATAATTTGCTATTAGAAAAAACAAGTATTCCTTTCATTTTCAGAATCATCTCCGGACTGTACATCCAGCAGCATGAAATATATTTTTTTTAACAGCAAATTCGTTTTGACAGCTGAATTTAAAGATAAGCAATAACAGGTGAAAATATTTCAGAGCTCAATATATCTACAGTGTCTGCAAAGTTCACAAAGCTCTCATTCATTTCCGGACTGCACCTCTCTGCGCAGCATCATGCGGTCCACTCGTTTACGGACCAAGCGCTGGTTCTGGAAGACCTGGATCTCCAACTTTTCGGCCTCGTTACCAAACAGAGTCCATTGGTCCCGCTGGCGGAGCTCATCATTAGCCGCGGTTTCCCTCAGGACCTCCCTGAGGAACACACACAAACACACAGGCAGCGTTCCTGAATCTCAGATCAGATTGCGAAAGTTGAGCACTAAATAAAACCTGCAGTTCTGTGCCCAAAGTTTTCATCATTAGTTACAAAAAAGAAAAGCCCGCTGCTGCATTTTTCACCCCGGTTAGTATCTCACTTTAAACGATAAGCTAGTTTTGAGAAATTGCTGCGTAAATTCACAAAGGTCAGCATGAGTATGTATTCCATATACAGGCCTCATTATGGCCGTCCATAGACAGGACCTTTTTGTTATATTTCATTGAAAGAATATTTAATTATATTCCTATACAGGACCTTTATATTATAATCCAGATACTGGACCCGTTTTATTTTATTCAGTATTCAGGCTTCTTTATTATTCTCCATTTTCAGGCCTTACTAAGTCATTTCACATGTTGTCCTTATTATGACACTTAATATGCAGGCCATTTTAATATATTGCATATTTAGGCTTACTATGGCATTCCATACATATTGACCATATTCAGGGCCTATAAGGGTATTCCATATAAAAACATTATTATTACATTGCAAAGAAAGATTACAGCCCAAATGCAGGTCTTGTTATTATCGTCCTTGTACAGATCATACAGGGGCCTGATTTTGATATTTAATAAACAGGCCTCATAATGACTTAGCATAAGGAGGCGTTATTATGGTATTCTATACACAAGGGCCTTATCATTATTCTAATGGTGACAGCGGCGAATGCCCTCAAAGCACAGTAGACTGAAATCTGCACCCAAGTGTTGGAGTGAATACAGAACTGAGAAAAGTAAGGAGTGGTGAGTATGAGTGGTGAAAGATGGATACTGGACTGGAAATTCCAGAAGGAGCAACCAGACAGCTGTGAAACCTCGGCAAAATTAAAACAATAAAATAATACACACCTGTTCGAGCACTTCGACCTCCGAGTCCACCTGAACTTTTGACTCAAGAGTGGAAATACCAAAACTACCTGCTTTTTCTGTTTGTGTCAGTCAAAAGATCAACAGCAAGCACTGATTTGAGTTGTGATTCTACAGAGCTGCTGCTGATTACAGTCAGCTGTGGCTCTGCACCACACCCTCCTGCCTGTAGGGGGATTGTGCTGCCATCTGCTGGCTGGTACTGGGACTGATGGCTCCCTTATAATTAATATTCATCACCATAGTGGAGCCTTATTATGGTATTTCATATATAGGCCTTATCAATATAGCCCAAATACGGATCTTATTATTATTTTCTACACAGGACCCCTATTATTAAAGTCCATGTACAGGACATTATGTTATTCCATATAAAATTATTTATTATTACATTTCAAACACATATGTCATAGTCTTTATATAGACTTTATGACAAATTATAAATGGGCCGTATAATGAAATTCAACATACAGGCCTTACCACTATATTATGACATTCTATACAGGAGCTTTTTTCTGAAATTAAACATACAGGCCTTACATTTACATACTAAAAGCAAAGTCCCTCGTTACCATGAAAATAAATGTAATCCTAAAAAGCCCATCTCCACTGCATTAAAGCCCTGCCTCTGACATAATTTCAGTGATCCTCTCGTTAACACAGGTGAGAGTGTTGAGGAGGACAAAGCTGGAGATCACTCTGTCCTACTGATTGAGTTAGAATAGCAAACTGGATGCTTTAAAATGAGGGTGGTGCTTCAATCATTGTTCTTCCTCTGTTAAATAAGGTTACCCACAAGGAAACCTGTGCAGTCATCATCATTTGCAAAAAAAGGGCTTCTGGGCAAGGATACTGCTGCTGGTGAGATTCAACCTAAACCAACCTTCAGATCATCAAGAACTTCAAGGAGAGAGGTTCCACAGTTGTGAAGCGGCTTCAGGGCGCACAAGAAAGTCCAGCAAGCGACAGGACCGTCTCCTAAAGTTGATTCAGCTGTGGGGTCAGGGCACCACCAGTGCAGAGGTTGCTCAGGAACAGCAGCAGGCAGGTGTGAGTTCATCAGCATGCACATGGAGGTGAAGACTTTTGGAGGATGGCCTGGTGTCAAGAGAGCAGCAAAGAAGCCACTTCTCTCCAGGAAAAACATCAGCGATAGACTGATCTTCGGCAAAAGGTACAGGGGCAGGACTGCTGAGGACTGAGGTGAAGTCATCTTCACTGATGAATCCCCTTTCCGATTGTTTGGTGCATTTGGAGCCGACAGTAAAGCATCTTGAGAACATTCATGTGGGGAGCTTCTCAGCAAAGGAAGGGGGCTCTCTCACAAGTTTGCTGAACAACATGAATGCTACCAAAACATCTTCCGAGAGCAACTTCTCCCAACCATCCAAGAACAGTTTGGTGAAGAACGATGCCTCTTCCAGCATGATGGAGTAAAGCAGAAGTGATGACTAAGAGGCTCGAGGAACAAAACATCAAAATTATGGGTCCATGGCAAGGAAACTCCCCAGACCTTCAACCCATTGAGAACTTTAATTCTTATGGCATTCTATGTAGGGACCATTTTATGACATTAAATGTACAGGGCTTACTATGATAATCCTTTCACAGGACCCCTATTATTGTAGTCCATATACAGGGCCTATGAAAGCCTTTTTATTACATTCCACTACAGGCCTTTCTATCATAGTCCATAAATAGGACTTACAACCATAATCCATAAACAGGCTTCATTATAGCATTTTCCATTCTCTGCCACAGACACACTGGAGAAGTACTATGTAAATGATGCTAAGGGTCAGTCTGGACATGCTGGGGGAATGAAGACTGCAAGATTACATCTGTTGTTGTTGTTGTTGTTTTTTTTTACTTCAGCCAGAGCCCATCTCGCCCCGTTTCGTCTTTCTTTCTGGCCGCACTAAACAAACAGCGTCCCAGGGTTGATTTGAGCCGCTTGAACTTTTCCGTCTGCTGGAATCTGTTCGGAGTGGAGGAGTGCCCTGGTGACATTTTGCTTCTTGTCATTTTAAGTGCTTGTGAGGAGGTCAGAGAGTGTGTGGAGCTGCATACACACTTCTGAATCCAGATAGAGGCCTGTCTTACATAAAAAAGAGCAAGTGGAGGAAAAAAAAAAAGGACAACCGTAAGACGTGTGGAGGAGGCTTCAGACGTTTTTAGTTGGAGTGCAGCCGGGGAACACTTGAGAACACTTGGTTGGAAGTGCTTGATCTCCACTTTGTTCGCTAATGATAGTTATTCATCTCTGGAGGATCTTCAGTACATCTTTGTTTTTCAATGCAGCGTAAATCAGCAGGAATATCAGGCTCTTCCCTGGAATGAACCAGTTTCTTCCTGGAACCCTTCCCAAGGAAGCATGACTTGCATGAAACAGCAGGCATGTCAGGTGTGACACAGCATTCTACATTTGTCTTCAAAGTATTTCCAAGTACTGCTTATGACCAGATTTCGTGATGGAGGTGGGAAGTAATGAAGTACAAACACCTAATTACTGATTAGTGTTTTATAGGAAATTCGGGTTTTCAGCTACCTTGAGTTTGTATGAAGGTAGAACAGAGCTGACAGGTAGGATTGTAATTCTCTGGAAGGGAGGAAAGGCTGTCAGGATGGAGGTGTGTGTGTGTGTGTGTGTGTGTGTGTGTGTGTGTGTGGGTGTGTGTGTGTGTATGAGTGTGGAGAGCTTGTGTTTGATTCAGGCTCTCAGTGGGTCTCTGACATGAAGCTTTTGATCAGCCTGCCTCTGATAGGCTGACTGTGATCTGAGTGAATATTCACTTTGATTTGATCCCTCTCTCGCTCTCTCTCTCTCTCTCTCTCTTTCTCATACACACACACACACACACACATCCACACACACACACACAAACTGATCAGAACTAATCACTTGCTGTTTTAGCAATTCAATAATGTCCTGCCAGCAGCAAGAGCGGTATTAAACACACGTTCCACTCTGTGATTTTTTAATATCAGATATATCGGCAGTGAACATATATACAATATTTACCACACAGTGTGTGTACATGTCATAAATCATATTTACAATGCGAGTTTATTATTACATAATCATTGATTGCTTAGATTTTAAATATCTTATAAGCTGTCATATATATATATATATATAAATTCTTTTTTTTTTTAATTCATTAATTAATTTTTGGCCAGTGGAGCTAATGTGATGGACAAACAGGGCAGATACTTATTTCTTCATATGCAAGGTTAAGGTCATCCTTTCATCATACTCATGAATGTGCTTACATGTGATGCTGCATGGTAGTCCCAAAGACACACACACACACACACACACACACACTGACCCCTCTGCCTTTGCTGTCCCAAAGGTCCTTCATCTCCCTGCGGTACATGCCTGTCCGCAGCAGGGCGACCTTGCTCATGTTTTCCTTCCTAAAGAGGATTACGAGTAAAGTCAAAAGAGGCTAAAGCCACGGATCTGAGCTGAGGACATGGATTGTGAAAGATGAGCACGGCTGGAGCTGTGGGGAATCACTGCTCTGTCAGCTTAGAGGAAACAATTTGCTCCAGAGAAAAAGTTTAATGAACAATCAAGTTTATGTAGCTCATCCCTAAAAGCGGCCTGTCAGCCATCTTTTTTCGCTTGTAAGTTTGTCGGCCTTGCTCTATTTAAGAAGAGTTTAAACAGAAACAACTTCGCTCGGGAGTTCACGTGAGCAGAAAAGCAGTGTTTTTGGTTACCAGGAGGATTAAAACCCAGATCAGGTGTTTGTAGGCTTTTGTGTATTAATCAGGCTACTACAGCAGAGACGACAGCTGTGGTGGTCTAGTGTTGAGGGACTAGGACGATTAATCGTTAGGTTGTGGGTTCGATTCCCAGACCCTGAGCTACCACTGAGCAAGGAACTGTCCCCATCACTGCTCTCTGGAGCTGGCTATGGCTGCCCCCTGCAGCACAGCGTGTGTGGGGATGCATTTGTTTGTGGTTCACTGTTCGCTGTGCTGTTTCACAATAGTCACTTTCACTTTCACTCTTTAATTAATAAATGCAGTAGTGCGTTTTCTCTGTAAAAGTGGTTTTGGGAGGGTGAACTGGTGAAGATTTTCCCAGCAGGCAGTTTCTCCCTTTATTGCTCTCTAGCAGCACCATACAGTCTCCTGCACAGCGAGCCGACAGGGTCCACGTTAATCTGGGTTTAGATTAACAGGAAAGGTATTTCGTTTGATTTAATGCATTAAAATTATTCGGGTCATCAAGGCACCTCGGGACCCCCTGACTCTCCCATTTAATGTACATTACTTGAATGCACACATATCCATATTTATACAACTTCCATATTTAATTGGACCGCAGCTGAATTATTTATTAGTGTTATTCAAGTCTTTGCACACTGCACTTTAATGATCTGCCGCTAAACACAGTGTTTGTCTTCAAACTGTATTCTCACTATAATCCTGCATTTAGGACTTGTGTACTCAGCACTGGATTAAGCACTGCTTTCTGCTGTTTTGAACCACTTTACCAGATCTGTATACGACGCTGTCTCTGCTCTGTGTCGTTGTTCACTGCTGGGACATGTTGTGTTGCAGTCTCTTGCGCTACGTGTCACATTGTCTGCACTTGTGTCTTACGTCAGGTTTCATGTTGTTTTACTACCAACATCCTGGAGGGACACTGCGTCGTTTCAGTGTGTACTGTGTGTAGGGTTGAAAGGACAATAAAACCTATTTGGCTTGACTTGCTGTTGCCTCACAGCCAGATGATTATCGGTTCCTAAAAATGTCCCGTACAAATGGACCGGGATGTCACTGGGGTCACTATGGTGGACTCCCCTTCAATACCTTCATTTAATGAATATATCTCCTTCATATTCATCTACAGGTATTTTTTTGTTTTTTTTAAGGGGCAGCGGTGGCCTAGTGGTTAGGGAGTTGGCCCTACATCGGAAGATTGTGGGTTCGATTCCCTCACAAGTAGGTTGCCCTGAGGTACCCCTGAGCAAGGTACTGTCCCCGTCACTGCTCCCCGGGTGCTTTCAATAGCTGCCCACTGCTGCACAGTGTTTGTGTTCATGGGTTAAAAGCAGAGGTCCGGGGGCAGCGGTGGCCTAGTGGTTGGGGAGTTGGCCCCACATCGGAAGATTGTGGGTTTGATTCCCTCACAGGTAGGTTTCCCTGAGGTACCCCTGAGCAAGGTACTGTCCCCGTCACTGCTCCCCGGGCGCTTTCAATAGCTGCCCACTGCTGCACGGTGTTTGTGTGCATGGGTTTAAAGCAGAGGTTGTGGTTCATGCTTGCTGTGCTGTGACCTTGCACTTTCACTTTTTTTCACTTTAAGGTGGACTGACTCAATACACATTGTCCCAACTTCAGGTTTGCTCTACTTACAAACCCCTTTCCACTGGGAAGACCATTTAAAGGTACAAAATTGGACATCAAGGCCATGTTGCACTTTTGAGGGTACATATACACTGTATACACCCCTGGTGATCTGTCCAGGTTGTCGACTCTGGTTAGGAGAAGTGGCTCAGAGAATGAATGGATGAAAGGCTAGCAGGGAGCCAGGGGACAAACTGTGGACAATTTGATTAAAAAAAAAGACCAGTTCTCTCCTTATTTTTTTTTTTTTTTACAATTAGACTTAAACATGTACATAGATAAATGATCTTCTTTCTGATTGGCTGCTGCTGAAAAGTGAAACAACCCTCAGCTGCTCCTTTTGGATTCTTTGGAAGGCTGAAACCATCAGTCATGTTCCCGACAGCATGTTTTATTGCTTCCTGAAATCTTCTTCCCCAATGATCTCTGTTAATGACTGTCTGCAAGAACAACACTCCATACCTCTTTAACAGGAAGGGGCGGGGCTAAACTGTGCTTATGACTGTGGCATTACAATCCTAGTAAATACAAACGGGCTGTTTCCACATAAAAACCCTAAACACTAAAACTATTTCTGCTGAAAGTGAAACTAACCCACTCACCAACCCACTCACCCTATCACTCACTCACTCACCCACCCACTCACTCACTCACTCACCCACCCACTCACTCACTCACTCACTCACCCACCCACTCACTAACCCACTCACTCACTCACTCACTAACCCACCCACTCACTCACTCACTCACTCACTCACTAACCCACTCACTAACCCCACTCACTCACTCACTCACTCACTCACTCACTCACTCACTCACTCACTCACTAACCCATTCACTCACTCACTCACCCACCCACTCACTCACTCACTAACCCACCCACCCACTCACTCACTCACTCACTCACTCACTCACTAACCCACTCACTAACCCCACTCACTCACTCACTCACTCACTCACTCACTACTCAGCCCCACTCCTCCTCCCACTCCACTCTTTCACTCCACTTATTATCTCACTCACCCACCTCCTCACTCACTCACTTACCCACACCCACCCATCATATAACACTCCTCCTCCTCACTCACTACTCCTCCTCACTCACTCTTACCCACCTCCTTACTCACTCCTCCTCTTACCACTCCACCCCTAACCTCCTCCTCCTCCTAGCAACCACTCACTCAACCTCACTCACTGCTCCCTCACTAACCCATTCATACTCACTCCACCCCCTTGCCTCTCCCACCACTCACTAGCCCACTCCACACTCTCCTTACCACCACTCACTAACCCACTCCACCACCACTCATATTCCTCACCCACACTCCTTCGCCTCACCCTCCTCACCCATCACCACTCCTAACCACTCCCCACCATTCTCTATCACTCACCCACCACTCTTTCAGCATCTTGCCAGTTCTCAACACTCTTTTAATATATAACCACTCTTGTACCATAATCAGTGTCATATTGCTCTTTTATTTCACTAACCACTCCTTACCCACCCCACTCCTGTATATCATATCAGCAATCACTAACTACTTTATCACTCTTTCCTGCTCACTAACCCCACCCCACTCCTCCTCACTCACTCACTAACTCACTAAATTATTCTTCTCAATCACTCACTCACTAACTCATATTCACTCACTCACTCACTCACTCACTCACTCCACTAACTTACTCTTACCATTCTCCTAACCCACTCACTAGCCTCACTAACCCACTCACCCTCCTCATTCATTCAATCCTCACCCACCCACTCACTAACCCACTCACTCACTCACTCACTCACTAACCCACTCACTCACTCACTCACTCACTCGCTCACTCTTCTTAACTTCTTGTCCTAAGTTGGGCTGTGGTGGTGTAGGAGTCTATCCCAGCTCTCACAGGACGAAAGGTGCGGAAACACCCTGACAGACCAGTCAGACACGCACACACACACACACACACACACCTACACCACACACACACACACACACACACACACACACACAAACACACACACACACACACACACACACACACACACACACAAACACACAAACACACACACCAAGTCAAAGCCTAATCCGGTCTCCTTAAGAGCTGCTTACCATGTCTTGCAAGTAGAGCATGAATGGAACATAGTTCCATTATTGATTAAGAGCATTACCTATTGATCAGATGATCACAGTGGGGCTGAACAGCAGAACTTCCCCCTGCTTTACAATGAGGGAGATCAGAGTCTGGATAAGAGGGAAGCATATCTCCCATGAGCTCTATGGAAAGGCTGTGGCCACTGGGCATGTCGGACATTGATCTGAGCTGTTCGAGCAGTAACAGGAGGTGCTTCATAATTATCACGATTAATTAAAAAAACTTGTGCAGTTTGGGTTTGGTGCAAAAAGCTCTTGAAACTTACAGAGTCAGACTCGTTCACAGTGGTGGTGAATAGAACCAGATATATCTGAATGTCCATCAAAGAAATTAAATGGTTGTGAAGAATCTGCCTCATGTCTAAAACAGTTAAGAGGAGATTTAAGGCTAAAGCTTAACCCATTAATGATGGAGGGACATGTTGTGAGGTATTGATTTTGTTCAGACTGTTTTACCATCATCATCATCATTCACTCAGCGACACCTGGATCTTCACTGGGGGGCTTGAATGAGTTTGAAGAGAAAATGAAATGGGTAAGTTTGCGCTGGAGATGGCTGGTTCTGTTCACCAAAATGTTAAGTGTGTATGAGTGTGTGAGAGTCACAGTACCAGGTCCTGTGGCGTGGGAATTTGGGCTCCGTCAGGATCTCTTTGACAGACATGACATCACCAGGGATGATGGGATAGTACTTGCTGAGGGGGGCTTCCTCATCACTGGAAAATACAGAAAATCTAGCATGAGAAAAAAGCTTCCTCGGTCAGCTGGAGGAGCAACGCTCTGCAGGACAGGGATGTTCATGTGATCTTGTGGATGATATTTGACTCTCATAGATAAAGTGATCAGGACAGTCCCACTCATCTAACACTACAATGCTACCTTAAAATCAGCTCTTATACGCAGGCTTTACACTGTTGTGGCTGACCAATGGGAGGCGCTGTATTGTTAAACTAAATGCGACCATTAGAGGCCTGATGGTGTGATGGTTTCTGAGGGTGACTTGTGTTAAAGACTCAAAAGGGAATCAGTCTAGACCTGCTAGTGCCTCCTTGAAAGCTACGGCCTTGACAGCTATCTTCACTTCTGTGCCTAACTGAGTCATCAGGAAGAGAGAGAGCAAGAGAGGGAGGGAGAGAAAGAGAGAGAGAGAGAGAGATTACATTGTACTGCATTGTATTGCACTTTATTGTTTAGCGTTATATTGTATCGTGCTGTATCGTCCTGTATAGTGTTATATAGTAATCTTTTGTGCTGTGTTGTATAGTCTTGTTTTGCACTATAATAATAATTTTACTAGTGTATTTTATTTATAGAGCTGCTTTCCTGCAATTTAATGCAGCTCTAAGTTCTTCAGACTACACAAATTGTAAATAATTGCTACCTAAAAGTAACAATAAAAACAACAGTAAATTAATAAATAAAGATAAATACAAATGATATACATTGTAACACTGGGGTGTTGTGGGTAGGACATGGATGTGTAACCGGGAGTGTAGAAATGCATGGATCAAGTGAAAGAGAAGTGGCTTTAATAACTTCATCAACGTATGATTTATATAAATTTAATTTGGAGTCAAAAGTCACACTCAGGTTTCTGATTTCTTCCTTTGAATGTAACGCCAGGTTCTCTAATCCTTTTCACACCTTCGCTTTCTTTGCTTCATTCTCAATCATGAAAATTTCAGATTTTTCTTTAGCATTTTAACCATTAGCATTTATCCAGTTACTGATGCTGGCCGGAAACATTGCGAGTTTATTCAATGGATTTGTGTCCTTTGGCTCTATATGTATAACTACATGTCATCAGTATAGGTATGATCATTTATTTCATTCTTTTTAATGATCTGCCCTAATGAAACATATATAAGAAAAATAAGAGTGGGCCTCGTACTGAACCCTGTGGTACTCCGTATAATATAGTTCACTAGGACAATGCTCAGCCGTATTAACAAAGTATGTTCTCTCTTTTAGATACGGATTCAGCCATTTATGAACAGTTCCAGAGAGACCCACGCAAAATTCAAAGCGATTTAAAAGAATGCCGTGGTCCACAGTGTCAAAAGCTGAGCTTAAATCCAAGAGTACCCAGATAGAAACCCTGTTCTTATCAGCACTGTCCTCTGAGATCATTTACTACCTTCAAAAGTGCTGTTTCAGTACTGTGACCTGACCTGAAGCCTGACTAGAACTGATTAATCATTAATTTGTTTGACTTTATTTAAGAATGGTAGGTTGGTCTAAAGTTACTTAATGCCAAGGGATATGCTTAGTTTTTCTTTACTATTGGTTTAACCACATCTTGAGGGTATCAAGGAGAACACCAGGTTCTAGGGAGCAGTTAATAACATCCAGAACTTTGAAAAACGAGAGTATCTAAGACTTTTTAAGTTAGTAGGAATAGGATCTAGTATTCAGGTTGAAGAACTAATCTAGTGTCTGGCCTTATACCGCTCTGTTTCCGGTATCTTTTTAAAATCATGCATTTTAGTTGGAGTTTTAATGAATACTGAGTTTCAGGGCTTAGATTTTATTCTGTTTGCTCGTATATTAGTGACCATGTCTTTAAAAAAGAGTGCAAAGGCTTCACGTTTTGTTGTAGATGCTTCTTATACCCAGTTATTGACTGGAGTTTGAATTAAAAGCTGATCAGTTGTTGGCTTGCTACTATCGCCATTTATTATTTTTGAAAAATACTGCAACCTTTTGCACTGCCTTGTTGTGATCTTCAGTGTAACCTTTAAGAATTTCATAATCACATTTAGTTTAGTTTTCCTCCACTTGCTTTCAGCCTTCCTGCATTTCCTGAGTTGAATTAAACATGTGCATCATTTCATGGACAGTTCTGTAACTTGCAGTAATAAGAGGTCTATTGTTTTATGTTTTTTCGTGCAGTAAAAAAGATGAGATAGCGTTCTGAAAAAGAGACATCTTCAACTTTTTCATTGTTTAGTCACATGAGATAACTAGGTCTAGGGTTTGTCCTCTGTTATGCGAGGAATTTGAAATATGTTGATAAAAATCGAGAAGTTTAGAAGTTGAATAAAATCCATTGCTTTCTTGTCTAGGTTTTATCAACGTGTGAATTAAAATCTTCATTCATAATAATCTTATCATAATATGTCATTGTATTTTAGTGGATGGTATAATATAAATATTAAAACTGGGATTTTCTCTTTTAGTATAAGAGCAATATATTCAAATGACAGGAAAATACATGAAGATACATTGTTTTGCAGTTATAAGAAGAATTTAAATCTTGGATTGTCATTTCAGAGAGATCAATTTTGAATCAAGCCAAGTTTCTGTTAAAAAGTCTAGCTTTTCCTTGTATATTAGATCATAATTAAGCATGTTTTGTTTGTTAACATTTAGGTCATCCATCTTTGGATTATGTATTTGGTGTTTAGCTTTCATAAACTTTGTTTCTGTGTTGATATGTATCAGGCAGGAAAGTGTACGATCTCTAATATTACTGTACTTTGCACAGAAGAGGTTGCAAATCCCAATAGAAATAAATTCATGGACGGGCAGGTTTTTTGGAGAAAGGTGCTTAGGCTCAGTGTGCAGCTGAAATGAGCAGTTCCTCTTCTTCAAGTGGTCAAAAGTAAAACACTAAAAGTGAACACGATCTTGTTGTAGTCCTTCAGCAGGTTAAATAGATCCATAAAATCCTTCTTCAGAAGTTCTGAAGAGTTCTGGTCTCTGATGTTGTTGCAGCTCACGTGGATGACCACATTCTTGGCAGAGGGATGTTGTTGTATGATTTCAAGAAGCAAGGTCAAAAACTTTAGCACCAGTAAAACACTAGTTTATAACCATGGGGAACCTAATTTTCTGATAATGGAGTCTCCATGGATACAATGGAGTATTATCAGTGTTGAGAGTGGAAGGCAGTGAAGACGGTCCTGGAGCCTGGAATCCAGCGTGGGTGAAGTAAGGTTGGAGTGGGGCGATCGCTACCGTCCCACAATGGAAACCAGCGACTCGAAGGTGATGGGGAGCAGCAGGGCTTTGTCCTGGTTGTAGTGCTCTGAAAGTCCTTTAGTCCAGCAGGCACTTGTGGAGGGTCCAGGATTATGTGGACAGTGGAGGAAACTAAATGTGGTGGAAGGGATGCAGTCTGGACACTGGTCTGCTCTTCTAGAATGGAGAACCGATTGTCCAGTTGAATACTGACCGATCTGGGCATTAGGTGAGAGTGGTGGTCAGAAAGCCTTCCAGCTCACTTTTCTCCACGGGCTGTTGTCCATGCTTCATGACCATATGGAGTGGAAAAGCTCTCTATTGTGCAGCATTGTGTTGAACTGCACTGTATTGTGTTGCAGTATTGGATTGCATTGTATTGTACTGTTTTGTGTTGCATAGTGTTAAATTGTACTATATGATGTTATACTGTGTTGATCTGTGTTGTTCAGCACTATTGTGTTATATTGTGTTGGACCGAATTGTGTTGTCTTCTCTTCTGTTTACACCATGATGATGAATGTCTCTGCAGCCAAATCTCATTCAATAACACAAAATTACGTGACCCTTATTACCTGAAGAAAAAAAAAAACCTGAAAACTGTAGTTACAGTGAAGTCTGAGGTTATTTAGTGGTTTTGCATCACTTGGCTTCCACAACGCACAGCCTCACTCACACTTGAGCCCACAAAGGCCCTTCTAAAACCCAGCAGATGCCAGGGAGGATCTGAAAGGGATCAGTGCTGCATGGACTCATTGTCTCTATTACAATTTTTCTCACCTACTCAAAGGCCCAGTTCCCTTTTCTCTCCGTAATTTGTTAGTAAATCAGGAAGCTAAACAGGTCCCCTGGAACAAAGAGCCCAATTTGGATTACGGGGGCAGAATCCAGGAGCTCGAATGGCACAGTGTGGGTTTGCACTGATACAGCCTGTTTCATTCAGTCTTGCAGTCTGCCAGCCAGCGACATTCATTAACTGCACTAAAGCTCCATGTTCAGCTTTCTGGTAGCAATAATGATGGTTGCTGTCCAGTCAACAACCTGATTAACTCAGAAACAACCGGACCAGTCAACCACCCAGGCTGCTCTGGCTGGGAATCGAACCCAGAACCCGAAGAACTTGCAGGATTGTTACAAAAGACCGTATTCGTGGATGGAGAAAACGTAAAAGTAATTAATAGTACTGAACTGAACTGAATAGTAACACCATCATCCCTCAGCACCTGAGTGAGAAGCTGAGGCTGCTTGGCCTGAACACCTCCCTCTGTAACTGGATCCTGGACTTCCTGACTGGGAGACCCCAGTCAGTCAGGATCAGTAGCAGCACCTCCAACACCATCACGCTGAGCACAGGAGCCCCCCAGGGCTGTGTGCTCAGCCCACTGCTGTTCACACTGATGACCCACGACTGTGCAGCCAAGCACAGCACGAACCACATCATCAAATTCGCTGATGATACAACCGTGGTGGGTCTGATCAGCGGTGGAGACGAGGCAGCTTACAGAGAGGAGATACAACAGTTAACGGTCTGGTGCAGAACCAACAACCTGTCTCTGAACGTCGACAAGACTAAAGAGATGGTTGTTGACTTCAGGAGACCACGTCGGGACCACACTCCACTTATCATCAACACCTCACCTTTATCACCAAGTTTCTTGGTGTTCACATCACTGACAACCTCACGTGGACCCTCAACACCAGCTCCATCACAAAGAAAGCCCAGCAGCGCCTCTACTTCCTGCGCAGACTGAGGAAAGCCCATCTTCCGCCACCCATCCTCAGCATCTTCTACAGAGGAACCATTGAGAGCATCCTGAGCGGCTGCATTACTGCTTGGTACGGGAATTGCAACGTCTTAGACCGCAAGTCCCTACAATGGGTAGTGAGAACAGCTGAGAAGATCATCGGGATCTCTCTGCCCTCTGTTCAGGACATTTTCACCACTCGCTGCATCCGCAAAGCAACCAGCATTGTGGATGATCCCTCCCACCCTTCCCACACTCTCTTCTCCCTCCTGCCATCTGGAAGAAGGTTCCGCAGCATACAGGCCTCTACTTCCAGGATGGGAAATAGTTTCTTCCCCCTGGCCCACAGACTCTTGAACTCTTAAACTGCCAATATCTACCCAGTCCACCATTTTCATCTTGTATTTATTTATTTATCTCATGTTGCACTCTGCACTTTAACAATAACACTGCTCCACCACACTGCTATACTGAACTCTACCTGGGCTGCTTTGTTCCACAACACTGCGGCCCTCTACGGATGAATGTACTGTCTGTCGTGCCGTCTGTTGTTGTCTGTCTTGTCCGCACTCGTTGCCCCGTTTTGTGTAATATGTTGTGTCTTATGTTGTCTTGTGTCTTGTGTCTTGTCTTGTGTGTAGCACCAGGGTCCTGGAGGAACGTTATTTTGTTTCACTGTGTACTGTGTATATGGCTGAAATGACAATAAAATCCTACTTGACTTGACTTGACTTGAACACTGATTACCTGATTATTATCTTAGAGCCTGGTTTGGTGTTAAATTCAATGAAATGCACGAACTGTAATGAAAAACAGAAAAACCTCAGAGAGAACCATCTGACAATGATACTCAGTAAATAATGATCCTCTGTGCACATGTGGCCACACGTGCAGGTAGTAAAGGTCATTTTTCTTTATCTTTGTCAGACCACACCTGTGAACAGTGCTCATATTACTGTATGTCTCTGATTACACACCCAGGACTCCTCACACAATACACAAGCCTAATCTGACAGTTACATGGGCTGTAAAAACACCAAATTAAAGTCTTTAAGTGTAGATCTTAACACATAATATTCAATATTTACTAAGAACTATTCACTATAAATGATTCAATATTCACTATGGAATAGACACTATAAATAAAGTGTCCACTATACAGTATTCAGTATCTACTACTAACGGTTACAAATCAACTTGTCTCTCCTCTGGACATACCCTTCGTCAGCACCGCCGTCTAGAACCCGTATAGCATATCCGGTCTCACTACCGTCCTGTAAACCATCCATTTCACTCTTGCAGGTGCCCATCTGGCACAGATCCCTCCAGCCATTCGTCTCAACCCATTCCAATCTGCCTGAACTCTCTTCCACACTTACCATTACTCTGAACTGTTGATCCCAAGTATTTAAATTCCTCCACCTTTATCATCTCTACTTACTGCAGCCTAAACACTACACTCTCCTCCCTTTCATTCACGCTCATGTATTCTGTCTTTTCCTCAGTTTCAGTTTCATTCCTCTCCTCTCAAGAGCATATCTCCCCCGTCACATGCTTTTTCCAAGTCCACAAAAGCTGAAGCTGATCTGCTGATTTTTTGGTACCAGTACACTTCGTCTCCACTCCCCAGGCATCCTCTCACTTTCCATGATATTGTGAAACAATCTTGTTAGAAACTCCACTGCCTTCTCTCGTAAACACCTCCATGCTTCCACCGGTATGTCATCCGGACCAACAGCCTTTCCATTCTTCATCCTCTTCATCGCTGCCCTTACTTCCATCTTGTAAATTCACTGCACTTCCTGGTTAACTATTGACACATCACTGGGAGGTGCTGGGGAGAAGTGGACTACTGGCCAAAGCAAAAGACTCATCACACCAAAATCGAAACAAGCCAAGGCCCGTGCCATGAATCGCAAAGCACGGAAAGCATTATCAACAGTGTTAGACATCCAGCAGCATACTGGTTGCAAGGTCGCCCTCCAGTTGTCTCTCTGCCTAGCTAATCCTTAAAAGGTCCTTTTCTTTCTCCTTACTGTCCAACCTCTCATACAACTCACCAAACACCTTATCTTTAGCCTTCACCACTGCTTTCTTCACCTCCTTGTAGACCTGTCTCCTTTCTTTATCTCTCTGTATACCCAAACCCATAGCCAGGTTTCCTTATCCTCCTTCTTCTTTCCAGATTGCGCACCAAGTACCTTTATAAGCTGCTTCCTTTACCACTTCTGCAGTAGTTTCCCAGCAATCCGGTAGCTCTTCACCAACTCCCAGTGCCTGTGTCAACTCCTGCCTGAGATCCACCTTGCAGTCTTCCTTCTTCAGCTTCCACCATTTGATCCTCAACTCTGTCCCCACTTTCTCACTTTCCAAGGTCATCCTACTGACCACAGTCCTATGCTGTTTAGCTACACTCTCCCCTGTCACTACTTTGCAGTCTCCAATCTCCTTCAGATTGGAATTTCAGCATCTTCCTCCACTCTTATACTTCACCCTGTGCTCCTCCCTCTTCTTAAAATAAGTATTAACTACAGCCATTTCCATCCTTTTCAGCATTCCTCTCCTTGACACCATGCCTACTCATCACCTCCTGGTCACCTCTGTTCCCTTCACCGACATGTCCATTAAAGTCTGCACCAGTCACTGCTCTCTTTCCCCTGGGTACACTATCACTTCATCTCTTCATCTAACTCACTCCAACTTGTGGAGCATAAACACTAACAACATTCATTATCACACCTTCAACTTCCAGCTTCAAACTCAGCACCCTATCTGTCACCCTATTCACCTCCAAAACACTCTTCACATACTCTTCCTTCAGAATAACCCCTCCCTCATTCCTGCTTCCATCCACACCATGATAAAACAATTTATACCCTCCGCCAATACACCTGGCCTTACTACCCTTCCATCTACCTACCACTTTCCTTCTCTCCAACATTATTCTTCTTCTCTCCATCATTCTTCTTCTTCTTCTTCTTCTTCTTCTTCTTCTTCTTCGGCCAACAGTAGCCGGATTTCCACCAGCACCCTGTAGGCTAAGAGCACTGGTGGCGGTCGTTGTTAACTGCTTTCCACATAATGATTAACTGATATGAGCCCAGACTGTCTTTTTAGTAAAATATAATAATCATATATTGTGGGTTACCGTTCTGTGTTTTGTTGCATTTAGTTTAATTCTATAATGTTTTATTCCTTAGTTCTATACTGAACTAAGGAATTTTTTTGCACCCACAAGCTCATTTGTGGATGAAACACCTT
Source organism: Hepsetus odoe (assembly GCA_017165825.1). Taxonomy (NCBI): domain Eukaryota; kingdom Metazoa; phylum Chordata; class Actinopteri; order Characiformes; family Hepsetidae; genus Hepsetus; species Hepsetus odoe. Next base: position 11,936,929 of record CM029389.1, read on the forward strand.
GGGGCGCAGTGAAAGGGGAATCCTGGACTTTAACAGTGGAGTTCAGTTACACTGAGACAGCTGCAGACAAAGGGAGGTTCAGCCTGTGGAAACTGATCTTCTGCTGTTAGTAAAGGTGTGGTGAGACTCGTCCGATCATGGAGGGAAAGGTGGGACACATTAGCAGGAAAGGAGAAGTCCAGCTGCTAATTTCTGCGACACAGAGAAGTGGCAGCAGGTAAAACAAAGGGTAAAAGGGAAGTCAGCACCGCAGCGAACGGTCCAGCCTGAACATGTGGCCGCATGAGTTTGTTGCTACAAACATACACTTATTATCAAACCCATTAGCAAAGGGGAAGCACGAAGATTGGCATTATTGTTTGCTCAGCACAATGGGAGCATTTACTGCCTTTTAAAAGCCACATTAGGCAACCTGTACCTGGTTATGCAAACTTTAAAGTGTCACTTACCACCAAATTAAACCCTTCAACAAACAGGAACAACTTAATACACACGTTCTTTTTCTACACATTTTTGTATCAAAGTGATCATAATTCATTTCCTGTCTTTTCTATGCCATGCAAACAGACCATTATTGTTGCTTAAAGATGGATATATGCAATTCTGCACAAGTCTTGAGCCACTCCTCATTTTTTCACATGCTTCCAGACATTCTTGTATTTTTAATGTATCACTGAGGTGCAGTTTTGGCTCTCATTTTCATACTCTGTATCTGAGTTTTGGAGGAAGAAGCAGTGTGGTATCATCTCGAGAAGAAAATAAAAGGAAGTCGGCAGTAAATAAAGTAAAAGGAAATAAGATAAGAAAATAAAAGGGAGTCGGAGGAAGGGCTTTTGGCAGTTTTGCGTAAGTGGAAAGGATTTTTGAGCCGTTTTTTTCTTTTTATACTGCGTATACTTTTATAAAGCTAAAGTCAGTAGATAAAGAGCGGTTCCAAGCCATGTTACTGTGAGGAGGGTGCCGGTATTTCTGCACAACAGATCTTTATCAACAGAGTCTGTCCTGCAACTCTATTTTGTCTGATGGCAAATCTGAGAAACCAGTCTCCTTGAAGTGAGCTGTTGCAAAGGGCAAGCAAAAAAAACAAACAAACAAAAAAACAGACAACAACTAATTAATCAATTAAATTGTTTTAGATGAAAAAAGGAGTTTTTCCATAATGTGTCCCTGGGAGGCAAAGGGAAACGCTAAATCTAGAAGTCTCCACCACTAGAAGTCCATGGGTAAATTAATTGGGTTTAGCAGCTCAGATGATGAATGGATGGGGAACACAAGTGTGAGTGTGTGTGTGTGTGTGTGTGTGTGTGTGAGTGTGTGTGTGTGTGTGTGTGTGTGTGTGTGAGTGTGTGTGGTCCATTTGAGCAGCTGAATCCAGGTTTTTATGTGATTGTATGCAGGGTCAAACCAATGAAAACAGCCAGGTTTTGAACAAACACTGAACGTGTGGAAGGTCATAAAGCGTGTGTGTGTGTGTGTGTGTGTGTGTGTGTTATGATAAATCTGGCCCTGGTCAGTGAGCTGAGAATGTCTGCACCACGTCCTCGGAGGAAGTGTAGCGCACCGGAACTCGTCCTTGCTGGACGTTGTGATGCTTTTTTCACGACATTAAATCATTTAAGTTTCACTGTCACTGATCACAGTGTTCGAGGGAGAAGCCATAAATAACAGCGTCCGTCCAACAGGGTGCAATTTCCTCTCACAGCCAATTACAGGAGCTGGACATCACAGAGGACATGTCGTAAAGTGTCCTCTTTCTGTGTCAGTGTGTTTTCAACACTAATAAATACTGACACTAATCCACTGCCGAGTGATTTTCTGTATGTTTTAAACACTAGTCTGACAAGATGCACTAACAAAAGTTGTTATAAATGAAAATGAAAAGTGTTTTTTAGTGTTTTAAATGATATTAGAACAAACAATAACATTTAATCTTCAAAGAGGGATTTTTTGTATGTTTTAAACACTAATATTAGAAAAAATAATATTATTAATAATAATAAAGACTGTTTAAACCATTAAACCATTAATGTCAGAATAAATACCAACGTTAATCCAATAAAAATACATTTTTCTGTGTTATCCATTCCCAGACCTCTCCTTGTGGAAAGCCTGAGCAGTTTGATAGTTTTGTGTTGGTTAATCCACACAGTGATCTACGTCTGAACCTTCAAGCAGAACAAAGCGTCTGAATTAAGACATGAAGCAGTGAAGAAACAGGAACAGATGATTCCAGATGATCAGGTGATTAGTTTACTGCTGATGCTGAATGCTGAGTGGTTGGAACCCCTTTATCTAGAACCTTGTATCTTTGGGCACTTTCCAGCCTGTCACAGTAAAACATTTTTTTTCCCATTTCTTTATTTTCATATACTCAATATGCTGAAGATAAGAGAGTCTGACCGGAACAAAATTGAATTTGTGCACCAACAAGGTGTTTCCAAAATACAAAGAAATGAGGGGTGGCTTAAGATTATGCACAGAACTGTATAATATATAAAAATAGAAAAAAGTAAACAGAATGTGTGCGAAAGCGTAGTGGATGTGACGTCTCGGGGACATTGTGTCTGCACCTGGATTTGAACTTCTTCTTCTTGATCTGAGAGGACATGGACATGCTGTGAGACAGCTGCTCCTCCTGCTCCTCCTGGCAACGGTGCTTTACTATTTTGGTTGCCATGGCGAACCTCTGACCAACACCTGCAGCAGAGCAGAAGAGCACATCTGTCAGAAGGACGATGGAGGAGAGAGAGAGGGCGAGAGAGAGATAGACAGAGAGAGAGAGAGAGCGCAAAATAGCATAAGATAGAGGGAGAGAGAAGAGACAGAGAGAGAGAGAGAGAGAGAGACTGAGAGAGCAATTGTAGAAATAGAAACAGAACAGTTTCAGATGCTGTAAACTGTTAAAGGCTGATTTGATTCGTGTTAATATGACTGTAAACTTAAGCAGTGTAAGCAGTGTTACATTAAAGGCCATTAAACATTGAATGAAAACGGCCGCAGAGCAGCAGGTTTAGACTCATCGAGCATCACAGAGAAGAGATTTCATCTGTAAAACCATAATGATGAGCAGATTTCACTTGTGAAGTTTTAACCTGAAAGTGAAAGAAAGTGAAAGTGACTACCCCGTCACTGTGAAACGCAACACAGCACAACACCCATACACACACACATGCAGCAATGGGCAGCTATTGAAAGCGCCTCGGGAGCAGTGATGTGGACGGTACCTTGCTCAAGGGTACCTCAGGGCAATCTACTGGTGAGGGAATTGAACCCAAAATCTTCCAATCTGGGGCAACTCCCTAAAGCCACTGCTGCCCCTAAAGAACCTGTAAAATAATAAAGATGATTCATTTTAATCTGTAAAGGAACAAAGACAATCAGTTTTAATCGGTAAATGAATAAAGAGGATCAGTTTTAATCTGTAAATGAATAAAGAGGATCAGTTTTAATCTGTAAAGGAATAAAGAGGATCAGTTTTAATCGGTAAATGAATAAAGAGGATCAGTTTTAATCTGTAAAGGAATAAAGAGGATCAGTTTTAATCTGTAAATGAATAAAGAGGATCAGTTTTAATCTGTAAATGAATAAAGAGGATCCGTTTTAATCTGTAAAGGAATAAAGAGGATCAGTTTTAATCTGTAAAGGAATAAGAGGGTCAGTTTTAATCTGTAAATGAATAAAGAGGATCAGTTCTAATTGGTAAATGAATAAAGGGGATCAGTTTTAATCTGGTTGATATAAAGTGAAGGGTCTAATTCTAATAATTAGGACCAGAGTGCAACCCGGCCTTCACTGAGAGAGAGAGAGAGAGAGAGAGAGAGAGAGAGAGAGAGAGAGAGGGGGGGGGGCAATTAAAGAGAAGCAAAGGAAGGAGAAAGAGTTTGAAAGAAATATATAGATAGGATAGATATATAGATATATAGATATATACAAAGATAGATAGATAGATAGATAGATAGATAGATAGATAGATAGATAGACAGATGAAGAAAGAAAGGAAAACAGTGAAAGAAACAGAAGGGGCCAGGCAGATGTAAGAGGGAAAGAAGTAAAGGAAATAAAGAAAGAAGAAAAGGTGTAGCAGAAACAGAAGAGTAGAAACAGTAAGAAGGATAGAGAGAGGAGAGATAGAGAGAGTGAGGGATAGAGAGCGAGAGAATGGTGGCAGGGGCAGAGGTAAAGAAAGAGAAATGGAGAAAGACGCAGCAGTAGAGAGTAAAAAGTGATGCTGCAAGGTAGAGACACTAAACGAAAGAAAGGAGAGTGAGAACAGCGATAGAAAGAGAGAGACAGAGATAAAGAGAGAGGGGACAGATAGAGAGAGACAGGGGGTTACAGGCTAGGAAGCCCTTGTCCGCTGTGGGTTGTTGACAGAATAATAATTCATTAGCTGGGTCTACAGTGCTGCCCAGAGCACTTTCATGATCATTAATCAAACACACACACACACACACACACACTCACACACACACACACACACACACACACTCAGTAAAACTGGGCCACATAAAGGATGACTTCATTTACAACCAGCTTGAAACAACTACCTGAGTTACAGCTTCAGAGTGTGTTCTGTGTGCTCAGTCTCAAACCTGAACATCCCTTTTGGCTAATTCTAAAACAAAGTGTGTGTGTGTGTGTGTGTGTGTGTGTGTGTGTGTGTGTGTGTGTGTGTGTGTGTGTGTGGTGCCAGTTTAAAACAGGGAAGCATCTGTCAGGGAGGCTGATCTGTCATAAAAATGTATCCGTTCGTTAGGCTGGAGAGAAACCCAGAATAAGAATTCAAGGCCCATTGTCATGGAAATAGACTTCACACAACAAAAATGTAGCCGTTTTTAAGACGTGCGTCTGTGGGGGTGAAAAATAAACCCGTAAACAGGGGCAGAAAGTGTGTGTGTGTTTGATCATTTTGAGAAATAAGTAAGTCCTACAGCCTTGATGCAGAAGTGTGAACTTCAGTATTATGGTGTGTGTGTGTGTGTGTGTGTGTGTGGGTCGCTAAATCACAGCAGCGCCGCACTGAGACAGGAGCCCATTATAAAGTGGAAATAACTTTCAGGGAGACATTTATAGCGAGATTTGCAAATTTTATTATATGTGGTGTGAAAGCTGTGAGATGGATGATCATAGCGGCTTCATAAAACAGAGGATGCTGATCAAACTCGAGTTAGAAGAAAGAAGACGGGTTAAGGAGACAGACGAACGGACAAAAAGACAGATAGGGATGGAAAACGCAAGTGGGTGGGCAGACAAATGGACGGACAGAGAGAAATAGAGAAAAGAGAGACGCGTAAAATAACAGATAGATTTGACCATTCGACATTATAATGACGTCTAACTGATGTATAGTTATCGTGTAACTACTTTATTACTCCTTTTATATGAAGTGAAATTGAAAGTAGCTCTCTGTGAGTACACGGCACTAAATTAATGACCTGTGTTTAATCCACTTACACCATGTAGCAGTGGGGCAGCCATATCCAGCACCCGAGGAACAGTGATGGGGATGGTACCCTTCTCAAGGGTACCTCAGGATAACCTACTGGTATCCTGATTACTACTGTGATAATGTAGTAACTTTATTACTACTGCAAGCCCAGCACACACTGAAAAGAACAAGTTTGAATCTGTTAGCTGAGCTGTAACAATGTTTATGCCATTTATTTAATCTGAATACTACTGTTTAAATGCACTACTGCCTAATTATTTTAATTACTATATACCTGCTCTGATTCTAACTGCTGTGTAACTAATATGTAACTACAGTATAATTACTATATACCTGCTTAATACTTCTAACTGCTGCGTAACTGCTGTGTAACTACAGTATAATTACTATATACCTGCTTAATACATGTAACTGCTGTTTAACTGCGGTGTAACTACAGTATAATTACTATATACCTGCTTAATACATGTAACTGCTGTGTAACTGCTGTGTAACTACAGTATCATTACTATATAACTGCTTAATACTTGTAACTCCTGTGTAACTGATGTGTAACCGCTATGTAACACCTGTGAAACTGCTGTGTAACTGATGTGTAACTGATGTGTAACTACAGTATAATTACTATATAACTGCTTAATACTTGTAACTGATGTGTAACTGATGTGTAACTGCTGTGTAACTGATGTGTAACTGATGTGTAACTGATGTGTAACTGATGTGTAACTGCTGTATCCCAGGCACACGCTAATGTGAGGAGGTTTGAACCCGTTAGCTGAGATGTGAGACTCTCTATTAGTAATTCTGGAAGGTTAATGGTGTCAATGCTGAAACACAAAACACTCAAACAGCAGGTGAGGGAGGAAGATCGAGACAAGTTTAAAAAACACTCACGTTCGTCTTCAAGGATGGACCACTTCACCGGATTATTAGATCTACAGTCTCTGTCTCTCTCTCTCTCTCTCTCTCTCTTTCTGCCACACACTTTCTCTCTATGACTCTCTTTCGCAGAGCCTCTTTCTCAGTGACCTTCCGCTGTGTCTCTTTTTCTCTCTTTCTCTCTCTCACACACATACACACACCTCCAATTCTCTCATCAGGATTCTCTCTCCTTGTCCCAATGTGAGTGGGTGTATATGTGTGTGTGTGTGTGTGTGTGTGTGTGTGGTGACCCCTCGACACACAACGTCCTTCAGGGAGAATGCAGCCCATGAACAAAGCACATGCTTCCTCCAGGTATTAAATATAGACCAGTGGCAAGGCCGTACACATGCACACACACACATGCACACACACGCGCACACACACACACACACACACACACACACACACACAAACTGATCAATTCAAACCATCCAGATAGATTTACAGTGGAGAGACTGCCAGGGATGACACAATGGGACAGAGCACTGAAGGCTGGTGTAACAGCAGCCGGTGGGAAAAGGGGGATTTAGGGCGAACAATGTGGCGGGATCTGTCACACCCCCAGTTCAGCTGAGTTTGGGATTAAGAAGAGTTTACACTCCGCTGGTCTCGCAGTGTGTGATGATCGAAAGTAAACCGGGCAGGGGTGTAAAAATCAGTCATAATGCGTCAGTCTGTGGGAGGAACATTAGACTGATAAGGTCAAATACAATGTGTTATTATAAATGATTAGAACCGAGAGAATGACACAATTTCACAATGACTAATTCCACCAATCTCTCAGCACATAACTGACTTGTAACACGTGAGCTTGATATGAAATGTTCCTGACTTTTTTGCAGTGGTGATGAACAGAACCTTGCATCCCTTCTTTCCAGTTTGTTTCCTCTCTGGAATGAAATCAGTTGCACTTGGATGTGTCCCTTCACCTTGAATGGGGATCATTTCGGTCAAAGATCTTCTCCAAACTCTGGTAAACCTGGAGTCCCAGGCATCAGGCAGCTTCTTCACCACCATTTCTGTCTGTACGGAAGATTCAGACGTCTGGTTCCATTCACCACCACTTTGAGCTATTCTAAGATGAAGCGTTTCACACTAAGCTCACTCTGAATGTCTTTGTTTACATCTTAATTATTTTATTATGCAGAAATAAAAAATGGTCATCTGTCTTGGAGGAGAACGCTAAAGGCTCATTCCGCGACGTCAACAGTTAGACACATGCACTGACCTTTGCTATATATATATTTGAAGACCATTTGCTATTAATGGTCTTCAGAACGTACAATAAAATAGAAAATTAAAATAAAGAAGTCCTGAATAATGTTTAACAGCTGCATTCATGCTGTATAATGCTGGTATCATATTTGCTTTATTACTACTTTATTACTGAGCTACAATTTAAATGGAAAATGATGAGATATCAATAGTAGGGGATCAAGTTTATGGTGGGCCAAAACAAAAATAAACCTTGGGCAGCCCTGGCTTAGACTGGGACTTCATTTTCTATTGATTAAAATAGCCAAAATTAAGTTTGGAGATTGGAAAAATATATAAAATGGGATTGTTTGGGCACTGATGTAAAACACGCAAAGTTTAGTCTTTACACATCTGTACAGCTTTAAGTCAAACTCTGGAGCCAACCTGCAATCCATTAAACTCCAGTCGTGCCTGGATGCTGCTCTCCCGGTGCCTCGCTCTGAACACCTGATTAATCTCACTGCTGGACTCTAGCATCGCTCCATTCCCACCATCCCGTTCTCTGGCCATCTCCATTTATAGGAGCTGTTAATCATTTGCTGGCTTCGTAATGGAACCGGGGCTCTGATTAAGCTCCCAAGCTCAGATGGTTGGGTAAAGAAGCAGCACTAGACCAGTCAAGGCCGTGTGCACTCGCCGTATGTGTGTGTGTGGGGGTTCTGCGCATTTACCACCCACACCTGCTTCTGAAATATCAAAGTAAACAATGCAGAAAGGAGGTGCCAGGCCATTCCTGTTCTCGTATATCATTCGCTGCTAAGAATAATTCAGTGCCTGTGGTTGGGACCAAGCGGCATCACACTACCTTTATAGACTCCTGCTGTCGCTGAGTAACAACACTCTCCGCTTTCCAAACCCACAGCAAGAATTCAGCTAAAAGAAAAAGGAATTCAGCTAAATTTATATCATTCATGCTGGGTCTGGGGTGAAATTACTGTGCAAAATGGGAAAGATTTGACCAAAATAGAGCAAACGCTGTGCCAAACTAATCATGACCATTTCAGGTTCCATTTTATTTCCTCCTTAAACCCAAACCTACACGCTTATATGAGAATTGCATGATTGTAAAATAGTGAATCTGATCTTAATTAGATTCGCTTACCACTAGGCCACCGCTGCCCCTGTGGTGGCCTAGTGGTTAGGGAATCTAATTAAGATCAGATTCACTATTTTTACTGGTTATGGAGTTGGCCACAGAATCAGAAGATTGTGGGTTCAAACCCCTCACCAGTAGGTTGCCCTGAGGTACCCTTGAGCAAGGTACTGTCCCTGTCACTGCTTTCATAGCTGCCCCCGCTGCAAGGGTTAAATGCAATTCGCTTCTTAGAGTTTCAGACTTCTGGTTCCATTTACCGCCACTGTGAACAATCCTAGTTCTGACTTTTTTAAGCCTCAGGCAGTTTGTCTCCAAAGCTGTTTGTCATCTGCAGCCCATGTAAGTCAAAAAAATAAGACTGGAAGCAGGCCAGCAAGTGATTGCATGTTCTGACCATTTCTTCTGCTGTTTCAGCTTCAGATTGGATTGAGTCACATGAAGCCCAGGTGAATGGCCATGGCCAATCGATCTGTAAGCTTTTATTTATTATTGTTCTTCTAGCAAAGACGTCAAGAGCATATCAGAATATCACAGAGGTGATCTGAGATTAAATTTCATTTTTTTTTCTCATAGTACTAGATTCTAGATAATGAATAATAAATATCTAGCTGCTTTATTTAGTATAATTCATTATTTTGCCGACTGCTGATGATGCTTGTGTGATAAAAATGATCACATTGTTTTAGACATTCTGTACTGTGCAAAAGTTTTGAGTCTTTCTTCATATTTTGAAGAACTCTCATACCGGGGCAGTGGTGGCCTAGTGGTTAGGGAGTTGGCCCTGCATCGGAAGATTGTGGGTTCGATTCCCACCCTAGTGGGTTGCCCTGAGGTACCCTTGAGCAAGGTACCGTCCCCATCACTGCTCCCCGGGCGCTTTCAATAGCTGCCCACTGCTGCACGTGTGTGTATGGGTTAAATGCAGAGGTCCAATTTCGTTGTGGTTCATGTGTGCTGTGCTGTGACCTTGCAATGACAAGGGTTTTCACTTTCACTTTATATTTTGCAAGAGCATTGCACCTATTTTGAGCCTGTCAAACCAGCCTATCTTTGTCATTTTTAGTAGATTAAATAAAAGAAATAGAAACAAATATATTTAGTGCTACAGGCTGCAAAGTGCCCAAGGATAGGTACTAGATAAAGGGGTTCCAGTGTTCAGCATCAGCATTAAACTAATCTCCTGATCATCTGGAATCATCTGCTCCTGTTTCTTCACTGCTTCATGTCTTGAGTTAGACGCTTTGTTCTGCTTGAAGGTTCAGACGTAGATCACTGTGTGGATTAACCAACACAGAACTATCAAACTGCTCAGGTACAGAGACTGGACTGAACATGAGAGACAACAACACTGTCCTTCAGGAAGATCTGGAGAACTGCTCAGGTACAGAGACTGGACTGAAAAGCTGAACTGGACTGAAGAACTGTTCCTCAACAACACATAAATACATTAGAAATTCAGGAATTTTAGTTCTATATTCACGAGCAAGTTTTACCAAAGAACAACTTTAACATGACTTACTTCAAAATGCAAGAGTTTAGTCTGATCCATTCAGACTTCTTTCTTAGGATATATACTAAAGCTTTGTTTTTTCATGCCCTGAGCTGTTTTTTTTTTTCTTCAATTTTTCCACCAGACTGAAGTCTCCCAAAGGAAGCTGCGTGATGCTGGTTCTGTCAATAGTTAGATCTTCTGGATCAGCTAGATCTTACTTTTTTGCACATTTTAAATTCATATTTAGTGCCCTGTGAATTCAAACAGAACTTTCTTTCTTTTTTTCCAAGATGGATGACAACACCTGTATCTTCAGGGTATCTTCCTGACCTCCAGAACGGAGAGACCACAGTCTGGGTTTTACTGTTCTCTAGATCAGATTGATCACCATCACAGATTTCATTCCACCTAAAAGCCAGATACACCATCAGAGATAACCTGCATGTGCTGCTACCCATTAACAAGAGCCAAGCAAAGCTAGATTATCAAACAAACTCAAACAGCCCTGCTGCTTTTGACACTTTCAATTCATTCTGAACTATAGCCAGATCAGGCTGCTTCGAACTACAGATTGTACCGACAACCCTGATTCACTCATAATATTAGATACTTTTTTCTGCTTCTTTTGTAATCCACTGTGGAACAGAGGAGAACTGGTCTTCTTCTGAATTTTGGTTCCTCCTAAGTTTTCTTTCTTCAGCTTTAGGGAGTTTTGGGAGTTACAGTCTGCAGCATACCATCACAATTACTACCCATCACATCTGGATCACACATTCCATGCTACAGGGTTTGGACTCATTGACAGGTCCTAAATGTCAACCTGTTAGATGTCTGCTGAGTATCTACAAAGTGTCTGGTCTCTCAGATGGAATAAGGAATTGGAATTCGCTCTGGATAAGAGCGTCTGTTAAATACCGTAAATGTAAACGTAATGTAAATATAAATGTAAATGATTTGCACTCAAGGAACAGAGATACATGTGAGGCTTGTGGAGTGAAGAGACTGGACACATGCACTAGATAGACAACGATTTGATGGGGCAATCGGTGTCAAGAACCAAGCAAAATGAGCGGCAAGCAGGGCAATCGGAAAAAACACACTCAGGAGCTGCAAAGTGAAAGTGAAAGTGACAACCCTTGTCATTGTGAGGTCACAGCACAGCACACAGTGAACGACAACAAAATTGGACCTCTGCATTTAACCCATGCACACAAACACACGTGCAGCAGGGGGCAGCTATTGAAAGCGCTTGGGGAGCAGTGACGGGGATGGTACCTTGCTCAAGGGTACCTCAGGGCAACCTATTTGTGAGGGAATCGAACCCACAATCTTCCGATGCGGGGACAACTCCCTAACCACTAGGCCACCGCTGCCCCCAAGTAGAGTCTAAAAGACAAAAAAATGTCCATTTTAGTACAATACTAACTTGGCACTAGTTCAGGACACTTTGCAAGGTTTTTCTCGGAGCTGGAAGAATTTATCAAAGTCCTTGATGAGGTTCAGCTGCAGCGAGGGCAGTGGTTCCTAGTGTTAGGGACTAGAACCCAGGATCAGAAGGGCTTGGGTTTAAATCCTAGACCAACAGGTTGCCCTGAGGTACCATTGAGCAAGGTGCTGTCCCCATAACTGCTCCTCGGGTGCTTTAAATAGCTGCCCTCTGCTGCACCTGTGTGTATGGGAGAAAAGTAGAGGAAGCATTTCATTGTGTCTCTCTATGTGCTGTGCTGTACTACAATGACAAATAGTCACTTTCACTTAGCCGTACCAGGTGGATGGGGTTGAGGCCGGAACATCTTAGAACCCAAGAGACGCAGATTGGCCACAACCTACAATGCGTACAGTGTTACGATTATGCCTCTAATTGGGGACTTTTCCCATCAATAAAACATTTCAGCGAGTGGACAAATCAGGTGTAGTGCGAACTAAGCCTAACAGGAAAAGAGCAAGGAGAAAAGAAAAAACGACGTAGATTATAATGTCTAAAGTGAATGAATTTCATTATGAAGACAACAGCAAGCCAACAGTAGCACTTATGACTTTATTCATGAGGTTGCTTGAATACATTTGGTAATAAATGATACTGTTTCTGTCAGTGATGGAAGAGGTTTTGTGCAGTGTGCCATGGAGGATTCACATTTCTAATGCGGAGACATCAATGGCCTGCTCATCCCTTCCACGGGAGAATGTGTGTCAGCCATGAGGAAGACGATGCTGACTCACCCCGAAACAAAAAGAATCTCGATCGCAGACTGAGATCAGAAACTTCATTAGTGCAAAGGAGATCATACATTTCTAAGCCATGTGTCTTATCAGGGTGCGAAACAAAGACAGAGAGAGAGAGAAAAATGATGGAAAGTGGTGTGAGATGCAGGGACTGATCCATTTCCCCCACTTATTTCACCCGAGTTCTTCAAATGTCCACTGATAGGCCTTTAATTGCTTCAGAGGGATTTATGTCTCTCCAGTGTGGTCGCTGGGCTGTGTAGGACAATTTCACTCATGATTCTCTGATGGAAAGCTACTCAAAAGACATCTGGATGTGGCAGATGTTGACCATCTAAAGGCACTGGGAAGTCAATGGTGTGGTACGCCTTCAGTGCCTTTAGTTAGGGCCCATATTTCATATTTCCACACTGGGTCCCAACTTTTTATTTTACTGCTCTGCTTTAAGACATTAAATTAAATTGTACCCACCTGTCCTCCTTGTCCTGGGACCTTGTCCTTGCTTCGTCCCTAAACACTAGGTCACCGCTGCCCCATTAGATGAGCTGAACCAGGTGTGTTTAAGCAGGGAGAATGACAAACTGTGCAGGCCGTTTGACCTCCTACTTGGTGTAGATGAAAAGTGATTTTTTACACTCTGAGGCTTGAGTGTCAAGTGAGGAGCCATTGTAACAGAGCCCAATTGTCAAAACATACAGCTTGATAGAGAAGCAGCAATAGAGTGAGATGCACCCAGTATCCAACATGGATTGCTGGAGCTCCTTTGGGATGAGCTGAAGTGGTGTTTGGGATTTAGAACTAATCCAACATAAGCTGACCTCACTAATGGCTCAAGGCATCCAAATGGATCTCAGTGCATCAAATCCACAATGTTCCAACTTCTAGCCTTCCCACAAAGGTCGAGGCTGATACTGCAGCAAGTAAGTAAAAGAAATGCTGCTTGAGATCAGGTGTCAAGCTTTGGTAGATGTTTTTCTTGCATATTTATGTCTAAAGCGGTCAGACTCGACTATGGCTTGATACTCAAAGGCCTTATTCGAAAACTCTTGCTGTGTTATCAGCAACACCAATAAATCATCTGACCATGGACTGACCTTCTTCCTTTGCCACAGCTAAGCAATATAAGCTGCATGGTTTCTGCATTACTATGTTGATCCAGTGGTCATAAAGCAATATTTTATGTAAGCCTTGAACTCTGCACCCTGCAGCACAGCAGCAGTCTGTGTGGAGTTGATAATGTTGATTTGTGCTTCATTTGTTTAACACTGTCTCGTCCGCGTTAGCTCTCAGGCATCAGAAACAATGCACTTCCTTGGAAGCTGAAACTGAGATGCCTTTGTTGTTCAATGCAATAGGCTTTGCAACGGAACCCCTTAAAATTTAAAATTTGGTCATTTATAAGGGCAGCGGTGGCCTAGTGGTTAGTGCGTTAGCCGCAGGATCGGGGGTTCGAACCCCTTCCCAATAGGTTGCTCGAGGTACCCTTGAGCAAGGTGTCGTCCCCGTCACTGCTCCCCGGGCGCTTTCAATAGCTGCCCACTGCTGCACGGTGTTTGAGTGTGCATGGGTTAAATGCAGAGGTCCAATTTCGTTGTGGTTCACTGTCTGCTGTGCTGTGACCTCGCAATGACAAGGGTTGTCACTTTCACTTATACCACTTTATTGCTAAGATGGAACTTGAATATGACAAAATGTCCTTTACTAACCACTTAAGGGAAAAGGTCATAGGGTGAAGGAGAATTCATATCTATTTCAGTTGAAATGATCTTAGAAAAAAAAAGGATCGATTTATGTTTCTTTGCAAAACTGGCAAATGTTTGGAGGTAAATTTGATCTTTGCCAAAGGAGCAAAGGAACCACTGAGGCATCTGAAAAGATAACCTGAGAAGAATTCCACCAACTCTCAAAATGTCTGAGACTTCTGAGAGTTCTGCAGTTTATAAGGTAAAGGCTAACACACGAATCAAGATTTTCAGAGACTAGAACTTCAGAGAATCAAAGCCAACGAGGTGAAGCAACTGAACATTAATACCTTTGAAAGAGTGATATTTGTTGCACTTGCTTCACTCACTTTTTAGAATTGTTCTATTCTCTGGACAGTGGTGGGCTAGTGGTTAGGGAGTTGGCCCCAGGATTGGAAGATTGTGGGTTTGAATCCCAGACCAATAGGTTGCCCTAAGGTTCCCTTGAGCAAGGTACTGTCCCCATCCCTGCTCCCTAGGCACTTTAAATAGCTGCACGTGCGTGAAAAACTGAGGAATCTTTTCGTTGTGTCTCACTATGTGCTGTGCTGTGTTTCACGATGACAAGTCGCTTTCACTTCTTTTTGTCGCTTTGGTGGACATTAGCAAATACTCCGTTTAACCCAATGAGAAACACACCACACACTTATAAACAGCTGTAATGCTTTCAGAGTCTTTATCAATTGAATAGATTTAGTTTGGGATTGTTTTGAAAATAAATGAAAACAAAAGATTGAATTTCCCCAACAGCTATTCAGACCCTTTGTTAGGCTTCAGAGCTCTCGAGCCTCCAGCTTCTATCCATTGTCCTTGAGATGCTTCTACGGTTTAGATGGACGGATCTGATCTCTTTGGACATCATTAAGTAAGTCACAATCCTGTCTATATAAGATCTCACAGCTGCTGGTGAACTTCAGTGAAAAACAAAGCCGTGAGCTTCAGAGGATTTTCTGTAGGTCTGCCAGACAGGATTGTGTTGAGACACGCATCCATGGATACAAGAACATTTCTTCAGCATTGAAAGTGGCCAAGAGATTTGAAACCACCAACAGTCCTCCTAGATCCTAGAAAAAGTGGAGTGGAAAATGTGCACTCAAATCCAGAGTGCCTGTTATTTTTACAACTACTATATAAATAGTCTCTAATGCAGTTATGCTTGTGATTGGAATCGCTGGGCTTGTAGAATATCTTCCAGCTCCATTAGTAACAAATGGATGAATTAAATTAAATCAAAATAATAATCCAGTTATGTATTTAATATTTCATTGTTTTATTTGACATAAACTGTGCATCATCTCTTTTTATTTCACATCTGCCATGTCGAATGTACGTTTTACATGTACATCATTAGAAGGGGTAGCGGTGGCCTAGTGGTTAGGGAGTTTGCCTCAGGATCAGAAGGTAATGGGTTCAAATCCCAGATCAGTCGGTTGCACACAGGTTCTCCTGAGGTATTCTTGAGCAAGGTACTGTCTCCACCACTGCTCCCCAGGCACTTTAAATAGCTTCCCCCTGCTGCACGTGTGTATGTGTATGTGTGGGTGAAATGCGCTGTGTTTCACAATGACAGGAATAGTAACTTGCACTAAATTTGACAGATGTACACGAGTGAAACTACGAGTGCTGTAGTTTCCAAAGGAAACGTGAAGTGAAAGTGACTGTCATCGTGAAACACAGCACACAGTGAGACGCAATGAAATGCTACCTATGGATTTCACCCATGCACGTCCATAGGCAGCTATTTAAAGCTCGCGAGAAGCAGTGATGGAGATGGTACCTTGCTCAAGGGTACCTCAAGGCAACTTCCTGGTCTGGGGTCTAGGAATCATGAATGCATAAGAGTCGGTGGATGAAGACAGCAAGGATCTCAGCAGATGTGATGGTCAGGAGAGTTTGTCCATTAGGAGTCAAGAAGAGTCTTTTTTGAGAAGTGGATGGAGTCAGGCTGAGCTTGAGGCTCACGGGTGAGCTGTAACCCGTGATCATTGCTCATAGGAAGGATCATTTTTGCCTTTGTAGGCAAAAAATGTAACATAATGCAGCACCACGGGAAGTCAGTGAAGAGTTGGAGTAATGCAGTGGTGAGAAGTTGGTTGCTACAGGATTGTGCTCTGAGCAGTTGTCTGATAATTATCCAGATTTTTCTGAAAAGTTCATTTACAGAAGTGATGCTTAGACTGTAAAGGAAAATTTCTTCCAAATCGCTGTTATTGAGGAGCTGATTGTACTGCAACAAAGGAGTGTAACAATCAGTCTGGCACAGGGCAACACTGCTCGCACACCAGGCCCTGGATGCCGTCCCTACACTGAAAGGAAGGACAGACTTTTTGGCAGAGTTTCCATTCTCCGCTGATTCAGCAGAGGAGTCCTCTTGAGTTAATGGGTATTCAGATGGGAGGCTAATGGCACTTCCATCAGGCAGGCGCTCCTGTGGGATTAGTAATGTAGATATACACCCAGACCTCTCATGATAACTCCTCCTTTTTCAAACTATTCATCTCTGCATATCAGACAAAAACACTCACATCTCTGAAAAATAGCTAGTGACTAGTATGTCTTTGGTTCAGCAAGTGGGGAAAAATACCTACTAAAGCGCACCTATGGGATTTCTAGTAAAGTGAAAGTGAGAACCCTTGTCATTGCAAGGTCACAGCATAGCAGACAGTGAACCACAACAAAATTGGACCTCTGCATTTAACCCATGCAGGTTCAAACCCCGATCCTCCAATCACATGGCTAACACCCTAACCACTAGGCCACCGCTGCCCTAGACCTCTGCATTTAACCCATGCACACTCAAACACCGTGCAGCAGTGGGCAGCTATTGAAAGCGCCCGGGGAGCAGTGATGGGGACGGCACCTTGCTCAAGGGTACCTCAGGGCAACCCATTAGGAAGGGGTTCGAACCCCCGACCCGGTGGCCAACACCCTAACCACTAGGCCACCGCTGCCTGGTAGTAGTAGGTTAGTAGTATGTTAACGTGACGCTAACCCTGGTCATTTTGGACATTCAAGATTAGACTCAGATATTTGTAATATTAACACATACCTCAGTTTGTTTATAATTAAAGACTGCTATAAAATTGTGTACGTTTGTTCGAGGTCTAAGGCCTTTAGCCCAGCGCAGTTCAGGCCCAGCCAACGGGAGCGCTCACTCGGCCGGTGGGAAAAAGTCCAGATCATTTTTCGATCATGAGATCATTTTTCAATCAAGTTTTCGAAGAATCTCACTACAGAACTGTGAACATTGAACTCTTTTTGTTTCCAACTAAATGCAAAAGTTGTAGGAGCTTTATCGTGAGCGTTTAATTACAGAGGGAATAAAATCCAATTCTGCAGATTTAAAACGTACCAAAATTATTGCCATCCATTTTCATGGTTATTCCCAGAAATCATTGCGGGCCAGCTGTTATTCTGAGTAAATCATTTTGTGTCATTTTATGGTCCAAGCGTTATAAATTTCACAGAAGGTAAAGGGCTAGTGTTTGTTTTTTATGTGCCATTAATTAAATGAACAACTGAAATAAAATACGCAAGTTTTTCAGGGCCTTTAACCCTACGGTGGCACTAGGAAAGGATTTGAGTGAATTAAGTCCCAGGCTGCCACTATTTCATTTATAAACAGTCTAATTTGGGAAGAGGGATGATGGAAAAAGGACAGAATAGTGCATATTCATATTTATTTAGTTTGCAGACAATTTGACACTTTTATACAAAGCACATTATGATTACTGCTGCACAGTAATCGACATGTGAATCACAGCCCTGCTGGTGCTCAACCAGCTAAACACAGTAAAAAAATAATGCCCCTGAGGTCCTCCAGTTCACATGCACCCCCGTAATTGTGGCCACCGCATCCACTTGCCATACAGACACCTTGGCACCATTACGGTCACCTGATCACAAGTCGTTCCGGTAATAACTGGTTTATGAGTCAGACCTTGAGTCAGGCATGATTTGTTTGCATGAAACTCCCTGTTGAACTGGGAGGGTTAATGACCTAGGCTGTAAAAAATAAAGGGCTAGATTGAATAAACCCTACAATCTTAAAGACATAGGTTCCCCCAAAGGTTCTCCCATTTCAGTCCCCCATAGAACCATTCAGTGAGAACCTTTCTAAAGGTAAGAAGAACCATCACATCTTGAGCAATTTCAAGGGTTTTTCCTACCAACCAAAGGTGAAGAAGAAGGGTTTTGTAAAGAACTACCCACTGAAATGTTTAGAAATTATGTACTCGTTCTAGGAAAATGGTGTAGAACATTTTCAAGTGGAGGCTATTAAACATCAAAAAGGTTTTTCAAAGCGGTTTTGAAAGAAGAAACTTCTGTTTATGCAAATCTTTTGATGACATCACAACCATGCATATCAAATTTGTAGCTTCATTTCTATGTATGGTCTGTATGTGCTGTGGAGGAAGGAAACTTTATACAATGAACTCTTGCTTGGACAGAATAGGGGCACTTTAAATCCAAAGGTTCAATAGGCGACCAAAATCGGTTCTTGGCTTAAAAACACGTTTTGGCTTCTTGATGTCAATGTCATTTCAGTTTATCAAGGTTTTATGAAGTTCCCCATGGCTTTTCCAGATCAGGGGGCATGTCCATCCCAAATCAGTCACCTACAGAGCTCGGAAGACCTCTGTGCCCTCCTCTGGACTTCTTCATAGCTGAAGAAATCGAACCTTTGTGAGGACTGCACACACCCAGCACCGCAGAAACCTGAGACTTTTCCGTCTGAGTTCCAGTAACTGCATTTAATATGATCACAGAAGCAGCATCCAAAACACACTTTCATTAAAGTGATGGAATCATCGTTAAAAATCAAAAGTGCTTTGGTGCGAACCACTTTAGTTTTTCTGCAGAGGTTCAGGGATCATTTTTAGGGTCCTTGGGCTCAGCAATTTTCCTTACTTTTGAGACTCTGCATGTAAAAGTTGTTACATTTTCAAAGTGTATTTTTCCCTTCCCTGTTTATATATGTAAACATAAACGGAAAAATGAATGACTTTTGTTACTTTGTGTCACAAAAAACAGCATTTTAGCCCAAATTATAAGGATTGTTTCAGCTTTGGCTGCTTTAATATGCACATATACACATTGCTGGGTAACCAATCAGAACCAAGCTCATTTACATATATCAGCCTCAAAGTGACATGAACAGCCAGTTGTTTTTTTTTTGCAAAAAACAACAGTTTATACCCACCCATTTGCAATTAACTCTTCAAAGTCTTTCAATCCTTTAAAGTTTTATTCTGACTCTTTGAGAAAAATGACATACAGGGCAGCCAATCACAACCATGCTCATTCACATATCGGTCTAAAAGGCACAGTAACAGCCTGTTTAGTTCTCAGAGAATAGGAGAGGTTGGAAAATGATGTAGTCTTGAATTATAGAAGCAGCTTGTCTTTTTAAATGTAAAAGTGAAAGTAAACATGCAGGATATGGGCTTTTTAAAGAGCAGCTGAAAGAGCTTCCATATGATGTTAAGGTTCTGCATTTCCTAGAGCCAAGAGTCATTGAGGAACACGTTTCAAAGAGTGGCCTTTGGAGTCACGTGCAGTTTCCATTACAGAAGTACAGCTAAGTCACACAAAGAACAAAAGACATTTTTTTCCTACTTCAGACTATTTACACTTCTCACACAGACACTCCGATGTTGGATCATCGGTGAAGATAATCTCGCTCACGTTGGAGTGATTGTTCTTCAAAAGCAGCTCAAATAAAAGCTTGAGGTTGAGCCGACACTTGACAACGTTACCTGATAAGTTAGTTACATGCATTTCACAACGTTAATTAAAGAGGAAGGCTTTACTGGAAGTCATGATATGAGGAACAAAATGAGTGAAACATGTGCCTGATCTAACAGAGGCCTCTTGTTCAGAGAACTCACTTGTCCTGAGATCATGTAATGTGTGGTGCTACAGACATTAAGTCAAAGTGCAATGTGCTAAGTAGAACTGGCCAATGAAAAGCAGTCCTGAAGGATACTAGAACAACACAGGTAAGAATGGGGTTGGAGAAATCCATCTACTTTAGGGGAGTCCTCACTGGCTGTGGACCGAGGCACTAGATTTCTATTGTTTTCAACAGGAGCCATGATGACGGGGCTCTAGGGGTAGGATGCTCGCCTATGGACCAAGCGGTCACAGGTTTAAATCCCACCTCCAACCCCAACACCACTGGGTTTGTGAGCAAAACACACAAGCTCAAGTAGCTCCAGGCAGACTATCCCTGTAATTAAAAAATGGAACTCACTCTGGATAAGAGCATCTGCTCAATGCCATAAATGAGACTCATTTTGTTCACAGTTTTTTGCCCCTTGCCAGTGCTTTGTGCTGACCAGGTTATTACGGAACTAAATGTGAGAAAATACTAGAAAATTGTAGTAAATGAGCCCTTTGATTAACTATTTAAAAGAACGTCCACATGACAATAATGTTTTATGCAGACTGAAGGTGTTTCGTAAAGTCATACGGGATTAGTGTTTGCAGTCAGGGCTGACTGCTTTGAGGACTACAGCACAGGTTCTTGGTGAAAGTGAAAGTGATTATTTGTCATTGTGAAACACAGCATAGCGCTCAGTGAACCACAACCAAATGCATTTTCTGCATTTAACCAATACACAATGTGCAATATTTCCAGCACCTGGGGAGCAGTGATGGGGGACAGTACCATGCTCAAGGGCAACCTACTGGTGTGTGATTTGAGCCCATGAGCTCCCAAGCCTGGAGCCTAGTCCTTAGTGGTGTTTAAGCCGGAATATAGTTCATTTGCTTTTAAACAACAAATTGATGAGTTACTCATGATCACTCGACACAAACAATCAATAAGTCAGCACATTTGTTAGCTGTTTACTAAAACTGGGTTCTTCCTCCAGTTTCTGGCAGTTTGTCGCTCACTAGGGGCTCAGACCCAGATTCTGTAAAGCTGCAAATTGTAAATAGCATATAGAAATACATTTGTGTCAAGTGACTTTGCTTTAAAACGTGTTCAAGACCAGCATTCTGTCCTGCCCAGATCATCTACGATAGAGGCATTAACAGTGCTGCAGGTGAATGTTGACGCCCTTTCTACTCATAGTATGAACGTGCAGTCGGGTTAATTACTGAGCTGTCAAGATCTGATTAGCGTAATGCCACGTTTTCAGTGTTATAAGCACATTTAGGTGTAGGTGTACCTCATCTAGAGTGTCACGATTGGTCCAATTTGGCATTGCAAAGTGAACAAGCCAGGGGGAGCAGCTACCACCAGCTCTTGATTGTTATTTCTTGTTAGCATGGGTGAAGCATGGCGGTAGGAATCCCACAAAGTTCAAAGTTCAATAATAAAAAAAAAAAGGAGACTATCCTTGGATTTGAACCAGCCTGCCATCTAAAAATATGGGCCCCAACTCTGATGGCAGTTCTACTCCATCCTCCTCTTCGGTCTGCTTGGCTGTCCCACTGCCCCTGAACTGGGAGTCAGGGGACATTCCTGGTACCCAGTTTTGTCTGTAGCTTGAGGTATAGTTGGATAAAGACATAAAAGGAATGGCATCAGTGGGGGGTAACTCTAGAATGTTCTGTTGGACGTAGGCCCTTCCATAGTTGGATGCCAACCCATGGTCCAGCCATTCCGTCTCGTTCATGGTGACGAGATCAGACAGCAAAGGAGTCCTTTCTCCAGCCGGTGTCATCCCCGTTCCCTGGGTTGAGCTGTTGGAGGACAGTCCTGAGATGCTCAGAAGCTCAGGCTGGAATGTTAAGCTAGAAAATTCCAGTTTTCCATTGGCACCACGTAACACCGGCAGAACCAAGACCTCAAGGTCCTTCTCTGGACCTTGGTCTAACTGTACATCCTGTAAGTCCTGCACGAGGTCACTTCCTTCACCGGTGTGTAAGGAGTTTTCAGCTCCAGAGTCACACGACCCCTCTGGACCACTGGGTCTGGGTACAGTCACCACCGTACTGTAGCTGGTGGCAGAATCACTC
Source organism: Hepsetus odoe (assembly GCA_017165825.1). Taxonomy (NCBI): domain Eukaryota; kingdom Metazoa; phylum Chordata; class Actinopteri; order Characiformes; family Hepsetidae; genus Hepsetus; species Hepsetus odoe. The sequence goes on from CM029389.1 coordinate 11,959,083, forward strand.
CTTTGGTCGTGGTTTTCAGCTGGTGCAACCTGCTGACTGGTGTAAGAACTAATGTGCCAAGAAAGATCTTGGCAGTCATGGGCGGCATAGCAGCCACCGTTACTTCCAATTTCTGCGCGCCCCGAAACAAAGAACAAATCTGGTTCAGGCTTGTTGGTTTTCAGTGGAGATTCAGAACATATCATCACGGTAGCTATCTCCACTTTTGGATCTGGAGAGTACTGGGGAGAGCTGCTCTTCGAGATGATCTGAGAACAAATGAGAACGCAATTACAAACTTGATGTCTCAGTGTCTGGAAAATGTTGTTTTTATGTAAATGCAAAAATAATTTTTTCCATTTTTTTTCATTTTAAAGGACCCATATCATAAAAAAAATACAAAACAAAAATAATTTCACTCTAAATTAATGTGATATTTTCAACGTGCTGTTCAATTCTCGCTGCATATGGTTACTGTATGAAAGCTACCCTGTAAAACAGTCTGTTGTGAATTTATTTATAAGCACCAGCACATTTACATATCTCCACAAATAAAACTTCCAGCAGTTCTGCAGTTATAAGAAGAATTTTCAAATGAGGCCAACCAATCAGGACAGCTCATTTGCATATATCCACCTGCGAGTTTAGAAGAGTTTCAGCCTGAACTGCACTGAAAATGATTCCAGCCAATCAGGAAAGAGCGCATTTACATATAGCAGTTAAAGGTGAACTGCAGCATGTGCATGCTTTCCAATTTGAGGTTTGAAACAGGGAAAATGGATTGATGGGTAAAAACGGATGTAGGGTACGAACATGTGGCCATCGTAGGCGTCAAGCACATGTCATTTATTTACTTTATTTGTTATTTCATTTTAACAGCTGAAGAAATGGAAAAATGACATCTGCTAATTAAGACTGGTTAATTTACTCAAACTGACAGCGAATAAAACAGAAGAATGAATCACAATGGACACAATCTGTCGCAAAAAAAAACAATTTTTATGATTCGCCACAGGGCAAACTATGCGTCTGAATTTGCATAACAAAGGTGTGTGTGTGTGCCTGTGGTTGCTTATGCCTGCTGATGCACGTACGCATGCATGCAGACACACACACACACACACACACTCACATTTCTAATCTTTCAGGTTGTTAGTGCCAGGAACAGGAAGCGCTGCCTTCCAGGTGTGTTCAAATGGGGAATTTTTTTCTTACCAGCACTTTAGGCAGATGTCTCTTCCTCATGACGTACAGTTGGCACAGGACCAAGGACAGGACGATCAAGAGGAAAAGAGCCATTAAACCGGGCCAGATGAACACCTGCAGCCAGGACTTCACTACAGAGAGTTAAACACAGTCAGTCACAGCGCTCTTCCCTGAAAAAGGCACTAGGGAACAGGTGAGCCCTGGGTAAACATGAGTGCAACGTTAAGGAATTGCCCAAATGGATCAGGAAACCTTCCTGTAGAGAGAAATTCAAACTTAGAGAAAAGTGGCTTCTCCTTCGCCTTATCCCATTTTCATGCTTGACCCGTCATTAGTGTTTGCAGATCTAAAGAACTATTTGGACAAAGCAAAAGTGAAAGTGAAACAAAAGCTTTCATAGTGAGCACACAGCACAGCATGCATGAACCACTGCGGCCAGGGAGCAGTGATGGGGACGGTACCTTGCTCAAGGGTACCTCAGGGCAGCCTACTCGTCCGGGATTCAAAGCCATGGCCTTCTGATGGAGCCTAGTTCCTAATCACTAGCACACTGTTGCCCCAGGTTTAAAATGCCTGCAATCACCTGAATTTTGAGACAAACCTTTTTAAAGTCACAAGGCACTCTCAAAAGTGGGGACGTGTCTCTTCGATCACTAGGGTGGTTCCCTCATGGGTACAAGTGCAGTCCCTTTTGTTCCACCATATACCATCGTAGTTACATTTTTTAAAGTGGACTAATTTGCAGCCTGTCCACTTGTCATGTTGCAAATAGCATTGTTTTTAAATGCACCAGCCTATTCATATTTCTGTACAGGGCCAAATGCCCAGCAACCAATCAGAACAGAGCTTATTTGCATTAATCAGATTTATAGATGCATTTTTTGTCTTTGATTCTAATGAATACAAATAGGTTCGCAAAATGACTGAGTTTAGAACATAAAGAAGACTTTTGGCTGATGATACGTCTCCATTTCTTCCTGTCCCCTGTCTTTTCATGCTGACCATAAACGTCCATAAACCTCCTCTTTGTCCTTCCTCTTTTCCTCTTTCCTGGCAGCTCCATCTTCAACCTCTTTCTCCTGATATGCTCCTCGTCTCTCCTCTGGACTTGTCCAAACCAACATGATCTTGCTTCTCTAACTTTGTCTCTTAAACGTCTAACCTGATCTGTCCCTCAAATTTTCTTATTTCTAATCCTGTCCATCCTCGTCACAGCCAAAAAAAATCTCAACATCTTCAGCTCTGACACCGCCAGCTCCTGTCTTTTCATCATCATCTCCAACCCGTATAAGATAGCTGGTCTCAATAGCATCTTGTATAAATTTAGAACATAAAGAACACACTTCATAATTTCCATTTTCAAAGATCTGTTTCAAATCAAAGTGCATCCACGCACCTACATACCGAACTTGTATAAGGATGCTTTTGGCCAAAGGAATATTGGAGAGGAAGGAAAAATACACAAAAACCTGGTGAGACAAGTCTACATCCTGGAATATTTCCTACCTGGCAAAGTCACGCAGAAGGTGGTGTTTTCACTCTGCTTCGGGGTGGACGGGTGGGTCCACAGGTAGAATGCGATGCCACAGTACTCTGTGTTTTCCTGCAGACCGCTTAGTGTGATCACGCCAGATGTGTTCTGAACCCCCTTCTGATAAATTGGAAAAAGAGACTCTTAGAAAGCAATAAGAGGACAGCGAATATTTAATGACGACAATGAGAGCCAAGGCTAAACATTTGCAGTTTCAGGTTGTGGTTTAAGATCCGGTATGAATCTGCAATGAGTCGTTTTTCTGGTAATGAATGTAGAATGATTTGAATCCAGTATGTCAGTCAGTCTTACAGTCTAAAATAACTCTGGAAACTCCAGAGTTTACTGTTTACAATAAGAACTGCAGGATAATTATAACCCAGTATGAGTTTGCAGGGTGTGTTTGCTGATGATATTGTGATCTGCAGTGAGAGTAGGGAGCAGTCTGAGGAGAACCTGAAGAGATGGAGATCTGCTCTAGAGAGGAGAGGAATGAACGTGATTAGGTCAAAGAGAGAATACATGAATGTGAATGAAAGGGAGGAAAGTGGAGTGGTTAGGATGCAGGGAGTGGAGGTGACAAAGGTGGAGGAGTTTAAATACTTGGGATCAACAGTTCAGAGTAACGGCGAGTGTGGAGGAGAGGTGAAGAAGAGAGAGCAGGCAGGTTGGAATGGATGGAGAAGAGTGGCAGGAGTGATTTGTGACAGACGGGTACCGGTTAGAGTAAAAGGGAAGGTTTACAGGACAGGAGTTTGCAGGGTGGGTGGTTTTTTCAATAATAATTAGAGTGATTTGAATGCATTATGAATCTGCAGGATGGATAGCTCTTACAGTAATAATTGTAGAGTGATTTTAATCCAGTATGAATTTTGCAGTGTGTGCAATGTTTAAAGTAATTGTAGTTATTTTAATCCAGTATGAATCTGTAGTTTGTGCAGTTTTTACAGTAATAACTGTAATTGTAATAATTGTAATCCAGTATGAATTTGCACTGGGAGTAGTTTTTCAGTAAAAACTGTAGAGAAATATGAATCCAGTATGAATCTACAGTGTGAATTACACTGCCTCACACAGCCTCTTCTGGAAAATGAGCTATCCAGTGTGCATAAGCAGTTTTGAGGACATATGTTTCACTGTCTGTGCTGTTAAGAGAGGACCTGGCGGTTACCTGTCCAGCTGTGGACGACACGTCTGTCAGGCGGACCTCGTAGTTAATATGGTGTTTCCCAGAACTATCCTGGCTGATCTCTTTAATGGATCGTTCGTGAGGGCCCGATGGAGTGGTGATAGTCACAGTGATGGAGGAGTGAGCTGTGCTCACGAACACCTCTGGAGCTCCCAGCGTGGCTGAAAAGATAAGAATCCAGGGAATGGATGGTTTAAGGAAAGCTGGAAGAGAGAGGGGGAGATGAGTAGAGGGATAAACATAGACATCTTACTTTGCTCTGAAGGAATGAAGTCAGAATATTTCCTGATGCATACATCGTTGACCTTAACTCGGGCAAAATATCTGGTGTAAATGTTAGATATCACGGAGGTGAGGTCACAGGAAGTGAAAGGGATGTTTTGGCAGCCCAGCATAGAGCTCCACGAGCTTCCATATCTGTAAAGAGCAGAACCGCCATGGAGAATTCTTTAGACTTGTATAAAATATATAGTAGATGCTGAATAAATCACGGTAGATCCTGAGAAATTCATAGCGGATAAGAAATGATTTATAGCAGCTAATAAATAATACATGGCAGTTATCAAATAATTCACAGCAGATACGGAATAAACCAAAGTAGATGCTGAAAAATCATACTGGATACCGAATAAGGAACAACAAAAACTTAATCATTAATAATGGACATTGAATAAATCATAGTGGAATAATTTAGTAGATACTGAGTTGTGGACACTGAATTATTCGTAGTGGGTACTGAATTTTGTAAAATGGAAATATTGAATTAAAATGAACAATTAAATAACACATCTAGATAGAGCTCACTCTCTCTCTCTCTCTCTCTCTCTCTCAACTATGACTCGGCAGTAGAGGCGAGGAAGCCTGTGACATTTTACACCCCGAGCTCCTGCAGCAGGAATCAATCCCACAGCGAGTAAGAGGCTCAGACCCGGCAGGAGAGTGAACAGAGTGTGCACCATTTCCACAGTCAGGACAGACACCCAGAGAGACTGTACACTTATTCGGGCAGTTCTGAGACTTGGACTTTGAACCCACAGCTGGTCCTGATGTTCTCAGGATAAAACATCATGTTTGGGTTCTGTAATATGTGACCATTTTTACTGGAGTTTTTAGGGCTCAATCCATCGCATCCAAAAACGAAACATCATTTTATTCCGTTCATTTGAATCCTTTCATCTGAAATCTCCCGACCGTCGTGAAGTGAGGACAGAAAAATAAAACTCCTTGTTTACAAACGTGCCAGAGCCGCCTCTTTCCAGGTGAACAGGCTGTTCGGTGGTCGTTTGTTTGGACAGGAAGAAAGAAGCTGTAAAAAAGCGAAGCTGGCTGTGCAGCCCAGGTCTTGCGGTGAAGGTTTTCTGAAACCTTCTCACTTTATTGTGTCTAAAACGGTCAATCCAGCTGGACACAGCACACAGAGCGGCTCTCTCCAAGCACAAAGTGAAGCACTTTACGCTGAGCCAAATGTACCTCTTTGTTCGAGAGCACCGGCTAGTAATTTTCTCGCGGCCGGGCCGGCCTTGTGCTGCCAAGCAGGAAATAGTCGCTGCTCAGGACAATGAGCGCAGCAGCAAGAAGGCAAAGAGACGTGGAGAGCAGAGCAGGGAGGCGATAATGGAGGCCAAAGGATGAGGAATGAAAGGGGACGACACGTGCTGAGAGGCTGACGAACATGAGAGCAGCTTTGAAGGAAGAGGTTGGACCGAGATCGGGAACATTATGACAACATTATGATTCTGATCTGGGATGCCGTCCAGCCGTGACTTCATAAAGCAAACATCAGGAATAAATGCCTCAGTATTTATTTATCATCACTCGCTCAATTATTCAGACCTGGGGCATTGTGCTTGACTGCGTTGATGGAAGTAATTTTTTAATTCTTTCAGTCATTCATCCTTTTTTTCCAGCAAAACGAGGAAATATTACTTTTTAAAAATATTTTTGTTGGCTAATTAAAACAACCGATTAAACACTGATCAGTTTTTCTTAAATTCTATTCTTTTCAATTCCATCCATTATCTGCCGCTTGTCCCAAATGGGGTCGCGGGGGAGTGCTGGTGTCCAACCCAGCGCACACAGGGCGAGGACGGGGGACGCACCCTGCACAGGTCGCCAGCCCATCGCAGTATTTTCAATTCATTTTTTAAAATAAATTTGATATAGCGCTCGGACACGCATTCAACCTTTGTTTTTTTACACCTTTAAATGTTGCTTAGTTGTAAACGTTAGCCCACCATATGATTTAAAATCAGCATTAACTTTATTTCATGCCAAACAAAGCACAGTGCGAAGCCTTGACCTTTATCACGACCCTTGACTTCCATATAAGGTGTTGTTTCTCATCACTTTGGAGATTCACAGGTCTTCTAACCTTGAATTCTAGGTAACACTTATTGGAAAAATGGATGTATATCCCACTGAAAGATGTAAAAGATCAACAAATACATTCTTGTCTCACCTGCAATGCTTTGTCATAAGTTTTTTTTCTAAACTGAAAAACTAAGCTGCCTTAATTAATTAATGTGAATGTTGAGCCAAGATGTAGGAAACCATCAAACCGAGACATGGGAAAATAGACAAAAACCCTAAGATCTCTGTACTCACTGCTTATACTCAACGCTGTACAGGACGTCCTGACCAGGGATGTCCACGTTATCCCAATGAAGGACGCTGTTAAAATTCCGGGACACAAAATAAAGCCTCGTTGTGTTGCAGTCATGGCAGTAGAAGCCTGTAAAAAAGCAGAAAAAGAAGAAAAGTTTTTAACTTACATTCAGAAATCATTCAAATAAACTGGGTGTTGGTTTGGACCTCAAAATCACTACATAGCCGAATATGCTTGAATTTATTTTGTCCTGATTTTGTCCACCATTTCCAACCTCTCCTTGTGATTGGAGTCTGTTTTAGTAACTGTGCCTTTAAATCTGATATGATAATGACCTTCGCCCTGATTGGCTGTATTGTAATATACACTGAAAGAGTCTGTGTAGCTGTGGGAGAATAATACTGAGGTCTACTACACAGTAGTGCCGCTAATATTAGTTAATAAATGGCGGATCTCCATCATGAGCATGTTGTGAAGGGCTTGTAAACTAAAAAAAAAAACCTTCAAACTATTTATTTTAGATTAAAAAACAATTTTAAATGACATTTTTTTGTCTAGCACGCCCTAGAAGCAGCACTGCAAGGCTTTGAGGCAGCATTCCCACAGTTTGTACCTGCACAGTACTTTCAGTTTTGACAAAAAGCAGCCCGGACTCTTTATAACTTATAACCAAAAATGGGCGGGGCTAAACTGACGCAAATTGAGCAGGTTGATATATATGCATAAATGATATATGTTACTTTGCTTTGTGACATAACACTATAAAATCTTCACTTCAAACAGTTTGTTTAAGATTAAAAAACCTTATTTTTAATTTCCGCCATTACAGTTTTTGTCTAGCACCCCCTAGAGGCAGCACCACGTGGCTCAGAGGTGACTTTCACATTCTTTGTACCTTGATGAGCCAAATATGTACCTTATATTGTGACAATGTGCCTCTCAGTCCGGACTCCTTATCATTTTTGGCCAAAATGGGCGGGGCTTAGCAGCATTACACCGAACAGCAGTTGATATACATGTAAATAACTTGGTTTTTGTGACATCACAGATGTAGCCGGCTGTAGTTCCTGTTCGGATGGGGAAGCGAGACTTTAAAAACACAAACCTGTGCTGGCTCCTAAACTGCAGGTGGTCATTAAATGTTTCAGACTTTTAGCACGAATTGCAAGATGTGTATTGATAAGAACATGCACACACAAACACTCCCACACACACACACACACACACACACACACACACACACACACAGCCTTGATTCGTCATTCAGTGCTACAGCAGGTGACGGAGCTGTAAAAAGCCAGTGGAATTCCTTTCCCCCAGGCAGCAGTCATTCCATTTTTACTCCCCACTTGTTGGAACTCGAATACACACACATACACACACACACACACACACACACACACACACACACACACACACACGTGCTCTTTCAGGCCAAAGAATAACACAGCATTCATGCTTCAGCATTCTCTTTTCTAAAGGTGCAGAGATAGACAGACAACACCAATTGCTTCCAAATCCAAACACACACACCCTCATCACTCCTTTTAGTGCTGCTCTGGTTACGACTAGATACATTTCGAGCATGACACTGGAAGATTTCAAGTCTGCTAATAGATCTTTTGGACTTTGACTACGTTTATGGCGTTCTATACAGTAACAAATAGACTATTTCTCTTCATTTCTCTGAACAGGCCATTAATGTCAGTCTTTAAGCCTGATTAACAGTGCACTCTTAAGCAGAGTTTGGGCAAAAAGTTCATTTTTAATGACTCCAATAACACAATCCAGACTTAGAATAAATTAAAAAAAGATAAATTCAGTAAAAAAGCATTTCAGCTAAGAAACAAGGGCTTAAAGATTTAAGTCGTAACCCAGTAAACTGCTCACTTCCATCAGCAACTGATTAAACTTCATGAAGCGCCAAGTAACCAAACCGGTTATTGAACAGGGACTACAGATCATACTGGGATTCCCTTAAGAGAGCTTGAGCTTCTTTCTTCTTATTCTCCATCACTTTTGCTGTTATCTGTCTGTCACAGACCCCTCCTTCCACTCTTCTCCACCCATTCCAACCTGCCTGAACTCTCTTCTTCACCTCTCTTCCTACTCCACATTAGTGGACTTAAACTCAGTCGACTAAACACTCAAGTTCAGACTGAACGAGGGAGTTTAAACGGCTGGATGACAGATGTGTGTAAATGGATTGTTTTTGGTGACAAAACACAAAACAGTGAAAAAAGATCAATTTAATCACCATAACACAGACTGCCTGGACAGTACAGAGTGTATGGACAGTATGGATTGTATGGACAGTACAGAGTGTATGGACTGTGTGGACAGTATGGACAGTATGGACTGTATGGACAGTACGGAGTGTATGGAGTGTATGGACTGTATGGACAGTACGGAGTGTATGGAGTGTATGGACTGTATGGACAGTACGGAGTGTATGGACAGTATGGACAGTATGGACTGTATGGACAGTACGGAGTGCATGGAGTGTATGGACTGTGTGGACAGAACAGAGTGTATGGACAGTATGGACTGTATGGACTGTATGGACAGTACGGAGTGTATGGACAGTAAAGAGTGTATGGAAAGTTTGGACTGTGTGGACAGTACGAATGTATAGACAGTTTGGAGTGTAGGATGGTATGGACAGTATGGACTTTTTAGAGAGTACGGAGCGTGTGGACAGTATGGACAGTGTGGACAGTATGGATTGTATGAACTGAATGGACAGTATGGACAGTATGGACAGTATGGAGTGTATGGACAGTATGGACAGTATGGACAGTATGGACAGTATGGACATTATCATAATGTTATTAGAATCGGTTTAAATCTTTGGTTCATTTCTACTATAAATTATTGCTTTTGTTTAAATGACGTTAAACAGAACATTACAATGAAAAAAAGAGTATAAATTCCTCAGAACTTCGTATGAATTTCTTCTGAGCTCATTCTTCAGAAGTGACTAAACTGTTCCGTTTCCATGATGAGTTATTCAGTATTCCTATGAATTCTTCTGTAACGGCCAGGAATTTTCCACCGTCCACGGTGATTTAATAAATCATTTAATGATATAATATAATCGAATAGTAACATCATTTAGTATCTGCTGAATTATTTAATATCCACTTTAATTTCTTTTAATATTCATTAGAAATCTGATTAATGTAGCTTGTACTGTTCAGTATCCACAAAGAACTATTAGTTTAGATTAAATAAAAAAATATGTTCTTTTTTCTTAAAATGTTAAGCTTTTTGTAAAAAGAGCCTTTTACGCTTCCTTTCTTCTGTCCTGTCTTTATTCTGGACATGAACGAGCGCCGCTTCATGTTCTGGTAATGCAAATGTCAACAACTGATTCCTGCGAGAGGCCTTTCGCTCTCGGGATTATTGTCTTTAAGAAAACTACCCGAACGGAGCGGATGGATAAAATACTAGCCTTTCAGTTTATTAAAGCTTGAAGTAGGTAAATATGGTTAAAGTTTCAGTTTAGGCCAATCAGAAATGACATTGTTTGCACATGGCAGACGGAATAACAGAAACAGCCCTTTTCATTCTAAAGAGAAAACTGGAAAATTGTCATTCAGAATGAATTATGAGTAAATTTTTGGGTTTAAGAACCCACACAACAGGGAAAAAACCAAGAGGAAGCACAATGGAAATGACGGGCCTTTCTCTGAGAATCAGGTGGACACTCTGCCCCACACTCTCCCCACACACTCTCCCCACACTCTGCCCCACACACTCACCCTACACACTCTGCCCCACACACTGCCCCACACACTCACCCCACACGCTCGCCCCACACGCTTTGCCCACACACTCGCTCCACACACTCGCTCCACACACTCGGCCCCACACACTCGGCCCCACACACTCGGCCCACACACTCTCCCAACGCACTTGGCCCCACGCACTCGGCCCCACGCACTCGGCCCCACACACTTGCCCACACCCTCTGCCTACACACTTGCTCCAGACACTCGCCCCACACGCTCGGTCCCCACACTCGCCCCACACACTGGCCCCACACACTGGCCCCACACACTCGGCCCACAAACTCTCCCAACACACTCGCCCCACACACTCTCCCAACACACTCGCCCCACACACTCTCCCAACACACTCGCCCCACACTCGGTCCCCACACTCTCCTCACACACTGGCCCCACACACTCTCCCCACACACTGGCCCCACACACTCTCCCCACACACTGGCCCCACACACTGGCCCCACACACTCGTCCCACACACTCGGCCCCACACACTCGGCCCCACACACTCTCCTCACACACTGGCCCTACACACTCTCCCCACACAATGGCCCCACACAATGGCCCCACACACTCGGCCCACAGACTCGGCCCCACAGACTCGGCCCCACTCACTCTCCTCACACACTCTCCGCACACACTCGGCCCCACAGACTCGGCCCCACTCACTCTCCTCACACACTCTCCGCACACACTCGGCCCACACATTCGGCCCACACACTCTCCCAACACACTCGCCCCACACTCGGTCCCCACACTCTCCTCACACACTGGCCCCACACACTCTCCCCACACACTCTCCCCACACACTGGCCCCACACACTGGCCCCACACACTCGTCCCACACACTCGTCCCACACACTCGGCCCCACACACTCTCCTCACACTCTCCCCACAAACTGGCCCCACACACTCTCCCCACACAATGGCCCCACACAATGGCCCCACACAATGGCCCCACACACTCGGCCCCACAGACTCGGCCCCACTCACTCTCCTCACACACTCTCCGCACACACTCGGCCCACACATTCGGCCCACATTCTCCTAACACACTCGACGCACACAATCTGCCCCGCACGCTCGGCCCACACCCTCGGCCCACACACTGGCCCCACACACTCGCCCCACCCACTCACCAGAGCAGCAGACCAGCAGGAAAACCATCCTTAGGGGCCACATGTCCACACTGGGAGGCAATGGTGAGAATGTGGAAAGAGTCAAGATTTCCAGGTTAAAATCCTAATTTCCACATGAGGTGGCAGTTGCAGAATTCCAGGGAGGGACATTCAGAGCTGTTTTTGTAAAGAAGCAGGAGAACCAGTTCAAAATCTAGTCCTCTGGTCCTTTCAGGTCCTCTTGCTGCTATGTTGGAGAGCCGTTCAACATCTTCATTCTCCGTTCCATTTCTGGTGAACCCAGGGTAAAGGAGTGCTCACCTGCAGATGTGTGTGTCTGTGTGTGTGTGTACAGGTGAACTTTGGAGCTACCTGATTGCTGTTCCGTTTCTCTATGGCAGGTCCTCCTCCTGTTCTTGTCTTTCAGGTTCGGGCACCCAATGAACAGCTCTGTTTCTGGGAAAGAGAAAAGAAAGTGATAAAGCTCATAAAAAAAGAAAGGTGAGGCTTTCCTTCCCTGTTGTGATAACACCTCGTGCCTCTGGGGAGGAAACGTGACACTATTCTGAGGCGGTTCTCTGTGGTGCAGAGGAACACAGTGAGGCTGGGGCTTGAGCGGTTTGATCATTTATCTTTGATATCGATATTTAATTTAAGGATTGATGTAGTTCTGCTTTTTAAGTCGTTACATTCTTACACATGATTCACTTTTACATCTAGACTTTTTATTATCTGTAATGCATTGCTTAAGTCTGTAGAAATGATTCAGCTGCAAAAGTGAATAATTCATAGTGGATACCCTGTGAACCTACTATAAATGACTCTGTGACTACTTTGAATTATTATTCTAAGCATATTCTCAGACTTTTCAGATTTTTTCAGGTATAATCTCATCAGCAGATCATCAGTAGATCAGTAGTGATACAAATGATATTTCATATTTCAAAGAAGTAAAGGCATGTATTTGGAATTCCTTATATTTTCATATTACATTTCAGTTTAAACAGTGAGTTTACACCTGGGAAAGTGACAACTTTTGTCACTGCAGCACAACAAAATTCAACCTCTGTGTTTCACCCATACACACACGTGCAGTAGGGGGCAGCTATTGAAAGTGCCCGGGGAGCAGTGACAGGGATGGTACCTTGCTCAAGGGTACCTCAGAGGAACCTACTGGTGAGGGAATCGAACCCACAATCTTACGATCCATGGCAACTCCTTAACCACGAGGCCACTGCCACCCCATGTACCTATGTTTGTATGTATCTATCTATTCTGACTCACTGGGGCTTAAATAGCAGCCCCAATGAAGCACACCTGTGTCTGAATGAGCCCAGGTGTGCTCAGTCAGAACAGAGCGCCATCTGTCGTGCCCAACTGGAACCACAGGCACAACAGACTGTGACAGTAGCCCCTCCAAAAAAGCGCAACTCCCGAGGTGCCAAAACACAGCCATGCCCTGAGCTGGGCCTCTGGGGGAGGTCAAACATAAAAACCCAAACCTTAACGATAACTCGCCCCCTTACTGGGGCACATGGCCAGGTCCATAAAGCGAACAAAATTCAAACCCAAAGCCACCCCAGACCTGGCACAGCCATGACTAGGGCTACCGGCAGGGGTGAGGGGTAGCCCAGAGCTTCAGTCCAATCTCTTTTTGGGTCACTCTTCCTTTCTGCCTTTAGAGCTTTATCCTTGGGTTTTTCTTTGTCTTTCATGCCTTTCTCCATATCAATTTCCAAAGGTTTGTTCTTCTCCTTTTTGTTGATTCTCTCCTTGTTGGACTTCTCTGTTTTCTGTGATTTCTCTTTAGTTAATCTCTGAAGCTTCGTCCTGGACCAGTCTTTGTCCGTTTTAGAGACTGCTCCATCCTTTTTCGAGTTCTTGTGAAGGTCAGAGCTCTTTTTGTCCAACGTGCTGGCAAGCGAGTTTTTCTTCTTGTTGTCCTGCTCTGATTGTGCTCTGAGCATCATTCTCAGAGTTCTCACATGGCTGCTCAACCTCTGGAATCTTTACTTGCTTCTCCATCAGACTGTTCCTCGGCTGCTCTGCTTTCACATTAACCACCAGGGTCCCAGCATACACTGGTGTCTGGAATGAGTTGAGATTCCAAGATCACCCATTTTGCTTCCATACCTCTGATCTGCTTCTCCTGCTCGGTGAGCTTACTGGCCTCACTTCGGGCTTTTCTCAGTTCAGCCTGCAGAGAGACGCTGTGGTCTTGCACCTGTTTCAGCTCTGCCCTGGTCTGATTCAGCTGTTCTTCCATAGTGGCTATTTTAGCCTCCAGTTTCTCCTGAATGGTTGGAGTCTCTACTCTCCTCGTTGCCTGGCATGCGGTTTGGTCCCTCTGTTCATCTGTTCTCTCCAGCCTCTCTCTTTGGACAACCATCACAGCTTGTAGCTTTATTCTGGAGACCTCTCTCTCTTTTCTGAATTTACTGCTTTTTCCTTGAAGCTCACCTTTGTCTTGAGCCAGATCCCTTGCCTGCTTTCCTCTGAATGACTTTTGTAGGCAAATTGCAGCATGTTTGAACAGCTGATACCTCTGCCTTTGTTGATGTCCAAGCTTCCATCTTCTGAACCTCCTCTGAAGAAGATTTGCTGCCCAGCACTGAAGATTTGCTGCCCAGCACTGCTTCTTGTAAACAGATCTTTGCTTGTGCATTCTTACTGCAGCCTGTATAATGGTGCCAGCTTTGTGCATTGCAGCAACATTCTTTTGAACAGAATAACCCCTAAAAGCTGCCTGGATGCGTATCGCAGACCTTTTCAACATCTGGAATTTTTCATGGTCAAATTTACCCTTAATGTAGAATCTATAATGTCTTTGAATAATGATGGCTGAAACCCTTATGGCCTGGTACTTTACTACCTCCCTGTGTCTTCTGAATGCAGCCTGAATCAGGGAAGCTGCCTGATGTTGCAGGATAATCACCCTTCTGACCCTCTGACCTCTGAAGCAGGCTTGCAGGAACATTGCAGCAGAACGCAATTTCAAGAATTCCTCCCTCTGCTTTCTGGCATCAAGTGTGGAATAATACCTAAGCTGAATGGCAATAGCAGCATATTTCATGCATACATATCACGTCCGAGCACAGTGAGCCCTGTAAGCACATTGTATCACAGTAGCAGCCTGGTGCTTTTGTTTCAGAGTCTGTCTGGTCTTCATCCCTCGGAATGCAGCTTGCAGAACAACAGCAGCCATCTTTTTCTCCTTCAAAGACTTCATTTCTTGTTTCATCATCTTATTAGCTCGGTAATATTGCTGAACCGTCCTGGCTGCCCACAGTAGCTTCAGGTAGTATTTTCGGCTTATTTGCTTCCTTACCTGCGACTGAATGGTTATCGCAGCCTCATGTTCAAATCGCATCTGCACCCGAACTTTCATTCCAAACTCTTCCAAGCTCCTCCTTCTCTGCTTTCTACCCGGGCAGACGGGCTAGTGGTGCTGGGTTTGGGGGTCGACTCCTTGATGCTGCTTTCCTTGCTGCGAAGGGCCTTCTTGGTCAACCTCCCTCGTTGCATGATGCAGGAAGCGGTTTCCACTGTCTTTCTGCTCTCTGTGTTAGGGACGGCCTTCTTTGCCATCCTCTCGTGTTGAAGGGCGCAGGGGGCGTTCACGCCCCGTTGTGATTCGTGCAGGGCGCGTTCACCGCTGACTGTCCGCATTGAGCAGTGCATGGTGCATTTTCCGCCGTATTTCCATGTTGAGCAGCACAGGGCGCCTCCACTCTAAGCGTTCCGCTTTGAATGACGTAGGGAGCGCTCACTGCCGTCCTTCCGTGTTGCGTGGCACCAGCCATCAATGAAGCCCTGCCTTCCATGTCGTGGGTGGAAAAAGACACGTGGTTCAGCGTGTCAAGGTAGCGCTTTGCCCTTGCAGCCATGGAGACCAGCATCCGGAGAAAAAGCGCGAATCAATCCATATGCCGCTCGGGATCCGGGGTGAAATCAAATCGTCACATGCTGCAGACGGCGCTCAAGCTCCTCGGCCATGGCCGTTGGCGTCTGTCGCACCCACTCCTAACCCTCCAAATGCTCGCAGAGGTCCGGAGAAGCAAATCCAGTCATCGCCCTCATCTCCCAGGTCTTTATCAGCTGCAGCGTCTCCTCGACAATGCCCACAACACGTGCTCCTGCTTGCCCTCATGGCTCGCAAAGTCCAGGTACTGGCGGTTCATTCTGTAACGTTGGCAGGGTGTGGGAAGGACGTCAGCGCTGAGCCAGTAATCCGGAACATAACTTTATTAAACATAAACCAAAATACAAATCAAAAATGCCACTGTATTAACTGTAAGGCTATTCAGTATTTGCAATAATGCACTGTTATGCATCACAAAATATTCAGTATCTACACTGAATGATTCAGTATTTATTTATTGAGTGTTGTGTAGCTGCTATAAATAATTAAGTATCTAAGAATCATTCTGGAACTGGTATGACTCATACAGGACTCATTCATCACTCATTCATCTTCCATGAAGTGATTCGGTATCCACTATGAATGACTCCATATCCACTATAAATGATTCAGTGTGCACTACAAATGATTCAGTTTCTACTAAGAGCTCCTCAGGATCCACTTTGAGTTATTTAGTTTCTTCTATACAACGTTTTGTCTTTGAGCCTGCAGAGAGCTTTTGCCTTGAAGAGATTCATTTCTGTACTTTCATGCTCTGCTGGATATTTTCCTTTAAAATGGCCCAACTTTTTTTTAATCCTACTGGTAGATCCTTCATGTTTACACAGGGCGGATCTGGATTATGACGCTGGATGAAGATAATCCAGATTAGTCTGAGCTGCTGAAAGATGGGAAGGTTGGTGTGTTCAGCATCAGCTTGAAGCTCTTATCAGCTGAACGCTCCTGAAAGCAGCTGTTACAAGAGCGACGGCTCTCAGATGCAGAAGGCCTCACTTTTCTTGCTCAGGTCAATCGTCTGGACCTCTGATGGAGCTTCTCATTTTAGATTTCTTTCTTTTTTTCTTTCCCTTCTTTTTTACCTGTAAAATTGGCAAACTTCCCCTGTTAATACTCTTCACTTAAGACATGAAGCAGTGAAGAAACAAGAGCAGATGATTCCAGATGATCCGGAGATTAGTTCACTGCTGATGCTGAACGCTGGGTGGAACCTCTTTATCTAGAACACCTTGTATCTTTAGGCACACTGCAGCCTGCCAGTAAAACATTTGTTCCCATTTCTTTCATTTCATCTACTCAATAGAACAAAGAAAATAAGGTTTGAGGCATAAAATAGTAGTTCTGCATCAAACAAATGATTCCGTTTTAAAAAATATAGAAACAAGGGCTGGGTTAAAATTTTGCACAGGACTGTTTAGTGAAACAGACTTCTACGTTGTTTTCAGGCTTTGTTTTTCTCTGGTTTTCTTTTGCAGGAAAATAAAAAACATTTTGCCAAAAGTCCTCTCCAAATATTCTCCTCCCAGAGCTCAGGTTACTTTACTCCTGCATCATTAAGAGATGGGGGCTTTAGCTTGCCTGCTTCTTACTGAAATGTTTCCGTTCCACCTTAAATGGAACAGCTAATACATGCTGTTGCCTGTAGGCCTGGCAGAATGTAGCTGTTTCACCATTTAAGGTGTAACAGAAAAGCTTGGGTAAAGGGTGGTGTATAATCAGCCTTCAGTATTTAAGATGACCTTTTGAGGTTCTGTCCAGTGGAGGGTGACAGTGAGCCAACCGCCACTAGAATGCCATTATCCTGTTGTTTTAGGTTAAAACAGAAAATTCAAACAAAAAGCTGATATTTAAGAAACAAACCTCAACCCATCTTAAAGCTGGCCTAAGGATATTGTAGTGCTAGGTTTTACAGTAGTTTCTGATTTGCAAGTGCTGCTGGATAGAGCCCATAGGTCTGTACACTGATCAGCCATAACATTAAAACCACCCACCAGTGCATGGGTCCCACCTGTGCTGCCAAAACATCTCCAGTACGTTGAAGCCCTGGACTCACATATCTGACGGTGATGTGGCATCGAAACTTTAGTCACAGTTCCTTTATTTTCTGTAATCTGGTAGGTGGTTTGTCTAGCACATCCCACGAATGCTCAGATTGAGTTCTAGCAGACTTTGGAGGAACACCTTGAACTCACGTTTCTCCAATTGCTTCTGAACACCATCTGCACTGTAAGGCAATGTTATTCTGCTGAAAGAGGACACTAGCTTTAGGGAACAGATACCTTTAGGTGGTCAAAGCAACATCTCTTTTTCAGCAGTTTGCGTCTCTACTGTGGGATTGGAGCAGAGGCGCTTTGGTGAACACTAGGTGCTCATGACCTTATTTCTGGTTCACTGTTGCACTTTTATTTTTAGCTACAGCATCCTGAAAGACCTGCTGTTGGAGATGCTAAGACCCAGTCCTCGAACCATCCCAGTTTGGTCCTCAGATACCTACATTTGCTCATTTTTGTTTCCAGCACATGAACTGACTGTTCACATGCTGCTTAATAGATCCACCCACTGACAGGAGCCACTGTAACGAGATAATCAGTGTTACTCACCTGTCAGTGGGTTTTACCTTGTGGGTGATCAGTGTACATTTATATCATCGCTACTATTCCCAGATTTGTCTCTTGATATCTAACTTCACCACATCACACTCCACCTTACTTCCTCATTCCACTCCCTCCAAAAACATTTGATTGTACACTGTAATCTGACAGACAGTGTGTCATGAACGTGATCACAGGGTTAGGATAGGGACCCTTGGGCTACTCTGTAAACGCCAGGCCTGGACTATCTCCCATCATGTCTGCGGGCTGTCCTCACATCGCTGGTGTTCCTTGGCTAATTATGTGACAAATTAATTAGTCGCTCTACAATGAGCCATTTTTCCCCACCCACTCCCTCCACTCATTGAAATGCAAACGAGAAAAGCCAAAGGTAGGCAAAGACGATTAGGGAAAATTACACTGCACAAAATAAACGAATGGTCCCAGGGTGTACGGCTGTTCCTCCTCCCCAGCTTTATCCGCAGCCTAACACTGTTTGTGGAAAGGAGCTCGGTCTGATGGGGAGGCTGATCGCCTGGTAATAACTCATGATTGGAAGAATGCCATTTGCTGCAGTCTGTGACTCCTCCAGATGTCAAGAAAACCCGTACAGATGCCACTACTGATGCCGTTCATGCCAGTGCCACAAAACACAGGACAGACTGGCCATTTTATGAGCTCCACCTCTCTTCCTGGTCCACTATGCAGGTGTACAGTTGCAGACTATAGTCCATCTGTTCCTGCAGAGCCGCCTATCCATCAGTGCTCGGTTTCAGTGCTGCCGTTGAATAGGCATTCAGGGTTGGGACATTTTTTTGTCATCGTCATGGTCACATCCATTCCCCCCAATTTTTTATTTTTTAGTGAGTATTTGTCATTTTGAACACAGCCCAGCACACAACGAAATACATCCTCTGTATTCTACACTATGCAGCAGTGGGCAGCTAAATCCAGCACATGGGGAGCAGTGCTGAGGTTGGTAAAACGCTCAAGGGTATCTCAGAGCAACCTTCTTGTGTGGGATTCAAACCCACAGCCTTCCATTTCTGGGGCTTAAACACTAGGCCACCCCTTAACACTGATGGGGGAAGGCCAGCATCTCTTTTCAAACTGATGCTCTCACAATGCCACGGCCTCAACACGCTTGGAGGAGAGTGTTAATGCTGATTCTAACCCCTCAGCTGGCTCGCTGGCTTCTGCTACAAGGGGCAGGAAGTAAAAGATACATCAGTAGAACATCTCAGTTGTGGAGGATAGACCGTTGGAGCAGGCAACTGTTGATTTTTCTCATTTACTTGTCAGTTAAGTAGTTAAGATGCAAACAGAATGGTCAGAATAGTTTACACTGATGGTGAATGGAAGCAGGAGATGCTGCCCAATGCCTGAACAAATTCATGGTGGAGGGACACCAGATTTATGCTGGAGATGCATAGGTCCAATCAGCACCACATCAGACCCAATGATGCCTTTGTCCAGCACTGAATTGTGGGGAGTTTTGGAAAAAGTGGTGGAAATGAACTTAACTAAGAAATAATTGAATAAATCAATCCTGAAAAATAAAACCAAACACGTGGACAAAGCTCATTTGTAAATGAAACAGTCGATACAAGTTTAAATGGATGCTTTTTTAAGTATGTAAAGAGATCAAAATCAATCCCTGTATTAATGACCATGTCCAATCCTGGCTGGAAAAAATAAATCAAGTCTTGCCTTTTCAGGCAGCCTGACTAAGATTCCGTTTCTCTGATTCTCTGACTTTTCTCAAAGTCCCTTAATTTCACACTACAATACTTTCCTTTAAATTCATGTTAAAGACATTCTGCTCTCCCTACAGCTCCTCCTGCATCAGTCTGAAGGTGGAAGATCAGCTGCTTCGCTTTTAGAATCAGGTCTAACTCTCTGTACATAAATATGCAGCTTTATGTCCAAAATAAACCTTTTAGGGATATTTAAAAACAAATTTAAAAAATGTTGCATTCTGTTCTCTTGAGTGCTTTCAGCAGATCATCTGAACCATCTTCATTCAATTAACTCTCTCTCTCTCTCTCTCTCACTCCATCTACCATCTCTCTATTTCTTAAACTCGTTTCCTCCTGCCACTCTCCAACTTCTCATTCTTTTACTTTCTGTCTTTCACTCTCTGTCCCCAACTCTCTTACCATTGCGCTCTCTCTCTCTCTCTCTCTCTCTCTCTCACAAACAGACTAATCTCTCTATCTCTGCACTTCAGAGATACTCTACTCTCTCACTTTCACTGTCTCTCTCCCATGTTCTCATTCTTTTTTGTCTTCCACTCTGTTGCATTCGCTACTCTGTTCCTCCCTCTCTCTCTCTCTCTCTCTCTCTCTCTCTCTCTCTCTCTCTCTCTCTCTCCTCTAACTGAATAAATATCTGCTGTGCTTTGATCACAGAGATGACACTGTGTGTCACAGGTGCACAGCTACAGCCATCTGTGTTAAATGAAGCACGGAGCAGACAGCGTGGCTGCGGAGATTAGCTGGATTTATTTGAACTGGGTTTAGGAGTTAATTAAACTCACCTTTATCACCATCGCTCGCCACAGACCCACCTGGCCACCAAATCCCACCTTTTCAGACTCTATTTATGATTCATTCTAATTAAGCTCATCCAGTTATTTTATTTCCCCTCAAAGCGAATCGTCAGACATGGGGTCAAGGTGGGGGATGCACTTAACAGCGTCTAATAAGTCGGTCGGTTAAACTGTGTAAATGCTAATACCAGGCGCAGGTAAATACGGTGCGGCAGTCTTCAGTTTCCATAAAGCTTATTGAAGCTGCAGGAGCAGAGCCTTCAGGTCAGAGCCAGTCGATTTCAGATGCAAGGCTGGGCCTCTGAGGTCAACAAGCCCCCGCTGTTACATGCTTCAGGATGAGGGATCGACTTTGATAGCCGTCATCATCTGTGATCTACCCCGAGGAACATCTTCACAAGCTCAGAACTCTTTCACCACTTAAACAGTGAGTAAAAACGCTGATCTGCCTCTGATCTAGGACTTTCCCAGCAAACTCTAAACTGTGGCAGTAAAAATTGCATGCAGAGAGCCTCAACATGCTCGGAGGAGAACTAACTGCTGATTCTGACAATATGCAAGCGAGACGTAGGACCACTTAAAGAGTGTAAATCACTTTATATATTGTATTTTTAATGTATAGTTAAGGAACAGTTCTCCAGAAGTTCCGAAGGACAGCGCTGCTTTAACCAAAACACTGCTGCTCCATCATATTGCCAGTAACATGGGCTGCTTTTTTCTGCATCACTGCAAGAACAAAGCAGCGTCGGATGAATGCACTGCATGTTCTGTCTACTGTTCTGTCTGTTGTTGTTGCACTGTCTGTTTGTCTTATGTCGTGTCTCGTGTCGTGTCTTATGTGTAGCACCAGGGTCCTGGAGGAACGTTATTTCATGTACTGTGTATATGGTTGAAATGACAAAAAAATCCTACTTGACTTGACTTGACTTGTCTCTCATTTTCAGTCCAGTCTCTGTACCAGAGCAGTTCTCCAGATCTTCCTGAAGGACAGTGTTGTTGTCTCTCATGTTCAGTCCAGTCTCTGTACCTGAGCAGTTCTCCAGATCTTCCTGAAGGACAGTGTTGTTGTCTCTCATTTTCAGTCCAGTTCATGTACCTGAGACGTCCTCTAGATCTTCCTGAAGGACAGTGTTGTTGTCTCTCATTTTCAGTCCAGTCTCTGTACCTAAGCAGTTCTACAGATCTTCCTGAAGGACAGTGTGGTTGTCTCTCACCTGAGCAGTTTGATAGTTTTGTGTTGGTCCACACAGGGATCTACATCTGAACCTTGAAGCAGAACAAAGTGTCTAACTTAAGACATGAAGCAGTGAAGAAACAGGAGCAGATGATTCCAGATGATCAGGTGATGCTGATACTGAAAGCTGAGTGGCTCGGACACCTTTATTTAGAACCTTGTATCTTTGGGCACTCTGCAGCCTGGATCACTAAAACCATTTCTTTCATTTAATCTACTCAATATGCCAAAGATAGTTTTGCACCATTAAGACGAGTCTCTAGTAATGCAATTGTTAATTAAATGTTAATGTAATATATGTACTTATTTATAATTTTTCAGCAACTTTTCATTATAAAGTAATGTTTCCCAGTAATTTTGCTTCAGCTACTTTTTTCTTCATATCTCAAAAATGTTCTTTGTCCTTGTTCTAAAAATTAAACTTCATTGAAATATAAACATTTTTATTATTTTAGATGTGCAGCCGGGCAGCAGTGGCCTAGTGGTTAGGGCGTCGGCCACATGATCAGAGGATCAGAGCATCCCAATGGGTTGCTCTGAGGTACCCTTGCGATGGGCTGGCGACCTGTCCAGGGTGCGTCCCCCGTCCTCGCCCTGTGTGTGCTGGGTTGGACACCAGCACTCCCCCGTGACCTCGTCTGGGACAAGCGGCAGAAGATGGATGGATAGATGTGCAGCCTTTGTTGAAGGCACAGTTCTTCTCTTTCTCCTAAAAGTGTGAGGTCAAGGTGGAAAAAGAGCAGCTAATTAAATGCTGCTGATGGTGCAGGGGATGAAGTCATGCTCCCTTGAGGACCGTATCCCCTAGAAACTGAAGTCGGGTCAGCAGTGAGAACGTCTCTCAAAACAACCTCCCAGGAGAAAGAACTATTCTCTCTCTGCCTTCATTTCATCTTTCTCATTCTCTCTGCCTTTCTCTCTGTCCCTCTCTGTCTCTCATCCTTACTCTTTTCTCTTGCCTCTCTCCCACTTTTTCATTTATGTTCTGTCTTTCACTCTCATGTCTTCCAAGTCTCTTTCCCTTTCTCTCTTAGTCTCTCTCTCTCTCTATACACATACCCTATACCTCTATATCTACCTTCCACTATGTTTTGTCTCTCACTTTCTTTTCACCCCCCGCAAGATTTTAATTCATGTTTCATGTCTAATAAAAAACTAACAGAGAGGGGCCATAATTGAACATTTAGTTTTTTTGTTTGTCTACAACAGTTTTAAGTCAATTTTTAGTATAAAACGAGCCAGTTTTCCACCAGTGCGACAGATAAAATGGGAGATTCTCACTGAGCATTTGTTTTTGGGAGCATAAAAGTAGGCCTGTCATGTTTATACAGTTAAAATGCCATTCAGATGGATTATGATTTACATTTGACAGATTAAAATTGACCTATGAATGATGAATATTAATAAATTGAACATAAATAAATAAATGATTATAGGCTTATAGTGGACAATTCTGCTTCCTGCTCTTCTCCCTGCTGTTTCCCTGCGACTTGCAAACGTCAGCATAAGAACCTGCAGGAGCACTTGATTACATTCATATTGATTTTAGCTGCGAATGACAAATCAAATTATTGAGCGCTTTTAAGAAGTTTTATCCACGTTATATCAGGACGGCTGAGCATTTTTACATTTTGTAATGCAAAAACTAAATAATATGGAAATGTTTCATTATATATTATAGGCACGCACACACACACACACACACACACACACACTTGTTTTAACAAAAAACATAGAAAAGTTCCATTTTTTTCAATAAAACATTTCAATACATGATGGTGAAAGGAACATGAGATGGGAAGCCAATGATCTTTCAAATGACAGTCAATAAGTAGCTCTGTGTGACAACACACCAGCATAATCTGAGATTATAGATATAATAATCTCAGAGACACTCCATATAATCTCTCATCTTTCTGTCACACCTGAAGCTCTTTAGAGCTGAAACCGTTTTAGAGGAGGTGCAGGTCACACACGTCCCCCGGAAGGGGCCCGGAAGGTTGTCTTTGTAGAGGAATTTCTCCAAATTACACTCGACTGAAGTATCACGGTGCCATTGTTAAAATCAGCAGTGAGATTAAAGTACAACAGATCCAAACACACTTGGCAGATATAATGCTTTTTTCTTTGCTCATTTAATTCAAAGGGCCCCCCAAATGAGAGTGCCTTTGCTCAGGAAAAGCACTTTAAAGGTTTTTGGTTTGACTTTAACCCTGCAGACCCCACAGCATCCTCTTCTGGCTGCTCTGCACTACAATATCAGCTGAGGACTGGCTTACTTTCTGAGCGGACACAAGTAGATCTTTACTGCCCATGAAGGCTAACAGGGCTTTGAGACTTCACAGGGACGGGGAACGTTCTTTATTTTCTTATACGGGAAATAATAAAGTTGTCTCTGCATGGTACCTCTGATAAATTTCAAAAGGATTGGTGACCCGTTTTTCCAGCACTTTAAACACCCGACTTTTGAGGAAATCCGACTGAACTCACTTATAAAGTTGAAAAACAGATGAGTGCTGCAATGTGAATTTTTAAATTTCGTTACATGGCATTTTTGGAATATTTGAATGTATTTAATTTGATTTAATTTGATTTCATGCATTGATTTTAATTTTTATTTATATACTATTTAAAATGAAGGACATTATAAAATCTGTATGAACATAAAATCTACACTGCTCTAAAAAATGAAAGGGACAATTCTTAATCAGAGTTTAGTATCAAGTCAGTTAAACTTGTGGGATGTTGATCTGGTCAGGTCAGTATCAGAGGGGGTTGTCAATCAGTGTCAGCTGTTTTGGTGTCAATGAAATTAACAACAGGTTCACTAAAGGGGCAACAATGAGACGACCCCAAACACAGGAACGGTTCTGCTTTTCAGTAGTTTTGCATTTGATTATGGTCAGTGTCACTGCAGGTAGGATGAGGAGATACCTGGACCCTACAGAGGTTGCACAGGCAGTCCAACTCCACCAGGATGGCACATCAATACGTGCCATTGCCAGAAGGTTTGCTGTGCCTCCCAGCACAGTCTCAAAAGCATGGAGGAGATTCCAGGAGACAGGCAGTTACTCTTGGAGAGCTGGACATAAATACACACTCACACACACACGCGCGCTCATGCACACACACTCACCTCTAGGAGGCAATTTATTATCTCCAGTCCACATGACTTGCATGTCATGGGCAGTGGGAGGAAACCAGAGCTCCAAGAGGAAACCCACAGACACTGACATGGACCGTCCTGACCTGAGTTGAACTCAGGACATTCTCACTGAGAGACAACAGCACCACCGTGCTGCCCTTGATGCACAGTCTAGGTTTATTAAACCATTTTCTTCAGATTTAATTTTGTTCAGATTTCTTCTTCTTACAGCTGCTCCCACTAGTCTCCATAGTAGATCATCCATCTCCATCTCTTCCTGTCCTCTGCATCTTCCTTCTTTCAACCTGACCACCTGCATGTCCTCTCTCACCATGTCCATCAAGCTCTTTGGTCTTCCTCTTTTCCTCTTTCCTAGCAGCTCCATCCTCATCATTCATGTCCTGATATACTTCTCATCTCACCTCTGTCTAAACCAACACAATCTCACTTCTTTGATTCTGTCTCCAAATTGTCCAGCCTCGCTATACCTGTAATGTACTCATTCCGAATCCGGTCCATCCTCTCCAGAATCCAGTCTAAAGAAGTGAAAGTGACTATGTCACTGTGTACAGCACAACAAAATGCATCCTCTGCATTTAACCTATACACTCCCATACACATGAAAAAGAAGCTTCATGCTGTCTTTATTGTTGGATGCACTACAACTGCTTAAATCTCTTAAGTCACTATAAAAGGCAGAACTCACTTTCACAAGAGTAGATGCAACAACCACAACAGGTGGAAAGCTCAATAATGAAGACTTTAAAATGCTACAAGGGTTGCTCATGCTTAAAGTGTTTAGCCGGCTGGCATGCAATCTGTTTCATGCGGCCAATGGGAAAAGCATTCGGAGGCTAAAAGGAGGTGTGTGGAGTGAGTGAATGATGTATTACTGAACTGCTGTACAAGCAAACAACACAAGACAATTTGTTTGGATTTGCTAATAATATGGAAATCTAGTCTAATTAACACGTTTTACTTCATGGACCCCTCATTCGCCCTGCTGGTCAGGGGGCTGCTGTGCATGGAGATGAAATAGCAGATCCCCAATTAAAACCAGGCTCCAGCAAAATTTCCAATCACGAGGCATTAAGCCTTGTCTTGTAACAGCGCTGTCAAAAAATTTTGCAGCACCTCTGCAGTTCACTTCCATGGGAGGTTTAACACACCGGTGTGACAGCACTTACATGATGAGCTCTTAGACGCCGTCAGACCGGCTTAATGGAAAAATCAAAGCCATCTGATAATACTGTGTAGGTGACTGGAGTGTAGATGGAAGACTTTGGAGTAGATTATCCTAAATATCGGCAGAAATATCGATCGCCACATGTCAGGTCATTTTCTTGGAGAATTTAGTAAGATGATATAAAAGTGCTCCTTTCCACCCTGTTAGTTGTTAGTTGTACTCTGCTGAATATTTCTGGGTAATTTGAGTGAGGTCAAAACTCACTCACTTAAATTATAATAATTTTCCCACAATCCACATTTACTGGTGAATAAGGAATGTACTCAGAGTTGAAAAGTTAAAAATTACAGGAATGAACTTAGAATATTAAGGATAAAGTGCAGGAATGTACTCAGAGTATAAAGTAAAAAGTACAGGAATGTACTCAGAGTAGAAAAGTAAGATGTGTCTCCTCTGAAGGACATTTGTAATGTGTGTGCGCTGAAAGCCTCGAACTTCAGCTCCAATAAAAACAGTCTACTGACAATAATGAACATTAACTTCACCGCTTCACTTTCATCCAGGTCTCTACTAGTTCTCCCGTCACGGACATCACACTCAACACACGCCTGAACTCCACCGTCCACTCTCCCTGTCTTCTCTCCTATATTTCCTTCTTTCTGCACTGATGGACACAGAGGGACGTCTTTTCTGTGCGTTTTTGTTCATTTAGGCTGAAATGGATCTTAAATTTGAGATGATGGTGTAAAATAAATAATAGTGAAGTATTTCCCTCAAAAGCATTAAAAGTTCCTATCTGTCCTACATCAGTGGTCACATGATTGTGCCGATTGGTGGATAAATGAAAAATAATGAAGTGATAATGATCCACAATGTCCTGGCTTCATTAACGGCCCTGATGAAATAAAGCTCATTTCCAGTTCTATCTTTGCTCACCATCTGATCATTAAGAGCTCAATTACATCAGTGGTCAAGCTGGCTATAAAGATCCAGAGGAGACCAGATGTGGTACCAAAGCAAAAGAGGTTTAAACATAAAATCTTAAGATGCATGGAGAAATATTCTCCATGGACTGGTTTTAGCATTTTCAGGTTGTGTTTAATCCATTTTGTGTAGAAGAAAAGATTTTATTATAGTTTGAATGTAAAAAATACTCTCAAAACAGTCAATAAAGGAGGTAAGTCAATCGCTTATGACTTTTTTTTACATAACAGTGGCAACTGTGGCTAAAAACTTGATGTTAATTTCTGCTGGCGCCCCAGTGGGGCACTGGTAGCATGTCAGTGCTAAGCTGGTGGCTGGGGACGTGATACTCAGCTGTAGACTGTGGGTTCAGGCCTGTTTTTAATTTATCTCCCTGAGCAAAACGATTAACCCAAAATAGCTCCAGGTAGACTCTCAGTCAGTAGGCAACTCTGGATAAGAGTGACTAATAAATGCTATTAATATAAGCGAATGGCAATGAATTTCACCACTTCAGTCCATTCCAAATTAGAAATCTGCACCTTGATACAGATAAACATATTTTAAATATGTTTATCTGTATCAAAAACGTAACATTTCTAAAGTGAGACACAGAACTGTAGAGACATTGGTCTGTTCATTGCAAATCTAATTTTGCTTTTTTATTATGTTGAACCAATGTGTTTGGCCATTGATGTGGTGCTTAAAGGTCTAAGCAGTGCTCCTGATTTTCCAGTTTCACCTTTAAGAATTTAATGCTATTGATTTTTAAATGTAATAATAAAGTGAGTATTGCCATCTTATTTTAATCATAATGATTCATGATTTAATCACATGATTCTGCACATATTTCAGTAACAATCACATTAGCTGTTCTCAGTCTGGCTTCATTTTGTTTCATGCTGATCTGTTTTTGTTGAAGCACATTTTTTTAACCTGCCTCTGTTCTTCACAGGATAACAGCCCATGACAACCAAAGGGTTCCTTTCTGTGAAGGCAGTGGTGGCCTAGTGTTCAGGGATTAGGCACCATGATCATGAAGGTTGTGGGTTCGAGTCCCAGACCAGTAGTCCACCCTGAGGTCCCTTGAACAAAGTACCGTCCCCATCTCTGCTCCCTGGATGCTCGATGTGAAATTCTATGGTGTGTGATGGATTAAATACAGAGAAGCATTTTGTAGAGGTTCACTGTATGTTGTGGTGTCTTCACCATGATAGTCACCTTCACTTTCACTTTCAGTGACAGTAACTAATTCTTGGACATAAGGAGAACATGGCAAGTGAGCCAGGCTCTCTGGACAGACAGCAAGCCTGTCTGTCCAGAGAGCCTCCCCTTAGCATCATGCAAATATCATGCAAATATCATGACTAAATTAGTGTCCTTTTCATCTCTAAGAATGGACAAAAGTATGTCATCCACTCTAAACAGCAGAGACAGTCTGGATTTGGCCTGTCCTTTTGTCCATACTCCTAAATACAGTGTGCTGTCTTGGCTGGAATAAGCAAAAAAATGTGCAAATTAGATTTTTCGCTACTTTGCTCCTTTAGACTTTAATGCCCTTATATTTAAGTCTTGTTCCATCCGCCCTTTCTTTCTGCTTTTATTTCCCTTCTATGTGGTGCGAACAAGCAGAACAAATCGTTTATATTCCATATTTACAGTTTAACAAAAGACGGAGCGTACGTTTTCACTTCGTCTGCTGTAATGCAGTTGGAGTTATTCAGGGGATTATCAAACTAAAATCCCCTCTGAATAAATAAGTAAATATATAAATAAATATAAAAAGCCCTGACCCAGAAAAATAAGACGAAAACTGAGGGTAAGCTGAAAATACACCATCAAAAATAAGCACAGTGAAAACAGCAGGCTGTCTAAAATAACAGTCTGGGTTCAAGGAAAATAATGTTTCTGTTAAGCTTTAACTGTGGATGAACTTGTGGCGGGTGTGTTTGCAGGCTCCCCGTGGTTCCTTGGGAAGACACGCAGATGGATAGACAAACACAATTAACCCATAGGTTGGGTCAGATTAGACGAGACGAGACGTCAGCCTGGTGGCGTTCTTCACTCTCTGTCCTGCTAGAACAATCTGATTCCACTACCATCATAAGGGGATCATAAGGGGTTCTTTGCTCACCCTGGTGGTTAGAAAGTCTCCATTTCCATTACATTTACATGCAAAACTACATTTATCCTTCACTCACTCTCAATCACTCATGTTCATAGGCGTTTGTCCTGATTAGGGTTGGTGGGGTGTGCTGGAGACTATACCAGCTCTCACAGAGCAAAAGGCGAGGAAACACCCTGGACATGTCACTAGTCCATAGCAGGGAAGATGAAACCCACACAGGCATGGAAAGAACACATCCGATCCACACAGAAGGGACCTGACTTACCCAGGACCTTCTCATTGTGCCGCCGTAGGTTCATTACTCTCAGTTAAAAAAGAAAACATATGAAATGTTTCTTAATGGAACAATCATGATTCTGGTAGTGCATTTCTCCAAAGAACCTGTTTTAGATACATTAGATTTTTACGTTTCAAAATAAACCTTGTTTTATCATTTGTAATCAATATCCTGGGACATTTCATGGGACAGTTTAGCAAAAAAGCTTCTTTTCCACCAATAAAAACTCATTCAGCTGTTTGTTAAGGTGGGGCTGACTTGAGGGCGTGGTTACATTTAGGATGTCATATTAAATCACAGGGGTGTGAATAAATATCGAAACGCGTGATTGCCCAGCCCAAATCTGCAGAAATGATGCTCCCTGTCTTCCCTTGATCAAGGTACCATTCCCATCACTGCTCCCTGGGTGCTGGAACTGACTGCTCACTGCTGCACGGTGTGCGGGTTAAATGCCGAGGACGAGGTTGCAGAGGTTGAGTTTCACTGTGTGCTGTGCTATGTGCGCACAATGGCAGTCACTTTCACTTTCACTTAAGTGCTTGGGGCAATGGGTGAAATAGGATTGGACCCAAGTATCTGCATGAACTGTTTTGAATATATCACTACAGCACGGAGGGACCACTTTAATGCACTGAGTGTAATTTTAAAGCTCTTCAAGAAGACTTTCAACTGACCCTCAAACGATCCTCTCAGTTAATTGGTGGGCTGATAGCAATGACCCGAGCACATCCCTGGAGCAGTCACTTCCTGTAGCAAACAGGCCTTCAGCACCATCTCATAAGCCGGGAACTGGTCCTTCATGGATGCACGAGCAACGATTACACGTTTTCCCGTCTAGATTGTTCATTGATAATATTTCCTCTAGGCACATGGTTTGCATTAATGTACTAGATGTGTCGTCTGAGGCCTGCTGTGCGTTTGACAGACTATAAAGAGAAAGAAATAAAACCCAGGGATACACAGCAGTAGCCTCAATGACATTAACGATGAAGAAGTTCACCCGCTGGTTAAAATTTCATCTCAGAGGAGCAGCAGTGAGGTGTAAATATGAGGTCCTGCTGTGTCCAATAAACTTGGACGTTTACCTACCAAATGGGAATCATCTGAATTTGGATTTCATATCAGAGCCACTTCTGTTTCGCTCTCAAACCATGGCAAACATAATGGAGACTTTCTGAAAACCAGAAGAGGCTGGAAAAAAGTTTCTTATTAAGTAAGAAAAAAGAAACATTTCTGACGAATTGCTCTGTAAATATTAAAAACATCACCTAAATGTCAGTCAGGGATCAGCAGGTCAGTGAACAATCTGATTGGGGTGGACAGTATTAACTGGTAAAGCTCCAGAGATATTAATGAAGGAGGAGGAGCTTGTCTTGGGTAGAAAGGACCAATCGGCTGGCTGGAAAAGACGTAAAGACCTCACTCAATGATGTGATGTGAGATTCTAAAAGAAGCCTAGAATCTGCATAACAATATTATACTACACTATAGAAAAGTAACAGAACCAAGTAGAATGGAATAGAATAGAATAGAAAAGAACATAATAGGTAAATGAACATAATGGAATAAAGGATAAAGAAGAAGAAGAGGAGGAAGGCATGTGCAGAGGCAGGAGGAGAGAAGGAAGTGGAGGAGAGTGGAAGTGAGAGTAGGAACTTTGAATATTGGTAGCATGACTGGTGAAGGTATAGAATTATTATTGGAGGAGGGTTTAAACTATTCTACCATGGTGTGGATGGAAGGAGGAATGGAGGTGGTGTTTTCCTGAAGGAAGACTATGTGGAGAGTGTTTTGGAGGTGAAGAGGGTGTCACAGATAGGGTGATGAATTTGAAGCTGGATGTTGAAGGTGTGATAATGAATGTTGTTAGTGCTTATGTCCCACAAATATCCAGGAGAGAGAGAGTGGTGACTGGTGTGGATTTTAATGGACATGTTGGTGAAGGGAACAGAGGTGATGAGGAGGTAATGGGTAGGTATGATGTCAAGGAGAGGAATGCTGAAGGACAGATGGTTGTAGATTTTGCTGAAAGGATGGAAATGGCTGTAATAAATACTTATTTTAAGGAGAGGGAGGATCAGAGGGTGACATACAAGTGTGGAAGAAGGTGGATTATAGCATTGCAGGAGGGTCAGGATAGCCAGAGAGGTGAAGAAAGTAGACAGGAGTACAAGGAGATGAAGGTGAAGAAAGCAGTGGCGAAGGCCAAAGATTTATTTCACCAAAGGTATTTGGTGAATTGTATGAGAAGTTAGAGAAAAGGACTTATACCGATTGGCTAGACAGAGAGACCGAGCTGGGAAATATTGTTCCCTATCCAGCTCTGCACTTACTTCTCCTCATTTTTATTTAAAAAACAAGAATGATGTTACAAGAATGAAGATCAGATGTGGAGACAAAGCACTGATGTAAGTCGCTCTGGATATGAGTGACTGCTAAATGCAGTAAATGTAAATGTAAATGGAAAAGATGTGCAGCAGGTCAGGGCAATAAAGGATAGAAATGGAAACATACTCATAAACGATCAGAGCTCATTGAGCAGATGGAAAGAAGATTGGATGATGTGAGGATACTGAACCAGGAAGTGTAACAAATAAGTAAGATGGAAGTAAGGGCCACATGATCGGAGGATCGGGGTTCAAACCCCTACCCAATGGGTTGCCCTGAGGTACCCTTGAGCAAGGTGCCGTCCCCGTCCTGCTCCTCCCTGCGATGGGCTGACGACCTGTCCAGGGTGCGTCCCCCGTCCTCGCCCTGTGTGCGCTGGGTTGGACACCAGCACTCCCCCGCGACCCCGTTTGGGACAAGCGGCAGAAAATGGATGGATGAATGGATGGATGGAAGTAAGGGCAGCAATGATGCGAATGAAGAATGGAAAAGCTGTTGGTCTAGGTGTTTAGTAGAGAACGCAGTGGAGTGGAAACCAAGTGTACTGGTACCAATTTTCAAGAATAAGGGTGATGCACAGAGCTGTAGTAACTATAGAGGGATAAAGTTGCAGCCACAGCATGAATTTGTGGCAGCAGGTTAAGAAAAGAGGTAAGAATTAGCGAGCAGCAGTATGGTTTCATGCCGAGAAAGAGCACTGCAGATGTAATGTTTGCTCTGAGGGTGTTGATGGAGAAGTATTGAGAAGGTCAGGAGTTGCATTGTGTCTTTGTGGAGGAAGCATATGACAGGGTGCCTAGAGGAGAGCTGTTGTTCTGAATGAAGAAGCCAGGAGTGGCCGAGAAGTATGTCAGAGTGGAACAGGATATGTATGAAAGCAGTGTGACAGTGGTGAGGTCTGCATTAGGAGTGACTTATGCATTTTAAGTAGATATTGGAGTCCATCAAGGATCAGCACTAAGTCCATTCTAGTTTGCAATGGTAATGGACAGGTTGACGGATGAGGTTAGACAGGAGTCTCCGTGGATGATGATGTTTGCTGATGGTATTGTGATCTGTAGCGAGAGTAGAGAGTAGCTTAAGGAGAACCTGGAGAGATGGAGATATGCTCTAGAGGGGAGAGGAATGAAAGTGAGTAGGACAAAGATAGAATACATGAGTGTGAATGAAAGGGAGGAAAGTGGAATGGTTAGGATGGAGGGCTTAGATGTGACAACGGTGGAGGAACTGAAATACTTCTGATCAACAGTTCAGAGTAACAAGTACAGGCAGTTTGGAATGTGTGGAGAAGAGTGACAGGAGTGATCATTGAAAGACAGGTCAAGATCGAAAGAAAATGTTTACAGGATGACAGACCAGTTGGAAACAGTGGGGCTGATGAAAAGACAGCAGGAGGTGCTGGAGGTGTCAGAGTTCAAGATGCTGAGATTTTCACTGGGTGTGAAGAGGATGGACAGGATTAGAAATGAGTATGTTAGAGGGACAGCTCAGATTAGATGTTTTGGAGACAAAGTTAGAGAAGCAAGGTTGTGTTGGTTTGGACATGGATGCTGATGATGGAGCTGCCAGGAAAGATAAAGAGGAAGACCAAAGAGACCAAAGAGATGCAGAGGGCCAGAAAAAATGGAAACGGATGATCCTAAATGGGTTCAGCCAAAAGAAGAAGAAGAAGAAGAAGAGGAAACTGATGCTAATCGTTTAAGTAGTAATATTTAAGATGTAAATCTAATGAGCCAATTTATTCATACCTTTGTTAAATAAACCAGTATTTTCATCTAAAACCAATGTATAATCTTGTCTGAATCTGGGGGATGAGTCATGTTTGAGGTCATTTTTTAACGAAACATTCAACATTAAAACCTTTTTAACATGTTTGGGTATTGTTTTTATTTTTAACAGCAACAGAATAGACCTTCAGCCATCTTGCCAATGACAGTGAAAGATATATTTTAAAGGGTGAAAGTGAAAGTGACCATTTGCCATTGTGAGCACAGCACACAGTGAACCACAGTGAAATGTTTCCTCTGTATTTAGCCCACTATGGCTGAGCGGCTGTGGGCAGCCAGATCCAGCACCCATGGAGTAGTGATGGGGACAGTGCCTTTGTCAAGGGAAGCTCAGGGTAACCTACTGGTCTGGGATTTGAACCCATGACCTGGAGCCTGGCAACTGCTGCCCTGTTTTGTACTATGTTTATAAAGACTCTGAAATCTGTACAGAGTCTGTAAATATCTTTTTACTCTTTCACAGTGCAGTCGGGCTGGAGGCAAAACACTCACCACCAACAGCTCTCGCTCTTCTTATTGTCTCTTCTGTAATAAATCTGAAGGCCAGAAGCAGAGTTCCACCTCACAAGGAAAAGGGTTTCAGCTGCTCAGCGTTTGTGAAACACAAATGAATCTTTCAGAAGTAACCCTTTATCTCCCTGCACGCTCTGATGTCTCTCAGAAAAAGAACAGATGTGTGGGAGGCTGAACGGCCATGAGCACTGAATCATCAACTCTTTGTTTGGTCTTTTTCTTACCAGAGTTCGATCCTCAGGTGCCATCCTCAGGTGCCAAACTGGAACTAACACACACACACACACACACACACACACACACACACACAAACCTGTTCAAAAGTTGAATTTTTCATTTTCATATTAATGACTTATTTTATAAATGGCTTTTTTGTTTGTTTTTTAAGGTTTTATTGATGTTTACTTGGTTGAATTCTTCATTTTTATTCGGCAGTTTTCTCTTGAATGTTCATCCTGAATAATTACATTATTAGAAGTTCATCCTGAAGATTAAAATCATTTCAGAGATGAACTTTATTGTAAAATGTATTAGACAATTTATTTAAAAATTTGCTTAATATATTACTGTAACCCAGCCACTAGGGATGCACAAGCCAGTGTATTTCTTCGTGCCGGTCCCAAGCCCGGGTAAATGGGGAGGGTTACGTCAGGAAGGGCATCCGGTGTAAAACTTTGCCAAGTCAATATGCGGACAACGATACAGAATTCCATACCGGATCGGTCGAGGCCCGGGCTAACAAAGACTGCCATCAGTGCTGTTAGCCTACAGGGTGCTGGTGGAAATTGGACTACTGTTGGCCAAAGAAGAAGGAGAAGAGGAGGAAGGCATGTCCAGAGGGAGAAGGAGAGAAAGAAGGAGAGGAGATTGGAAGTGAGGGTAGGGACTTTGAATGTTGGCAGCATGACTGGTAAAGGTAGAGAATTAGCTGATATGATGGAGAGAAGGAAGGTTGACATTTTGTGTGTGCAAGAGACTAGATGGAAGGGTAGTAAGGCCAGGTGTGTTGGAGGGGGGTTTAAACTGTTCTACCATGGCGTGGATAGAAGGAGGAATGGAGTAGGTGTTATCCTGAAGGAAGAGTATGTGGAGAGTGTTTTGGAAGTGAAGAGGGTGTCAGGGAGGGTGATGAGTTTGAAGCTGGAAGTTGAAGGTGTGATAATGAATGTTGTTAGTGCTTATGCTCCACAAGTTGGTTGTAAGATGAAAGAGAAGGAAAAATTCTGGAGTGAGTTAGATGAAGTGATAAAGAGTGTACCCAGGGGAGAGAGAGTGATGATTGGTGCAGATTTTAATGGTCATGTTGGTGAAGGGAACAGAGGTGATGAGGAGGTGATGGTAGGCATGGTGTCAAGGAGAGGAATGCTGAAGGTCAGATGGTTGTAGATTTTGCAAAAAGGATGGAAATGGCTGTAGTTAATACTTATTTTAAGAAGAGGGAGGAGCACAGGGTGACATATACAAAGTAGTGACAGGGGAGAGTGTAGCTAAACAGCATAGGATGGTGGTCTGTAGGATGACCTTGGAGGTCAAGAAGAGGAGGAAAGTGAGGGCAGAGTCGAGGATCAAGTGGTGGAAGCTGAAGGAGGAGGACTGTAAGGTGGAATTCAGGCAGGAGTTAACACGGGCACTGGGAGGTGTTGAAGAGCTACCGGATTGCACAAGGAGATGAACCGCAGGGCGAAGAAAGCAGTGGTGAAGGCCAAAGGTAAGGTGTTTGGTGAATTGTATGAGAGGTTGGACAGTAAAGAGGGAGAAAAGGACCTTTACCGATTGGCTAGACAGAGAGACAGATCTGGGAAAGATGTGCTACAGGTCAGGGCGATTAAAGATAGAAATGGTAACGTACTCACAGGTGAACAGAGCGTGTTGAGCAGATGGAAGGAATACTTTGAGGAGCTGATGAATGAAGAAAATGAGAGAGAGAGAAGACTGGATGATGTGAGAAGAGTTAACCAGGAAGTGCAGCAAATAAACAAGATGGAAGTAAGGGCAGCGATGAAGAGGATGAAGAATGGAAAGGCTGTTGGACCGGATGACATACCAGTGGAAGCATGGAGATGTTTAGGGGAGATGGCAGTTGAGTTTCTGACCAGATTGTTTAACACAATCTTGGCAAGTGAGAAGATGCCTGAGGAGTGGAGACGAACTGTACTGGTACTGATCTTCAAGAATAAGGGTGATGCACAGAGCTGTAGTAACTATAGAGGGATAAAGTTGATCAGCCACACCATGAAGTTATGGGAAAGAGTAGTAGAAGCTAGGTTAAGAAAAGAGGTGAGGATCAGTGAACAGCAGTATGGTTTTATGCCGAGAAAGTGCACCACAGATGCAATGTTTGCTCTGAGGGTGTTGATGGAGAAGTACAGAGAAGGTCAGAAGGAGCTGCATTGTGCCTTTGTGGATTTGGAGAAAGCATATGACAGGGTGCCTAGAGAGGAGTTGTGGTTTTGTATGAGGAAGTCTGGTGTTACAGAGACGTATGTGAGAGTAGTTCAGGATATGTATGATGACAGTGTAACAGTGGTGAGATCTGCAGTGGGAGTGACGGATGCATTTAAGGTAGATGTTGGATTACATCAAGGATCAGCACTGAGCCCATTCTAGTTTGCAATAGTAATGGACAGGTTTACGGACGAGGTTAGACAGGAGTCTCCGTGGACTATGATGTTTGCTGATGATATTGTGATCTGTAGTGAGAGTAAGGAGCAGCTTGAGGAGAACCTGGAGAAATGGAGATATGCTCTTGAGAGGAGAGCAATGAAAGTGAGTAGGGCAAAGACAGAATACATGAGTGTGAATGAAAGGGAGGAAAGTGGTGTGGTTAGGATGCAGGGAGTGGAGGTAACAAAGGTGGAGGAGTTTAAATACTTGGGATCAACAGTTCAGTGTAACGGCGAGTGTGGAAGAGAGGTGAAGAAGAGAGTGCAGGCTGGTTGGAATGGGTGGAGAAGAGTGGCTGGAGTGATTTGTGACAGACGCGTACCAGCTAGAGTAAAAGGGAAGGTTTACAGGACAGTAGTGAGACCAGCTATGTTGTATGGGTTGGAGACGGTGGCACTGACGAAAAGACAGGAGGCGGAGCTGGAGGTGTCAGAGTTAAAGATGCTGAGATTTTCGTTGGGTGTGACGAGGATGGACAGGATTAGAAATGAGTATATTAGAGGGACAGATCAGGTTAGACGTCTTGGAGACAAAGTTTGAGAAGCAAGGTTGCGTTGGTTTGGACATGTGCAGAGGAGAGACGAGGATTATATTGGGAGGAGGATGTTGAAGATGGAGCTGCCAGGAAAGAGGAGAAGAGTAAGACCAAAGAGGAGGTTTATGGATGTGGTGAGAGAGGACATGCAGGTGGTCGGTTTGAAGCAGGAAGATGCAAAAGACAGGAAGATATGGAGACAGTTGATCCGCTGTGGCGACCCATAAACGGGAGCAGCCGAAAGAAAAAGAAGAAGAAAGAAGAAGATATTACTTTATTATAACTTCACTGAGTTTACATTTCTTTGTGACCCTAACTATATTTGACATTTATTCTAGAAATGAACTTAACTATTAAATTAATGATGAATATTGATTTCTGTGTTTTATACTAGATATTATTTTACATTTGTTAGAAAATTCACAATAAAATTAATTCATTTAGAATTTCATTCTGGATATTGCTTTTATTAGAAATTCATAATGCATATACATATTTACTATAAAATAGCAGCTTTCTAACATTTACTAATTTACCAAAATCAGCACCACATTCAGCCCCAGCCTTCCACCCTTTCATTCACAAGCCAACTGGAGCAACAAAGGAGCACGAAATAAGAAGTGAAAGTCTGCCCTCTGAACCCATGGGCGGCCTTCTTTTGAACACTTAAAGACAAACACTTGCACAACCTGCAGGGTGTGTACATATCGGCTTGAAGAGAGCAGCACATTTTTTGGCAGTCGCATGCATTATGCATCACGTCCAACCCAGCGAGCAGAGATTTGGCAGCATACAATACAAATGTTGCCTCCATGAATCTGCATTATTTTGACAAGCTTTCAACCGGGTGGCTAAAATAATGACTCAGTCTGCGGCTGATGTAGAATAATGGCTGTCGAAGATGATAACTTTCACGTGGCTCAGCTATTTTAGCCCTGAACTTAAAAATCAAACCAAATCCTCCAATTACAAACAGCGCAAACCTATTAAACGTCAGGGAAAGAAAATCCTGCAGTCTGATGGACTGAACCACAAAAAAAAACCCCACTGAAATCTTGATATGCACTGAACTGCACCCCATTAAAATCCTCTTGGGTTGTTTGGCAACCAAAGACTACTGTTTATACCTGTGCATGTTTATACTCCTTTGAGTGGCAGGAAGTGAAGTGAAACCGAAAGTGACTATTTGTCATTGTGAAACACAGCACAGCACACAATGAACCACAATGAAATATATCCTTTGCATTTCAACCATCACACACCGTGAAGCAGTGCACGGCCATATCCAGCAGGGAGCAGTGATGGGGAAGGTACCTTGCTCAAGGGTACCTCAGCACAAACTAATGGTCTGGTATTTGACCCTTTCAACTGTTTCTGCTTCTTGTGACAATCATTTGAGTTCCAATCTCTGACCTGACCTGTGGAAGCTGTGAATCAGATTTTCTCAAGAATCTGCACCATTATAAACTTTTTAAGGAACACTTACTGGAGCTTAACACTTAATTAAGGTCAATACAACCCAAATGAAATGATGCTTAACAGTTCACACTCTCTTTGTTACATCTGAAAGCTAATGGTTAGGATTGGTGGTGAGTGGAAACAGACATCACATTTCATTTCCTCTCCAAGCCCACCAGTGATGCTAGATGTGCCTCTGAGTGTTTCTATGGGATGATGATGTTAAAACAGTCCATCTGAACTAAATCAGTTCCTCACAAGATATGTGCTATGAATGGGGTTAGTTTTAGTCCAACATCTTCTCCAAACTCTGGTCAAACAACATTTCAGGCATCAGGCAGCATCTTCACAACCATTTCAAATCTGTGAGGGAACTTTAAACATCTGGTTCCATTCACCACCACTATAAATGGTTGTGGATCACATCAGGCCGACTCTGAAGGACTTTGTAAACCATTTAATTATGAAATTTTGAACCGTCTGTGGAATTCCCTTTCTCTGAGCTGTCACGAAGTGCAAAGTCATCCTTCAGCCCCAGATCACAGAAGCAGACTAATGACTGAACACCCTGGAGCTGCCTCAGATGTGTTGTAACTCTCCGAGATGAAACGCACCCGAACATGTGGAACAATTCCCAGCACCCTTTGAACTAAAAGGGGGTAAGGAGATGGCTTCCATCAGAAATAAGATCATCCCATAAGGTTTATGACAACACATGCTCCAAGCAAAGCGAGCACGGAAAAGTAGGGGCACTGAAATGACATCCCTTTGACACACCAGCGCGGATATAAAGGCACTTTTTTCATTTCTGTTTAGAGAAGCCTGCGATCAGAAGGCAGCGAATGAAGTGAAAGAAGCGGATGTTACGGCTTTGAAGCGTTGGGCCCTTGATTTGATCAGCAGAGAGAATTTCTCTTCTGCCTGTCGATGACTCACATGCTCTCCAGCCCATCACCACCTCTGAAAGGTACCAATTCAATGCCAAAATACCAAGAGCCTCCATCAGCCTCCATGAGTAAATAACTCTGAGCGAAGATCAGCATCAATATGTCAAGTGCTCCATTTTTCAGGTCTTGAAAAGGTGGATTTGATCTATTGATCAAGAAAGCCACTGTAGGTCAACAAGAAGGACCCGAGAGCTTTTGGTATAAGGTAGCTGAGCAGATCAGTGAAGACATGAAGACCTCAGGGAATACCCCTTTTCATTTTTTTGTTGCGGCTGCCCCAGGCTGTGTGTCTTTAACACAAAGGAGACTGTGTAACACACTTGACTCTCCAGAGGATCCACAAAGCACAGGCCAGCTGTGGCAAGACATGCAAAGCCATAGAAATGGGATTTTTGCCATCAAACAAAGCAAATGTTGGTAACTCTGGCTTCAGACTACACAAAATTTTAGCTTTTCATGATGGTCACGATGTCAGATTAGATTCTCGTCTCGACCTGGAAACTCACTTCCAAAGATCACTTCCAGCACGAATCCCACCAATCATCACTGATG
Source organism: Hepsetus odoe (assembly GCA_017165825.1). Lineage (NCBI taxonomy): Eukaryota > Metazoa > Chordata > Actinopteri > Characiformes > Hepsetidae > Hepsetus > Hepsetus odoe. The sequence continues at coordinate 11,999,337 of CM029389.1, forward strand.
ATTTTGCACAATATCATATAATATTGTACTAAAGTTTGAGCCCCTCATTTCTTTGTGTTTTTCATCCAAACTTTCATGTATTTTGATCATGTTGTTGAGCTTAGTTCTCCAGATCTTCCTGAAGGACAAAGTTTTTGTTTCTCATTTTCAGCGTAGTCTCTGTACCTGACCAGTTTCAGAGGCAGAAGCAGTGTGGCATCATCTCCAAAGAAAATGAAAAACAAAAGGCAGCCGATGTTGTAAGAGGAGCTTTGTAACATCCTCCAAAAGAGCTGAGTGAACTATTCCTGAAGATGGCTAGAGAGCTCATCCAAGAGAGTTCAGGCTGTGCTGAAGAATAATGGTGGTCGTACTGAAGACTGACTTCTAAGCTGGTTAAAACACGACAAAACCTTTCATGTTTAGACTGGATTTGCATGTGTGATTGCACGTTTTGCAGCAAATCATTGCACTTATTGCCCCATTTTCCTACAAAACATAAAGAAACAAAGGGATGGCCTTTTTGATGCACAAGGCCATATAAGTAGCTGGCGATAAAATAGCTGACAATTTTGTACCGAGCTTATTAAATCAAAAGAGCACATAACCAAAATACTAAATAAAAGTCTGAAATGAATGAAAAATTCAAAATTTGCATACATTATAGAGGTGTTTGCTACAGTTTTTTGATAGGTTGAGAGGGACTGGGCCAGCGTTCTGTTAGTTTGTCTAATCTAGAGTTAAAAGAGAACATATTTGTGGATGGAGCCTGAAGAGGGCAGTTGGATTTACTTTAGAGATCTATAATAATAGATAATGAAAGTCTACCTTTCTGCACTCTGGGAGCTCTGGTTTCCTCCCACAGTCCAAAGAAACACATTTCAGTTAGACTGAATATCTGTGTGCCCATCTTGTGTTTGACTAGCAACCTGTGTTCACTTTGTCTTTGAAGGATAGGGATGGTCCTCCCTGTGACCCCAGTTAGGGCCCAAACATTAGCAGTCCAGGACTTGTTGAGCTTGTAAACCAGGGTTCCCAGGGTAATGTCCCATTTGCTATTCACATTTTAGACTTTTCCCTGCTCTTAAATGCCTGTTAATTAGTTGTTTGGTAGGATCAGGTGTTGGGAACTCAAGAAAGTCTGAAATGTGGAGAGCAGGGAGGCTGTAGAAGATGGACTCGGTCTTGAGACGAGAAACAAAGAGTAGAGTTTCACTCACACTAAAATATATTGATTTTGCAGAGTATCTGATCTGAAGGGACTTTAAAAGCCCATACAAAGCAGATGGCAGAACAACGTCAGAAATACAGATATACTGTGAGTGTTCACGACCTCAAGATAAAAGCTTTTACTGAACGTTTCAAGGACGTGTAAATCTGCAGCTGGACAAAGAGCAGCATGCATTCAGGACAGTAGCTTAAAGAGACTTTTAAGTACCACAACTAAGCTGAAACACTCAGCATCCACTTCTTAAAAGGACATTTATTGTGAAAAAAAAATGTATTTCAAAGGCCCACATTGTGGAAAATCAGTTTTTCCTCTTTTTTGCTGTAGTTTATGAACATGACTAAAATGAATGATATTCAGTTCATAGACCAGATGATTCAAATATGGTAAATAGGCTTAATTCATCATATTGGTCATGTCACAACCACAAACAACTTTGCATGTATCAGCCCCTCAGCCAACAGCTGTTAAGCCTCACCCCTTCAGCCTAGAGCAATTTAGCTCCACCCATCCAGCCTAGAGCAGTTTAGCCTCAACTAAACTGAGACTAGTCTCAGCGGTGGGCTAGTAGACAGTAGACCCAGTATCAGAAGGTCAGACCAGTAGGTTGCCCTGAGGTACCCTTGAGCAAGGTATCATCTCCATCACTGCTCCCCGGGCGCTGGACAAAGTTGCCCCCTACTGTATTCACAATGACAAATAGTCAGTTTAACTAAAGCAAATTACAACAGATTGACTCTGCAAATAACACTAATGTTATAAGGAGTGTTTCAGCTGGACTGTTAGCACAAGGCACAAAGCGAGAGTAGCCAATTAGGACAGAGATCATTTACATACATCATTCTTAAAGGCACTTTAAGGAAACTGGCCTGTTTAATAAAAAACCTTTATTAAAAGGTCAAGTTAAAAGTAAATTTCTATTATGTGACTATATTATATTTATAGTGCGATTTATATAACTGCATATATGTCGTGCACAAGTGACTTTAAAATGGAAAAAATAGAAGTGTTGAAAATGAGACCCTGCTTACATTCAGCGCAACATTTTACAGTTTTGTCGTGAAAGCAATAAAACGGTGCAATTTTGACTCAGTCTTAGCAGGAAAGCTGCAATGACACATCTACACTGTAAAGAAGGTCATTAAATCCACATGGAGGTGCACAGGGCGGCAAGCGGCTGGCCTTTCATCACCCTCATGATAACACACCTGCTCTGTTATTTACTCAGGCTCTGGGCCAGGTAAGTGCAGAATGCAGCACCTGTGCACCCTGCCATCATCGCAGCCTGGCAGCCTGCATTATAATCCCTATTTCCTCACCTGGGTGGAATTTACAAAAGGCCCAGTTCCATTTGCACTGGCCGCTGTCTCAGCTCCGAGATGAGGGAGCTGCGAGATGTGACAGACTGATAGAGAGAAAAGGAGCGAGAAAGCAAAGGAGCGAGAGAGAGAAAGGGAGCGAGAGAGGCTGGAAAGAAATTCTCCAGAGGGGGCAGACCGAGGCAGCTAGAAAGAAGCGGCAGAAAAGGAAACCCCTCTGCATTGGCAGGGAGGTACATTAAGTGACCTTTAGTGAATGGTTTTTAGACATTTCTACTCTCACTTTTCACCCCATCTCTAAAAATGGAGGGATAGTCATTATGAGACGCAGCACCTCTAAGCTCCCATCTTTTCTTAAAAGCACCCACATATTATATCTCACTGTACCATGCATGATAATTCTTCCCTTTTCCCTACTCTGTAAAACTTTTTCTTGAAACCTACGGGCAGAAGGGCTCATTTCTTTCTAATCTGTTGGGAGTCACCTTTCTCATCATTAAGTACCCCTGAAATCTTCACAGATAAGCCATTTACTGTTAGGCCAGGCCAAGGGCACCCTCCTCCAGACTCTCTCCCCAGTACTTTAAGCAGGACATCCAATGGCTACAATGTATGGAGATGTATGACCATCCTGTGGAGAGGCCTCATGCCAGACATCCATGTTTCCAGTGTCATGTCTCAGGTGAGAATGTTATCGGATTTGAATGTTCAGTGTTTCAGACCATTTTTTCGGTCTAATACTGCCTTATGTCTATTAACCTGTCTTACCTGTGGCATATTGATTAGATGAAATGAAAGAAATGAGAACCAAAGTGTCTAAAGATACAAGGTTCTAGATAAAAGGGTGCCATTCCCTCAGTGTTCAGCATCTGCAGTAAACGAATCACCTGATCATCTGGAATCATCTGCACTTGTTTCTTCGCTGCTTCAAGTCTTAAGTTAGACACTTTGTTCTGCTTGAAGTAAATACGTAGATCACTGTGTGGACTAACCTGGTATCAATGTAAAGTGCCTTGGGGCAACTTTGTTGTAAAAGGCACTATACAAGAATAAATTGAATTGAAAAAATTGAATTAACCAACAAAAACAATCAAACTGATCAGCTACAGAGACTGGACTGAAAACGAGAGACAAAATTTTTATTCAGAAAGCCTGAACTGTGAGAACTGTTCCTCAGCTATACATTGTTCAGTGCAGTGGATGTAGAGCTAGAAGCTTCATTCACTGCACTCTCACGGGTCTTTTATCAGGCAAATGTCAAGTTGAACCCAGGAGGTTCTCTGTGTCCTGAGAAGATTTCTACAAGTCTCCACCCAAAAAAAAGTCCGGGCCTTGATTGCCAGTGGGTGGAGGAGGATATGGTGTACAATTGCCGTCCATTTCATCAGAAACCCTTGGCGTGGCTCCACCATGAGGTGTGTAGCACCCAGTTAATCAGTTTCTGACCACGGACCCACTCTGACTGGATGGATTTGGTGGTGGACCACTCTTAGCCAAGCAGAGGACATGTAACCGACTACGGATTTAAAGACATTGTGGGATCTGAAGTTTCCAAGACTTAAACACAACTTTCCCATGATGCTCTAGTGTAGGCAGCTCAAAAGTCCTGCTGTTAGATTTGATTGCTGGCTCCTCCAGCAGGTCAGTGGAATTCCTCTGGCACTAATTAGCCTTCGTTTCCATTCCGCACACGTCTCGCTGTCTCCTCTCGGCTGCTGGACCGTTGCCCTGCCCGAGTCATAAAAGGCGAGGTCATTGGATGTCCCGCTTAAAGTACTGGGGAGAGAGTCTGGAGGAGGGTGCCCTTGGCCTGGCCTAACAGTAAATGGCTTATCTGTGAAGATTTCAGGGGTACTTAATGATGAGAAAGGTGACTCCCAACAGATTAGAAAGAAATGAGCCCTTCTGTCCATAGGTTTCAAGAAAAAGTTTTACAGAGTAGGGACATTGCCATTGTCTGTAGCAGGGTGGGTTCATAGCAAGAGGGTCCTGGGTTCCAATCCCAGGTGGGAGACCCAAGTCCTTTTAGTGTGGAGTTTTTTTCTTCCTGTGTCTTTTTGGGTCTCTCCTGGTCCTCAAGTATATATCCTTTATTTTTAAGTTTTTATTACAGATAAAAAGTCAGGCTTTCTCTTGTTGTTTGGTATTAGACGTCACTTAAGTTTGTCTATCTGAGATTATCCCACAGGTTGAAACCCCATTATTTCATAGTCGTGACATGACATCACACACTTAAAGAACAGCCCACCTGCAGGGCAGAATAAATCTTTCTTCCACTGCCCTTCGTTTATCTTTTCTAGGGCTGTTCCTCTGCAATGCTGAGTAGTTGTGTAATTAGATACTAATCAATAAAGCTGAACTTCTACAGAGTCCCAACAGAGAAACAAAGTGCAGAGGAGGAGATTTGTGAAGAAACAGGTGCAGATGATTCCAGATGATCAGGAGATTAGTTTACTGATGACACTGAATGCTGAGTAGTTGGAAGCCATTTATCTAGAACCTTATATCTTTAGGCACTTTGCAGCCTGGAGCACAAACTCTTTTTCCCCAGTTGTTTGACACAAAATAGTATCTTCGCACCAGCAAAGCGATTCCCTACAAAATATGTCTCTGTGAGTCCTGAGTACCCTGCTTCATGCCTCATTCAAAAAGCAAGCCGCTGATTAGACAGCTGTATGTAGATGTGTTGTTTTTATGATATCACAAAAGAGATGAAAGAAGTGAATTAACGAAGCCTTGTTTTTCGTTGTTTGCCTTCTATGCATGAACTGTGTGGACCAGGAAGTGATCCGTTCAATTTATGCAATACATTTCCATGATACAATCCCTATAAAGCAAGCTCACTTTATGCTTATTTTACCCAGATCCTTATCACAGATCTGGTCTAACAGACCCAAATCAACAGCCTTGGATCAACACCCTGAGAGCAGCACGTACGCCCTATACGCTCCGAATGATTTGCTCATTATCAGGAGCGAGTGCGTAATTGTCAGCCTCCATGCACAGGAGTGCGTTTCAGAGCAATCAAACAGCACCTCTCGATGTGTGCACTGCAGTTCCACTTCTATTGACTAATAATGATACGCTGATATGAATTATTCAAACGGTGGGGAGGTGCACCTCATGCCCTACTTAGCATTTGCTTTGCTGACACCTGCTGGTACATCAATAACAAAGGCAATTAGAGCTCAAACCCCCAGGAAATCCTGGCAAAACCATAAACCCGGTCGAGACCTTTGTGTTCCCTTTCTCTTTCTCTCCTTCTTTCTCTCCCTCTCCTGCTGGCAGAGTCTCAGAGACGACGGTCTGGCCTGAAATGTTTCGCCCGGCCTGCCGCTCCCCCTTTCTGCCGTTATCTGATTAGCTGGAGCGAGAGAGAGAAACCTGCACTCATTCTGCTGCTGTCTCCTTTCGTTCATAGCTGAGCTGTTTCCTGATGCATGCCCTGAATCTTAACATTGCTCTTGCTGCAACACGACACGCTGTGTTCTCACTTCAGACTGCATCGGTGGTTTCTCATTGTATTAAAAAAAAATGTAGAATTTAGCATAAAAAGACCAGATTTTGAAAATAAAAACTGAGGACATTTCCAGTTCATAAAACATTCATATATTCATCTATGATATATAAAAGGGGGACAGTTTGGTTTCATAAATTGTGGGCCATGGTAACTATGGTGATAAAATTGGGCCAAACAAGCCAATGAACACTATTAATCAAACAATTAAACATGTTTCATTAAAAAGATGCACTGTTTTTGTAGATAAAGCCACATTCAAGCAGACTGTGTGATCAAAGGAATCACCTGTATATTGTGTGGATGGTTGGGAGGCTGTGTGTGGAGGAAGTGATGACACTATGGGAAGCTGGCAGATGTAGTGAGTGCACTGGCCAATGGTCTGCTGGAAAATCTGGATTCCTGCATTCATGTGGACATTACTTTGACTCCGAAATGTTGCTGTAGACATAGTTTATCCCTTCATGGTGAAAGTGTTCTCTAATAGCAGGGAGAATAATTAGAATAAGTGAATAATACTCCCTGCCACATTCTAATTTAAGGTATTCCTCCAAGTTTCCAGATCTCATCTGTGGGATGTGGGCGACAAGCTACTCCTATCCATATAGGCTAGACCTCGACTTCTCAGTGCAGAAACAAGAGCATGACATCAGAAGTCTTCCTTAGTCTATGTCTTGATGGGTCAGAGTTGTTGTAGTGGCATGATGGGGACCTACATGATAGCAGGTGAAGAGGATGAAGAATAGAAAGGATGTTGGTCCAAATGACAGACCTGTAAAGTATTTAGGAGAGAAAGCAGTTGAATTTCTGACCAGATTGTTTAACACAATCTTGGAAATTGAGAGGATGCCTGAGGAATAGAGGAAATGTGTACTGGTACCGACTTTCAAGAATAAGGGTGATGCACAGAGCTGTAGTAACTATAGAGGGATAAAGCTGATCAGCCACAGAATGAAGTTTTGGGAAAGAGTAGTGGAAGAAAGGTTACGAAAAGAGGTGAGGATTAATGAACAATAAGAAAGAGCATTACAGATGCAATTTTTGGTCTGAGGGTGTTGATTGAGAAGCATTGAGAAGGTCAGAAGGAGTTGCATTGTGCCTTTGTGGACTTGGAGAAAATGTATGACAGGTTTCTTAGAGAGGTTGTGGTTTTGTATGAGGAAGTCAGTTACAGAGAAGTATGTTAGAGTAGTTCAGGATATGTATCAGGGCAGTGTAACAGTGGTGAGATCTGCAGTAGGAGTGATGGATGCATTTAAAGTAGAGTGGGGATCCACACTGAGGGGAATGTAGATCCCCTCAAATGAAAGCTGAGAGTCTAAACATCATGTCCATGTCCCTTATATAACTATCATTAAAATTGGACTTCTGCATTTAACCCACACACACAAACACACACCGTGCAGCAGGGGGCAGCTATGAAAGCACGCGGGGAGCAGTGACAGGGACGATACCTTACTCAAGGGTACCTCAGGGCAACATACAGGGGTTTGAACCCACATCTTCCGATCCTGTGGCCAACTCCCCAACCACTAGGCCACTGCTGCCCCAGATATATCTATATATAGATATATCTAGATATAGATATAGATACACAGAGATTGATATAGATATAGATATAGATATAAAGACATTGGCATAGATATAGACAGAGATATAGACATTATAGACATAGATATTTGTATAGGTGTAGAAGGCCACAGAGAAAAGATAACAAGGCCATCAATCAGTGGAAAGTGGTGGTAAATAGCTACCATTACCTCATTAAAAAGACTAGAACCTATAGATTTTATTCCATTTCAGCAGCTTTAATGAAATTGATTTCAGGCTTTTATCTTTAGCACTGTTTTCCTCATGTGTGGGTGTGTGGCAGCTCTCAGATCTCCCGGCTTTCATGGCCCGAGTAGGAATGAATGCCCAAAGGGTGCCGTGTTCATCCCTTAGGCCCTCTGATTGGGGCTTGTACTTGCTTTACACAATTAGCTCTGAAATGGTTTCCCCTCCCGACCCCTAACGAGTCCCCTCAGAGTGATCTAAACACTGTGCTGGGGGGGAGTTAGAGGAGGGGGACTTGGAGCAATGGGATGGTCCTAGAAGAAAGGCTCTATCTCCAACAGCACCCCTCAAATGGTATACTCCACAAAGTAGAGTCCTTCACAGAGTGGAGTGATAACACGGCTAATAAAACCCTGTGGGATTTTTTCCCACAGATTAAAAGCATGTAAAGAGCAGACCACTGCTTCTCAGAACATAAGTCCTTTGCTGCCTTTTGTTAATGACATCCTAAATTTCTAAGCTCCAGCTTTCTGTTTGTAGTGTTCTTTGAGATCGCCAAGCAGGGTTGATCAAATTTGTATTTTGATTACAATTTTGACACCCAGTGATTATAAAAATTAAATAATCAGCATCAGACAATTAGTAGATAAAACAGATAATAATAATAATAATCCTTTATTTATAATCCCACGAATGGGAAATTCGCTCTCTGCATTTCACTCTTTAAAATAACACTAATTCACAGGTCCAGCTGATTTATTGGTGGTTTTTTAGACCTACAGGAATGAGCCGTGTCCAAAATTTGGAAAGCAAATTGCCAAACTGGTGGTCGCGTTGTTAAGCTAATCCAGTTGTAATCACTCCAATTTATCTTACTTTTGGCTCTAAAGTGTGAATACAGCAAATATTTTCTCTTAAAAGCAAGGTTTGCTGGACTTGCAGAGTTTAAGAGATCATTTTTAAATTGTGATTTAAAAATGGGGGATTGCTGATTCAGCCATTTTTAAGATGTTGGCACTGTTCTGATGCGTTTATTGTCATGCTATTTACTGCACTTGTATTGTGCAGAGACTGAGTACAGTATATTTTAGATGATTGTAAAATGAAGTCATATTTTTTCAGTTCGCCACTGTCTTATGGCAGGTGGTGGTCATTAAAAGCATATCCGCAATGTGAGCTGGTTATTAAGACAATTAGACAGAAGGTAAACGAACACCTAAAACACATAAATGCATATTTGTGAGTGAAATATGTTCATATTCTGTGTTGAATACACTAAACAGGTTGGCTTTGAGTTACTTTCATTCTGGAAAACCACAACTGTTTAACTTCAATTGTGGCCAGAACACACTTTTTAGGTTCCAGCCAATAGCTGGCTTGTACACAGGAACTGAGTTGGGGTTAATAGAAGGATGTGAGAGTGAGTGAGTGTGAGTGTGAGTGTGAGTGTGTGTGTGTGATTTGAAGACAACATAATTTATTAGATTGAAAAGGATTACATATTACATATTATATTGAATATTTATTATAATGATTAGTGTCTAATTCTCCTTTTCTGGATCTGTAGTCGTGCCCTTTTACTGAAAACACCAATATTGCTGTCGATATGCCAGATCCTTTCTTGATGGATCAGCTTTCAGGAGAAGTTTTTCCAGGAGGATTCAGGTAAGACTGCTCCAGTCTGGATGTTCCACAGAAATGAAATCTTTCATTAAACAGGGTTTAGCAGTATATGCCTCAATCAAATTTCCTTACAATAATTTAGACCGATAATTAGACAGGAGCTCGATATGTTGATGTGCCTTGTTGATCAAGAGGTGAAAGTCAACTACATATTTATGCAAAACGGCCCAAGCGGGTCTCAAAGCTCGTTAACAGGAGTAAGGTCCTGTTGAGCTAGTAAGAGTGTAAATACAGCAATATGTGGGGCTTTATACATTAAAATAGCAGAAGGGAATTGTGACAATTCATCTGTGATTAGTTAATAAGCTTCGATAGCAGAATTGGACTTTGTAGGTAAATTAACTGAAGTAATGATGGTTTTCATTAAAATAACAGAGAATTAAACTAAAAAACTGTCTAATTCCAACTGGGTGATAAAAATAATTTCAATTATTATTAAATTATTCAATTAAAATGGATACTCAATGTTTTTTCAAAAATAATTTGACTCTGACTTTTAAAAAGTCAGTCTTAAATCTGCACAGAATTATTTGTTGGACGTTTAAACCTTTTGAATTTAGAATCAGCCCAGAAAAAAACTAGTTTTACACAAATATATATTAGCCAATATTTTAATACTCAAAGTTGAGTGAGCTAAGTTTTTTTATTTTTTTTTTAGATTTTTTAAAAATTTTTATTACATTAATTTTAGTTTAGTCACCAATTAAACAAAGTGGCAGATCAAAAGAAGAGACAATGATTAAGATAACACCCTTTTTTATACAGCATTCACACTGAAATCCCCTCAACTTTACCAAACCAAATTAAGCTACTAAATACACACAATCAAGTCTTACAAGAAGTTAAACAGTGAAAATATAATCCATGTGGAACTTCTCACAGTTTCTTCCAGGCATGTCAGACTACTGATCTGCAATCACTGGAAGTTCTAAGTATTAAGAGGAAAAGGAAACCCACAGACCTTCCACTAACCAGTTTTTTCAGTTTAAAAGCTAAATTAGTGTTTGAAGAATTTTAATTTGGTTGTCTTTATATTCATTTTTTGGCGGTAGCATAGATTTAACAGCGAGTTTAAGGTCCCTGAAAGAGTTCAGGAGCAAATGAAAGTAACATTTTCCAGGATGAGACTAAAGCAGAGTGTCATTCAGTGCAGAAACACACTCGCTGGTGTTCAGTTAGTCAGCAGGCTGCATTAATATATAAAGTGAAAAACCAAATTGCCCCAAGTATACAACCTTGTGGGACTCCATTTAGAGTTTCTGGAAAATAAACCAAAGGGAAATTGTGGATTGAATGCAGCCGACTCATTAATTACCTGCCCTCAGCGGCAACATCGAAAACCTCTTTGGTTCGCATCCGCCTCCGACTCCCTGCCAGCGTCCACATGGGAGAAACTCCTTTAATGCAGCAGGAAGCTGCTTTGAATTAAGCAACAATACAGCGCTGCACGTTTAGTTTTTTTTTTTTCGTTTTTTGCTGCATGAGGTCACGCTAAAAATAGGAACAGGCAGGTGCTGTTACATGCCCACCCTCTCGGCTACGGAGATTTAAAAATTTAATTGCTTTTTAATTTTAACGCTATTTGCCATTTTAAATGTTAATTGCTTTTTCTCCTAAAAGGCCTCGGTGACATTGAGCAAAGTTCTTTCATTGGAATCCCTTTCTTACCTCCCAAAGCAGGAAATGCCAGAAAGGCCCCTGCGAGACACTTCTAAGACCTTCTAATCCAACTTCTTCCAAAAAAAAGGAAAAATTGATGAGATTCAAATATTGGACAAAAGAGATGTGTGATGTCAATAACATTAAAATTAATCAGCCAGCAGCAGATGGCTGTAATCTGATTAAGGGCTTGTGAGGGCCTCCTTCTGCGTGACATTTGATTGAGATTTCAGAGGCGCAATGGCGTTTGAGTAGAGGAAGTGCGTGGTTCTCCAAAAAAGGGTCACTGCTTTGTACTGTAGGTCTTTCAAACACATATATCTTATTAACTGACATCAATGCTTAATGACGCCATTTGGCCAAGTTTTTCGCCTAAAGCAACACACCAAGTCCACTTCTAGAGGATGACGCAACATGATGCTAAGTGCCTCGCTCTGGGGTATAATACTATGCTAGATTAGATCTATTTGCTTCTGAATGACTTCCTGGCAGAAGCCACCTATTGGTCAAGTCATGCAACTGCAGTTTTTGTAATGGTGACCTTATAAGTCATGAGGAGGCATGTTAGTTATGCAGTGTTCTGGTGCTTGTACAGGCCTAGAAAGGGCACGACTCCTTCCCAACTGAGAAACCGCTCAGCCAGCAGAAAGAACAAAGAGGTTAAGCCTTTTTCTCCCACAAACTCCAAGCTGTAGGGGTGAACAGCCTGTAGACACTGAGTCATCACTATGAGAGGTTTGTTCCACAGCGTCTGTGTTTGCAAGGTGGGTTGGAGCTGCTTTAAGGTTCTGAGCACGTGTTTGGGCCATTGGAGAGTTTCCTGAATGCCAATCAGTAGAGTGAGGTCATGGTCTGACATATAGAGGCAGGAAACTTCACACCCGATCCTGACAAAACAGCAGTGTAACGCAGAAATTACACGCCATCCAGACTGACAACCGTGACATATTCACGCTGGCGTACTCAAGAATACACTCTTTTTTGCAACACAAAGCAGAAAACAACTGATCAAACCAGGCCCCGCCCACTTTTGCATTGTTTCCAAGCTACTGTTCTGAGCTTGGAAGCTTCATGGATCATTAAGCTTTCAGAAATGAGCCTGTTCGAAATGTATTATTCAATTTATATCAAACTCAAAAATGCTCAAAACCACACATCATCTCAAGCTCACACACACATGCACAATATGATCCATTTGATATTTGCTATGGATTATTTCATGACTAATATGAATTTTCGGTACCCAGTATAGTTCAGTATCTATTATAAATTATCACTATAAATAATTGTAAAAATACCATGAATTATTCAGTATCAACTATGAATTGCACACACTGCCTTTTTTGTATTGTAATTAAGCTAACATCACATACAATCTCTCAGCATTAACCAAGAAAACCCATGGAAATCAGGATGGAATTAAAATGTTTCTAGGCTGGATTTTTTAAAAAAAAGGTCGGAAAATGTTGCAAGTGAGCGATGGGCTGCTAACAAGCAATGAGGTTCATCAGGGAAGAGTTGAAAGCTCATTCTATTCATCCTTTCACATCCCTTTCCCCAATGATTTATTGATAAAGTGAATTATAACAGTGTTACAGTGTCTGCAACACCTCCTGCAGGCTTCATAATTTAGATCTTCACAAATAGATTGGCATCCATTTCTAATCATCTGCTCTTTTTAGCCCAAACTGGGTGTTTAAGCACAAGATTAGACCCATAAAGCAGCAGTGACTCTCTATAAGCCAATATGTGGGAGTGCATTGGTTCAGAGAGGTTCAATCGAGTTCAACATGGAGTGAGTCAGTGCGCTTCCAGCAGGGTTGCCAGGGCTCTTTCTGATCGATTCAAAAAGCAGACAAAAGCCTTGAGTCATCCTTCATTTCATTGTATTTTGCTTCCAAGGAGTCAGACTTTCTTGTATTTTTAATGTATTTTTGAGGAGCAGTTCTCCAGATCTTCCTGAAGGACAGTGTTGTTGTCTCTCATTTTCAGTCCAGTCTCTGTACCTGAGCAGTTCTCCAGATCTTCCTGAAGGACAGTGTTGTTCTCTCTCATGTTCAGTCCAGTCTCTGTACCTGAGCAGTTTGATAGTTTTTTGTTGGTTAATCCACACAGTGATCTACGTCTGAACCTTCAAGCGGAACATTTGCTCCCATTTCTTTCATTTAATCTACTCAATATGCCCAAGATAAGACAGGAATAAAACAGTATTTTTAACCAACAAGACTCTTGCACAGTGCTGTTCACTGAAGTGGTGAAAAGTCTGGGATACTCAAGAACCATGATTGAAACACTGGTCTAAGTTAATGCAAAACTGAATCGCATTGACTTTCATGGCCTTGAAACCTGTTTGAGTTTCAGCTTTACAGCCGGACTTGGAGGATTGCTGGCTTTGATCCTGGGATTCAGTGCTGGAGGAGATTAACACAGTGCTGGAGAAGTGTCCTTCATCTAAACCCAGCGCCTGAACATGGACCTGACACTGGCCTACCCTGATGGTGCTGCAATGTCTTGCTTATCTCAAAGAGCAGCCTGAGGAAAAGAACATGGATCTGCACTCAGACCTGACTGTGTACGTAGAGCTGAAAAAGGAAAACCCCCATCAGTAGGCGCTGTGTGATCCTGACCATCCTCTGAGGAACAGCAGGTCTGTGAGAGCGAGATGGGTGGGTGCGTATGGCATCCACCTGCCAAACACATGCCACTAAAAGCCCATGGCATGTATTGCTGAGGCATGTTAGCCAAAGATAAAAGACAAAAATTTGAGAAAATGAAAAAACTTGATTAAATGTGGAAGCTCAGACCCCTCGAACTGCCAGAGCCAAGCAAGATCTTAAGATCTTGACTTTTTATTGTTGACCTTGAGGCTTTTGTTATTCAGCATCTACTGATAATTATTTTAAGCATCTGCAATGACCCATTCTGTATCCACTATGAATTAGATTGCATCTTCTAGAATTATTCAGCATCTCCTATAATTCTCTGTCCACTATGAATTATTCATCTGCAGTGTACTCTCACAGTGGGCCGATGCCTTCGCTTCAAGGATCAACTTTGTTTGGTCAATTTAAAGGGCTTGCCTGTGTCCACCTAACTGACCTTGTTCATGTAATGTCCAGATAATTATTTAACCAATGTAGCATGTGGATGTTGTTGGCTTTGCGTCTTTAATCTCCCTAGCTTCCATAGAGATCCCTCACCTTTCACACTGCAATCGTCCCAGGATTGTAGCCAGGTAGGTCATTTTTAGGAGCTTAAAATAACATTTTATTAACCTGAATTAAAAAAAGAAATCTGCAGCAGGAAATGTCTCCACGTCATGGAGGATAAGCAACCCATGAACTGTGCTTCGTGAACATCATGTACATGTGACCATGCAGCAACACTGCAGCAACCAAGGAACCATCTGCGTCCTGGATTTTACTACTTTATAACCCCTGGGTACAGTCCTGAATTTACCTGCCGGTTGGGAAAATGTGATGCGAGGTCTTCCAGCAGTTTAATGGCTAAAGATTGCAGCTCAAACTTTCGTGACTAAGCAGACAGGTTTCATTTTTTTCGTTTTTTGTTTTTAGCACTAAAGGGAGGCTCGAGCTGAGCAGAGCGGCGCTGCCAAATAATAAAGATGAAGTGCTCTCTCAAGATGAGACTTCCATCTTCACATTAGGTTTCAGCACAGAGACGGAGGGAGAAGGTATCGACGGGTTGAAATGGGCGTGGGTGGGGTGGGGTGGTGTGGAGGGAGGGTAGCAGCAAATGCATTTTAGAAGATGCAATACCTGGCTCCGTTCATTACCGCACTACTCTTCCCTCTGCCCTTGAGAGCGGATAGATGTGCTTTATTTGCCTGCGTTTTTGCCGGCATCCTCTGCTGGGAATAATCAAAAGACATTCTGCGAGTTGAGGAAAATGGCGCGGCTGCCTTGTGTCAACCAGCGGGCTTAGCGCGAGCTCATAAACCTTGAGAAGTGATGATATTTGGCTTCCTCTTTATCCGCGCCTCTCTCCTTCATCCGAGCAGATTGAGAGGTTTTATGGGTAATAGAAAAACGGAGGACAGCCGTGCGAGCTGCCCGTCGGGAGCCAGATTAGGCCGCGTTCGTCAGGCTTAGCGAGAATGATTGGACCACTGTCACTCACCTAAATTTACTGCACCCGTCTCAAGGAGACTCGTCTGCTCTTTGAATGGACAGCCGTCCCCGCTTAGATACGCAGGACGGACGGTGTCTGTCACACAGACTGATGGGAAGCAAATAAAAAAAGGCTGAGAAAGGAATGGAGATTAGGGCCATGTAGGGCTGGGCAATATGACGATATTGATCGTTACCGAGAGAAATCACATCCACATTCGTTTATGGACTTCTCTTGATATTGTCAGTAATTAAAGAAAGCCTGTTTCTTTACAAAGAGAGCAGAATTACCCATATTCATCTTTATGTTTGGCACTACCTGATAAATATCATTGCTTTGTATTGTAAATAGTACCAGTGTAATATTACTGGGAACAGAAGCATGTATAAATCTGATAGTTGCTAAAAAAAAAGAGGTGTAAAACTTAAAGCTCGGGCTGGCTTTATTATGGGGTGGACTTTGGTCCAACTTCCAGGCTGCCCACCTAGAGTTGCGCTCCAGCCCTGAACTCCAAAGTGCCCCACAGAGGAGACTGTCAGGCTTGCAACCAGAGTCGGATGTCCATTTTCAAAACCATCAGTCCGTGTCGAAAACCTGCTCAAAACCTGCTTTGAAAAGCAAAAAATGGGGCAGTGGTGGCCTAGTGGGTAGGGCGTTGGCTGCATGATCCGAGGATCGGGGGTTCGAACTCCTTCCCAATAGGTTACCCTGAGGTACCCTTGAGCAAGGTGCCGTCCCCATCACTGCTCCCCGGGCGCTTTCAATAGCTGCCCACTGCTGCACGGTGTTTGAGTGTGTATGGGTTAAATGCAGAGGTCAATTTCGTTGTGGTTCACTGTCTGCTGTGCTGTGACCTCGCAACGACAAGGGTTGTCACTTTCACCTGCAAAAAGTGACTTGTGCTACTAAAAATGGTCATCCCACAGGCCTTTGCCATGTCCTGTATTGGTGGGGTTTTTACAGGCCTTTAATCATCAATCAGATCTCTACATGAAGCAGCACGGGGCCCAATAACAATACATTCATCAAGTGGTCAGCGGTGAAGTGAAATTTCATCATGAAACCAACATGAGGATGTGAGGTAGATATCTTTGAATCTTTAGTCTCTAATCAATTCTGACAAAGATGCCTCTGTGGTTTGAGAAAGAAATGAAAATATTTTGCCTTTATTCTGGAACTACACTAAGCCACAACATTAAACGAAGGATGAGGAGGGATAACCTTGATAATCTTATTGTAGAGGCAGCGCTGGCTTATTGTCTAGGGACTAGGCCTAATAATTCACAGGTCATGGGTTTAAGTCCCAGGCCGGTGGGTTGCCCTCATGTCTCCTTGAGCAAACTCCCAACCCCAACACTGTTCCCTGCATGCTGGATAAGGCTGCCCACCTGCTGCAGTGTGTGTGTGTGTGTGTGTGTGTGTGTGTGTGTGTGTGCGAGTGTATGTGTGTGTGTATGTGTGTGTGAGAGAAGCATTTCTTTGTGTTCCACTGCATGCAGTGCTATGTGTTCGCAGTGACAAAGAGTCACTTTCACTTCCTGTCAGGGGTTAGGATACATAAAGCAGCAAGTGAATTTTTGAAGTTGATGTGTTGGAGGCATGGGTGACTGAAATGAAAACTGGGATGATGACTCACTAACAAGACAAAATGATTGGTCTTTTGGGGTCTTCCTGGTAGCCAGTGGTTAGTACCTTTCTTGGAGCTCCAAGGAAGGGCAACTGGGCATCACTAATCTCAGAGATAGGATAGAGCCCCAGGATGCACTACTGCAAGAAGTGAAGGCATGGACGAAGACATGGAGGCAGTGTGATGCTCTAGACAATGACCTGCATGTTTCTGTATTCATATGGATGCTACTTCAACCCCTAAACATTGCTGCAGACCAAATGAACCCCTTTCTGGTGGAGGTATTCCTTAATAGCATCCTCTTTCAGCAGGCACTGTTGGAATGGTTTGAGGAACATTCAGTTCAAGATGTTCCTCCGGCTTCCCAGATCTCAATGTTGATCCAGCATCTGTTTGACGCACTGGACTCACCTCCCAACTTAAGGGTCTTGCTGCTGATACAGAAACCACAGCACACTTTCAGAGTTCTTGAGCAGTCTGTTTGTCATGACATCAGATTGATTTTGTGGCAAATCACTTACAATATTAAGCAGAGGATTTTAGTGTTATAGATCCTCTTTCTTTTCTCATTGCCTTTCTTCTAAATGCATACATGGGGTGGGGTGGGGTCTTTTGGGCAGGGGTGAGAATGCATTCAAGGGTTTATTTGAAATTTCCCCTGATCTGTGACAGAGAGAGACTCATGCATTATGTTCAGTCTTACCGCCAAAGACGGACTTCAAAGGCAAACACAAACTGACACCATGAGAAATTCCTGCCTGAAGGAAGTGTTGAGCAAGAGGGAGAGAAAGAGTAGTGTTTGTAGGAAGTGTGTGACAGAGCTGTATGATGCAACCCTCTTTGCAAACAGGCCAGTGTATCCGTATAGTGCAGTACAGTATACAGACCCACAAAGGTATCAACTCAGACGTCCCACTGTCCAAACAAAGCTGTTTACATGATCTGTCCCCTGGAACGGGCCACCAGGTAAATATCAGGGCAAATCCATCCTGCGGTCCTGTGGAAAGAGGGGAGCAATGAAATCTACCAGCAGTCTAATAAAGTGAAACCAGCAGGGTTTCTAATAAAGTGGCCAGTGCGTGAAAACACAAGGTATGTGTTTCTGATAAAGCGGCCAGTGAGTGGAATTGCAGCATTGTTTCATAATAATGTGCCCAAAAAGATTTTGTCAGTAATTTCTTCACTTTGCAGCGGTGGCCTAGTGGTTAGGGAGTTGCCACGCATCGGAAGATTGTGGGTTCGATTCCCTCACAAGTAGGTTGCCCTGAGGTACCCCTGAGCAAGGTACCATCCCTGTCACTGCTCCCCGGCCACTTTCAATAGCTGCCCACTGCTGCACGGTGTTTATGTGCATGGGTCAAAAGCAGAGGTCCAATTTCATTGTGGTTCACGCTTGCTGTGCTGTGACCTCGCAATGACAAGGGTTTCACTTTCACTTTCACTTTAAAATTTAAGATCATAATATCTGTCATTAATCAGCTTGGTCTATTCATACCTATTAGCATACAAAATTGAAACACTGTTCATAAATCAGTGCTATAGATATACCATACACATAGACCGCCCATCAAATCCTTGTACATTTTTCAGGTTTTTCGAATAAGGTGGCCAATCAGTGGGAGCTCAAGAAAAATAAAAGCAGATGATGGCGTAATGACCTGACATGCAATCAGCCAGCGAAAGTTGAGATATCATCAGACTGATCACACACGCCTTACCCATAGTAAATATAATATCCCAAAATAATGGATCTCTCTGCCTGAATGGATGATGAAAGAGAAAGAAACCAAGGTTTATTTCATCACCTTCATCCACTACAGTCTGTTATTCTCAGTGCAGAGAAGTATGAAGGGACTGTAAGATGATGTTTTACCACTGCTGAGCTAAATTACATCACCGAATGGACCATAAAAAGGCCAATAAAGAAGAGCCGACAACAACCAGTCCATTCATCCGTTTCGGTCACATGACTTCTTCCCTAGAGTGACCTTATAAACAGCCATCTGCTGTGTCTCAGTGGGGACATTACCTAAATGTCCCCCCTATATCTGAGCTGCTTTTCCTAACCAGGGTTGCGAGCCAATCCCATTGCTCAGAGGGAAGTCCCTCTATGTCCCCTAGGAAGTCCCTCTCAGGGCAGAGAGAACAACACAGGGGACAACTAGCATCTCAGGTCCACCTGGTGTGTCTTTGAACCAGACCAGAGGAAACCCACCCTGACAAGGGAAGATCCCACCTGGAAATTGAACCCAGAACCTTCTGGCTGTGAGGTGACTGCACTAACCAGTCCACGCAGTTTGTTGTTATGCTCTGGCCAAAGCCTGACCATTATTAAAACTAATAACTAAGTTATAAACAATAATACATTGTCATACAATTATGGATAAAAGTGAAGTGAAAGTGACCATTTTTCATTGTGAAACACGACACAGCACACAATGAGGCAGCGGTGGGCTAGTGGTTAGGGAATTGGCCCCAGAATCAGAAGGTCATGAGTTTGAATCCCAGAATACTAGGTTGCGCTGAAGTACCCTTGAGTACCTGGAGCAAGGTACCGTCCCCATCACTGCTCCCCGGGTGCTTAAAATAGCTGCCCCCTGCTGCACTTAAGTGTATGGGTTAATTTCAGAGGCTGTACTTTGTTGTGGTTCACCGTGTGTTGTGCTGTGTTTCACCATGACAAAAGAGTCACTTTCACAATGAAATTCAGCCTCTGCTTTTCACCCATACACATTGTGTAGCAGTGGGCAGCTATTTAAAGCTGCCCGGGGAGCAGTGATGGGGACAGCACCTTGCTCAAGGCTACCTCTGGTCCTGTACCTACTGGTCTGGGTTTCAAACCCATGACCTTCTGATCCTGAAGCCAGCTC
Organism: Hepsetus odoe; assembly: GCA_017165825.1. Lineage (NCBI taxonomy): Eukaryota > Metazoa > Chordata > Actinopteri > Characiformes > Hepsetidae > Hepsetus > Hepsetus odoe. The sequence continues at coordinate 12,019,126 of CM029389.1, forward strand.
CCTAGCCACCAGGTGTTCTTACCTGCTGTCAGGTGGATTAGCTAGTGGAGTGCATGGTCTCATGGTCTTCATCAGCATGAGTAGTTCTGACAGCTTTTGCACAGTAAACTCCTCGTCAAACTGTAGAGCCTACAGAACATTTTGAGTCTCCTGAAAACAGAAAAAGAAATCCTATAAGAACATTGTTAATACCAAACCCCATTTGGTCAGATGCTGAATTTGACAGCAGTCCTGCATGACAAACGAAACAGGCTTTTCTATGAGCATTGAAAGTGCTGTTAAACACACTGGAGAACGGGCTTTACAGACAGGCTGAACAAAAGCACATTCAGGGACATTTTATCCAAACCGAGCAAGCCGAGCTCATGCATAAGGGTCTACTTTTTGGAGGAAGGATTCACAAAGAATAAAGCCTTTTCATGCACAAGACTTTGCTATTTATTGTGTACAGAAAAATGCAGAATGCAGGTAGAAACTGTGCAAACCTTCCATCCAGGGTCGGCATGGTTCAGCTTGTACCTTAAATGTATTTTCCCAAGGTTTGTACCTTTTCATAACTTTTCATAAGAAGACCTGGAATTGGGATCAGGTCAGTCCACCTGGGACAGAATCCCTGAATGTGAATGAAAAGGAAGAAAGTGGAGCGGTGAGTGTCGAGGGAGTTGAGGTGACAAAGGTATGGAATTTAAAAACTTGGGATCAGCAGTTCAGAGTAATGGGGCGTGTGGAAGAGAGGTGAAGAAGAGAGTGCTAGCAGGCTGGAACGGGTGAAGAAGAGTGGCAGGAGTGAACCGTGAGAGACAGGTAAGAGTAACAGTAAGAGTGAAAGAGAAGGTTCACAGGGCGATAGTGAGACCAACTCTGCTATACGGGTTGGAAACACTGGTGGTGAAGAAAAGTGCTGGAGGAAACTTAAGATGCTGAGACGAGGAGGGACAAGGATAGACAGGATTAGAAATGAGTATATTAGAGGGACAGCTTGGGTAGGACGATTTGGAGACAAAGTCAGAGACATGAGAAGGATGTTGAGGATGGAGCTGCCAGGAAAGAGGAGAAGAGGACGAACTGGTCTAGAGGACTTCTATCTGCTGGGATATCACACATGGTGGTCAAAGGCTTGTGATGCCATATCTCTCACAGGTTTTTTGAAGAAGGTACATAAAAAACAAACCTGCAGGCCTGATGTCCTGACGGCAGTGTTTCATTTGAGTTAAAGGCTTGTACACCTCGATGAGGTCTGCTCTCAGAAAGAAAACAGACATTAAGCAACAGGCCATCAGGTACATTAAACTGTGAAACAGGCTCTCCAGCAGATGTGCGGAATCCATCTGTCGTGACAAGCTGTACTACTAATTACAGGAGCCGGAATGTTGATGGAATTTCAATGTCCGTTCCAGGGGTAGACGAGTCCTCCTCACCGCCACCAGACAAATGCACAGCTTCATTGCTTTCACTCTTGCTGGAGCAGTAAAAAGGATTAGTGCTGCTTCTGCTGGCCAACGGCAAAGGTGAGGATCAACTAGGTGGACATCAATAAATGAGAGAGTGACTATGAAAATGAATGAGAGAGAGAGAACTTGACTTTCGCCCTGTCTCTACTAGTTCTCCCATCACAGACATCAAACTCAATACGCATCTTTTCGCAGTGGTAGCTTTAGGGAGTTGGCCCTAAGGTGAGGGTTTGAAGGTCAGGGGTTTGAATCCTAGATCAGTAGGTACCTGGAGCAAGGTACCGTTCCCATTACTACTCCCCGGGGACTTTAAATAGCTGCCCCTGCTACAGTTACAAGGAATTTGTAAATTGAAAAGGTTTTATATGATCATTTGCTATTTGTTACTGTGAACCCTTTCTGTTTCCTACGGATGAAAAGATACGGACGAGAAGATGGTGGACTTTAACTGGGAGTAAAAGGTAAGAGCTTCCAGGAATACAACTCATGATGATTTGTCCGTCTTCCATTCTTGGTAAGCTGTGTGATGTGTTGAAAATAACCCGTGTAGCTTCATCAGTGACCTGCATACCATCTGCCTCCATTTCAGCAGCTGATTCTCACTAGGCCTCTCTGATCTCACGGTGGTTCCTCCACAAACTGCCTGTTTGCATATTATTTCCTGCTCTGAGCACGTCTACATTAATTTCCTTGAAATATGAATTCCTTTGAACATCTTAATTATGGCCGAGGCGCCTGCACCTGACATGGAAGGGAACTTCTCCAGGCAGAGCAGTTCATTATCGTTAATGTCATGCTTCTAATGAAGGAGGACCATCGCATGAGCTAACTGGGGATGTATTTCAAGTAGGGCTGCTAAGTAGAGGTATAATTGGGAAAAGGAATGTGTTTAGGATTCTGACATGTGTTTAAGGGCAGAATAATAGAAGACAATCACCCCAGGGCTGAAACATCCAACGAAAACCTCAGTCCTCTTAGCGGAGGAAGCATGTGCTACCGTCCATCCTCCTAGATGGGGGGAGGGAGGGGTTGGGGAAGTGGTGCCATAACAAAATTTGGGAGAAAACTAAGAAACGGCAAAGAAAACTGAAAAATAAAACAAGCTATCTTTCATATTAGTCCGACATACAGAATACGGTAATACATGTTTATGAACCATTTAAGTTCCTCTTCATTACAAAATCATTTCTGTCTACGAATTGAATAGCAGATCGCATCATGTTTACATCTTACATCTTGAGATTCAGGATCGGGCTGATCCACATTAAACATGCAGGTGTGAACACTCCACTTTAAACCAGTTTTATTGTTCGATTGATTATCTGGTTACTCAAACCACTTCGGGAGATGCATTCAAGCCAAATTACAACACCGTGAATGCATCTGTCTCTCTAAATTCAACATCCAAAATCCCTCCCTGTGCTGTGACAACGCCCCCTGCTGTTCTGCTTTCAGACTGCCATTCAGACTGCCAGCTCGACTGCTCCCTGGTGAGTGCAATTTTAATCCCATATCCACTCCAGATGAGCTCAAATTAAGCTCCAGTTTGAATAAAATTCCATTCGCCTCGTCGTTTTCCACCGTCTCAGTTTTTTAAAATTTTTTAATGCATGTGGTTCATGGTGGCAAAGAGGAGGAGAATTATCCAAAACTGCCTTCTACAAAACTGTGCTTTTCTTTTGAGCTAAATAGAAAAATGAGAAGCAGCTCAGTGATTGGTTGCTGGAGATGAGCTGATCTGATTTCATTATGATTGATCAGAGACACTTTCCAATCTCCAGTACAAATATGTGGCAAGAATCTGAGGATACAATCTAGGTACAGTCACATGATGAGAGCAGATGTAAACAGGGGGTTCATTTTTCACATTATTCTGTGATTCCAAGCCTCCTTGTACTGGAAACCCATTTACTTTTACCAGTCTTTTCCTAATTATACACCAGTCAGCCACAACATTTAACCACTGGCAGGTGAAGTCAATCACGCTGATGATCTCCTGGTAAGTGGGACATATTAGACGGTCAGTTGAAGAAAATTTGACATTTTGATCTTCCATCACTCACAAAAGTTTAAGCCTAGAATTTTTTTCAGATGTCTGTCCTGTCCTTCCATTTTCAGAAGAGACTCAAAACACATTTATGGGGAACTGTCCATTATTTTTATTTTCCATCACCTTCCCAACATCGAGGCCTGTTGCAGCCTAAATGGACAAAATCCCTGTGTCCCCATCAGTGCAGGACAGACAGGAGGAGATATGAGAGAAGAGAAAGGAGAAATGGATGGTGGAGAAAAGGTGTCTATTAAATTTGATGTTCGTGATGTGAGAACCAGCAGAGACATGGATAAAAGTGAAGCAGTGAAGTTCTACTTTCTTTTACACACGTACTTCTGATTAAGTAATGGGTCGACTTGATCTGCCTTTATCAACCTTTTTTAAGCTCCCTTCAACGCATGTTTCGAAAAGCTGCAGAAGAGAAATGATTTCCATTACATTCCCGTAATCCAGCATCTGGCCCTGTAACCAAGCCAACAAACAGACATGAACATTAAGAAAACCCCCATCAGTGCGAGAAGCTGAATTGTACAAACGTTATCTCTGATATCAAGCATCAGAGAGAATGCTGAGCACGTTAGTAAATCGGAAGTGCTTCTCCATTACGGAGTTTTGCTAATGCAAGATGTAATATGACTTTAGAGCCCTTGAGCGAAAAACTCATAAACAGATAAAGTTGTAAAACGGTGGTTGTGGAGAGGGCTGACTGTTGCTGCAGGAATAGAAAGTGGCGTTACAGCTCACAGTTAGTGCATTATAATGACCCGTCTGAGCCTGAAGACTGCCTTCCTGCCTCATGCGGCCCAAACGCTGAATGGTTATTACTGCTGTTGAAATGTCTCCTTTTATGCTGACGCTTTCCTGAAAGGTCAGCGTGCTCGTTTCCATTCTAATGAATGACCACAGACAGTAACGACATCTGTAGAGGTGCAATGTAATGGATCACCACTGCTCTTGTTACAGAGCATGAGCACATTTTCCCCTTGTAACAGTAAAACTTTTACGTCTTTTCCTAATTATACACCAGTCAGCCACAACATTAACATTAACTGGCAGGTGAAGTCGATCACACTGATGATCTCCTGGTAAGTGGGACGCATTAAGCCATTTTGATATACACTGGTGGCTAGACTGGATCAGAACATCTGTGGCAGGTCTTGTGGGGCAGTGATCAGCACCTGACAAAAGTGATCCAAAGAAGGAAAGCTGGTGAACTGGCAACCGGGCAATTGGTACCATCCTTGTGGGGAACGAAAGCTAGCCTACCTGGTCTGATCTCATAGAAGACACCATCTTCTAGATCACAGATGGATTTCCTCTCTCATTTTCTGTTTGCGTTTTTGGAGTGGTTGCCAGATCATCTCAATGACTTCAGCTTGTTTGAACACTTTATCAAACCCAGGGCTCATTCAAAAGAATTTAGTAAATATAGCGGGATGAAAATAAGGTTTACATGACAACACATTCAAAGTAATGAAAGACGTGTAAAACAACACATTAAAGTGTAAAAGAAGAGCCACTGATTAATGGAGGTCGTTTTTTATCTTCTTTTAAGAACAGTAACGGATCTAATCTCCATGGAGAGCAGGTTCCAGCAGGGGGCACCATAAGATCTAAATGGCATTTCACCCAGTTTAGTTTCTGCTCTTGCTGATGAGCCTGATAATAATGCCTGGCAAATTTATCTTTGGTATACTGGTCTTATCTTTGGCATATTGAGTAGATAAAAGAAAGAAATGAGAGCAAATGTTATACTGACAGGCTACAAAGTGCCTAAAGATACAAGGTTCTAGATAAACGGCTTCCAACCACTCAGCGTTTAGCATCAGCAGTAAACTAGTCTACCAATCATCTGGAATCATCTGCACCTGTTTATTCACTGCTTCTTGTCTTAAATTAGACTCTTTGTTCTGCTTGAAGGTTCAGACACAGATCACTGTGTGGATTAACCAACAAAAAACAATCAAAAACACTCCTTCAGGAAGATCTGGAGAACTGCTCAGGAACAGAGACTGGACTTAAATTGAGAGACAACAACACTGTCCTTCAGGAAGATCTGGAGAACTGTTCCTCAACAAGACATTAAAAATACAAGAAAATCTGGAAGCAAAAGTTGAAGAAATGATGTGAGTATTATATTTAGGACCACAAACTATTTTTGGAGCTTGAACTAATGGTTGTTTTGATGGAAGAGTGAAAAGAGATGTTGGATGTTGATCTGAGATGAAGGTCAAGGTCATCATGGTATACATTGCATATCTATCAATACAACGATACACACCCTGCCCACTGTTCCTACTCAGCTAATGTGCTTCACCTTGAAGGGGTTACAATCACTCGTTCTCCCTCTGGGCCATAATTCACTATCCACATGTTTGTAACCTTAATGCTCTGCATGTCAGCGCTCTGAACACGGTAAGAGACACGGCCGCTTATGCGGTGCAGCAACATGTTATCACATTGTTCCAGCAGGCCCCAGCACTCGCGGCATAAAGACAGCTATTTAAATGCAAATTAGTCATAGAGCTATGTCATTAGTGTCATTACCTATGGCCCACTCTCCCACCCCGTCCCATCTTCGGTTCCACTCCTAGTTTGGCAGCGTTAATTCACATCGCTCTCCTGATGAATGGAACTGGCATTTCAAACCTTCTGCCTTGAGGATGCTCAAGGCTTCATCCGACCTTTACGATCAGGCCAAAGAATCCGCCGGTTTAAATGTTAACGCAACAGTTTTCTAAACCGTACTTTGCCTTTAATTTCCACACTGCACTTTTGTGCTGATCGAGCCAGAACCTTAGGGGTTCCTTCTGTCAGTGCATTTGGTGAAATGTAGAGCATAATTAGGAAAGGATCAATAAGGAACCGCCGCAAATGGCAGGCTAGTTTACAGCAGCTGACTTTCCATAATTCAGTGGGTCGAGAAAATCAGTTCAATTCAGGGTGTGAAACGGCGGATTAATTTGATCTTTTTGATTTAAAGTTAATCTTTTAGATGTTGACGATGGAAAACTAAATGTTAAAAATAATTGTAATGAAGTTTTGTTTTGATCGCACCCAGTCGGTGATTTATTCTATTTTAATTTAATCAGGGCACCGTGCACGACAGGGAGGGTGGCGTAATGGTCACCCATTAGATTAAAAGGGTGATGCATTTTGCTTCCAAGGGTATGTCCTCCCTCTCATCCCCCTACAAATCACCCAATGGCCCCGCCACCTGAATCTGAATTGGTCCCAACAAAACCATTTGCCGTCAAAAGTCAAACAGATCAACAGAAACGATATAAAATGACCTTAAAAACCTGATACCATACCGCGCACTAAAATCACACTTTTCCCACATTTTTCTTGAGTTTCATTTGTGATTAATTTGTTTTTTTTTTCATGCTTACATCCGGTTACAATATCTTGGTTGGTTAATTTATCAAAAATTCCCATTTTGCAACCACTTCCCAAATTTTCTGCATTAAACAGAATGGTTTGCTACTATTCCTTTAAGACAGACATGTAAATGAGCTCTGAGCTGGTTGGCTGCCGGTACAGTCCTGGCTGAAACACTCCTTATAACTTCAGTGCAAAGGGGTGGAGCTAAACTGCTACAGGTCAGATCAAATTGTTGATATGTTGGTTTTTACGTGACGTCACAAAAAAAGTGCTGTCCACTCTTGTCCACTAGTACCGCCTGCTGGACAAAACCTTCACTCCGCACCTGTATAGAGTGTGAAGAGCGTAAAGGGTGTGAGCGATCGTTCCCCAAGGTGTGATGAACAATGAAGCGTTTATACAAGTCTTACCCATAAAGCCATTTTACTTTGCTTTAGTTTCATCTCGCCTCAGATGCTTACGACATTAATGGACAGAATGGTAATTAAATCCATAGCTCAGGAGCCGCGATTGGAGAATAATGAGAGTTTATTATCTGGCCTGTGGGAGAACCGCGTGCAGCTGTCTCGCTTAAACAATTAACTTGATGGAATTAAAGGTTAAACCCACATCTAGTGTGCACTTTGCCTGATTCTAGCTTACATTTTCATCTCTTTCTTCCTGATGGCTAGTAAATCACAGACCCGGATCGTTCCTTTTGTTTCTCTGCTCGTCACGGACGCCTGTTTTGTTTTCGCAGCCGGGAAGTGCTCATTGAAAATTTGTTAAAATAAGCTACCTTTACGCTTAGTGTGATTTTTGTTGTGCCTCAGCTTTGTCATTTCGGTGGAATTAGCAATTTTGTGTTTTTATCCATCACAATACCCAGTATGGCATTGACAAATCACATGACCATTTTAAACACCATCCCCTCCCCAGGATTATAAAAATTACTCAGTCCCTACTTTATAAAGTTATGCACCACTTATACTTTTGCTAACAGGTCCTACGGGAAGCGGTGGCCTTATGGATAGATTCTGTCCCATAATTGGAAGGTCATGGGTTTGAATCCCAGTAGGACCAGTAGGTTGCCCTTGAGGTACCCTTGAGCAAGGTACTGTCCCCATCACTGGCAAATAAGTTGGACAGCTAATTAGGCAAACTAGATGCTCTGGCGGTCCATCGTTCTTCCAAATGAGCAAGAACGAGAAGTGCGGGTTCCTTTGGTTCCTGTCCTCTTTTTTTTTTTTTTTTTCTCGACAGGGCAGTGTATAAATTAGCCACTGAAGTGTCATTACCTAAAGAAGGTAATCTGTGACCCTGAAAATGGAATTTATGGACATAAAGTGAGTTGAAAATAACTATTTGTCATTGCGAGAACACAACACAGTGAATCACAAAGAAATGCATTCTTTGCATTTAACCTATACAATCCAGGGAGCAGTGATGGAGACGGTACCTTGCTCAGTGGAACCTCAGGGCAACCTACTGCTTGTTAGATCTCTGAAAAAAGACTTAAAGTCACAAATTTGGCCTTGGCATGAAGGAAAGTCCTTCTAGCCCTGAACCTGTTCTGGACAAAGAGACTGAACTCTGCAGCAAGCAACCAGTGCCTGAAACTTCTGCTTTCCTGATAATTACACACTCAGTTGCGATTATGCAAAAGTGATTATTGCAGCATTAAAAAGCAATAACAGTCCTATGGGTCAACATAATGCACTCATCATAGCGCAGATAAAACTGACGATCCCTCTGTGGCTCCTGAGCCGGCCCCGTTGCCAAGCGCTAAGGAAGCCAATTCATCAGCAATATCCATTACAAAGCTACGAAGCACAACAGTAATTAATCTGACTGGGTATAAATGTTGAGATAACAAGGAGCACATACACAGAGAGCTTCAAAGTGCTACACCCGGGATGGCGGCGCATCACAGGCAGTAATTACGGCAGAAAGTCTTTGAAAGATGAAAAAGAAAACACGCCCAATGAATATGTCAAAGTCTGAGATTCACATTTTTCTGAGAGCAGAAGATCAGGTGGAGTCGGGCGAGAGCGTAACGCGAGTGGAAACACGGTGATGCTTTAGAAAAGGGCCTCAGTATCTGTTTATTAATGGGTCCATTTTTCACATTTACTTCTTGTTCTGCTTTCGGCTGCTCCCGTTTAGGGGTCGCCAGAGTGGATCATTCGTTTCCATTTCTTCCTGTCCTCTGCATCTTCTTCCTTCAAACCGACACCCTGCATGTCCTCACTTACGTTCATAAACCTCCTCTTTGGTCTTCCTCTTTTCCTCTTTCCTGGCAGTTCCATCTTCAGCATCCTCCTCCCAATATAATCATTGTCTCTCCTCGGGACATGTCCAAACCAACACAACCGTGCTTCTCTCACTTTGTCTCCGTCTAACCTGATCTGTCCCTCTAATATACTCATTCCTAATCTTGTCCATCCTCGTCACACCCAGCAAAAATCTCAGCATCTTTAACTTTGACACTTCCAGTTCCGCCTCCTGTCTATTTGTCAATGCCACCATCTCCAACCCATACAACATAGCCGGTCTCACTACTGTCCTGTAATCCTTCCCTTTTACTCTTGCTGGTAACCATCTGTCACAAATCACTCCTGCCACTCTTCTCCACTCATTCCAACCTGCCTGCACTCTCTTCTTCACCTCTCTTCCACACTCGCCGTTACTCTGAACTGTTGATCCCAAGTATTTAAACTCCTCCACCTTTGTCACCTCCACTCCCTGCATCCTAACCACTCCACTTTCCTCCCTTTCATTCACACTCATGTATTCTGTCTTTGTCCTACTCACTTTCATTCCTCTTCAAAGGACAATACATTTCAGTCTTTTTTGTGGAAGACTGCAATGATCTGTCTGCTTCCTGACAGCAAGGAACAGCACAACATTTAATGGGTTCACCTTCCAGTTCTATTATTTAAATGAACAACACTGCATCACAACAGCAGTGGCTTAGTATTTAGGGACAAGGCCCCAGGATTGGAAGTTCATGAGTCTGTATCCCAGACCACAAGGTTGCCCTGAGGTACCCTTGAGCAAGGTACCATCCCCATCACTGCTCCCGAGGTGCTTTAAAAGCTGCCCCCTGCTGCACGGTGTGTATGGGTGGAAAGCAGAGGTTGAATTTCGTTGTGTATCACAATGACAAAACAGTCTGTTTCACTTCATCAGGAATGGGTGGAGCCAAACCCCTATAGGCTGAATGGTTGGGGCTAATCTCCTATAGGCTTAATGAGTGGCCATGAAGTGCATTAGCCTCAATGTTGTGTGCTCAATTGTTTTGTACTGAATGGGAGTTAAATCATGTGGGCTGAATGGGCGGAGCTTAACTGCTGTAGGCTGAATGTGGATGATGGATTTTGGTGTGAATGTGACTTTCTGCTTGCCCCCATCTGACCTTACTCAACCATACAACATGGACCCGTTCTACCATGTTAGTAAAGCGAAACTACCTGAACACACTACTACTAGAAGCAGCTCAGTTTTTAGCCTAATTCTGAGTTTGCTGTGGGGGTTTGCCTTATCCATACTTTTAGTTCAAAATACACTTCAAAACGAGACTGAATTGAATGCAGCTTTACGAAAGTAACACTACTTTCACAAACTTATCAATGTAGAAGACATTTTACACCCTAAAAGTTTTAATTTAGGCGACTTTTTAAGGACCTGCGGAAACCGTGGGAATCAAAATGACTGCGGTTGCAGACCGAACGGGCAGCCATATAGTCTTCATAGTTGTGACATCACAGCCATGATGAGATGGACTGTGGTGGGAACGGTGCAATTGAGCAGGGCTTACATACAACGCTTCTCAAAATTTCACTTTTACGTTACAGCCCAGATCTCCTGGACAGGTGTGAGATATCACACTGTCCAACAGACTTCCTTTTTAATCACTCTATCACAGCGGTGTAGGGCCGGAGACAGACTGATGCTCAGTGTGGTTGGCTCCAGAGCCATTCAGTTTGAGCAGCTGCCAGGCTGGGATGGGGCAGGGGCCGACGTTTCTGGCCCGGGAAACTGGAGGGGCACTTCAGCACTCTGCAGGGAGAACGGCCTGGTGGCAGACAAAGGGATAAAGCAGAAAGAAGAATGTGGGTTTTTATTCACCAGAGATGGATTCTCCCTACTTCTGCTCAGCTGTCGCTGCCAGATCGCTCCAGACTGGTCTTTCCTCTCATTAAAGTCTCGATGTGTGTAGGCATGAAGCCCAGATCAGGTGGCTTAGCTGGGCATCTGTCGACGAACAGAACTCCTTTCTCTCGCCTAAGTGGAGAGTCAAGAGTGTAACCGAGCTGAACTTTGATTAAAAACGAACAATTAAAGCTAAAAATGACCCTGTCACTGGAAGCTCTCCATCATTTTGTGACATCTAGGCACAATCATGAATTGAAGTGAATGTGTGAGCGCATGCCTACTATGTTGGGAAGAGTGGGAAATTCAGAAACCAATCCAATGCTTAATGGGGCCAGTGTTGAGCTTCTCAGTACTGATGACACAAGCCTTTAACGTGATAGTCACATCAAAATCTTCTTTATCTCCGAAAGTGAAGGAAAGACCAAACAAAGTTGTCGTAAGCAGCTAAAAAAATACACCTCCAAACGGCGACAACATGGCAACAGAAACGTGGACATCAGCTCAAGGATTGGTCAGAGATGCCCCAGTCATAACTAAGTGTTTCTATGGTTGTGCATATATGTATTGAACCTTTCTAAGCACAGCAAAAAGAGGTCCAGAATCTCTACTGAGCTCTTAAAATAGGACCCCACAAGTGGTCTAAGGACTCTGGAGCTGAAGAGCTGAAACCTCTGACACACACGCGAAGAAGAAAACTTTACAGAAATCCTCCTCCGAGCGTTACAGCCAAACAAAAGAGCCACTTCTCCTGCATGTCTTCTGATGAGATTAGCTCCAGTCAGCTCCATCTCTTTAGAGTAAAGAGTGCACTTACTTTCAGGAACTACTCTTCCCTTCTTTATCCTTTCATCCAGCTCACAACCCTGAGAGAAAATAACCAAGTTCAACAAAGCATGAAACCACAGTGACAGAAAATATACAGCTTCGATCTGCTGTGTGTGTGTGTGTGTGTGTGTGTGTGTGTGTGAGAGAGAGAGAGAGAGAGGGAAATAATATAATAAACTAAAAGAAAAAAAGACAGATTGTGAAACTGAAAGAGAGACAGGAAGGTTGGGAGAAAGAGAAGGGAGGGAGCAAGAAAGTGTGTATGAGGGAAGGAGAATGAGAGAAGAAAGAGAGAGAGAGAGAGAGAGCAGGAAGGGGGACCCAGAGAGAGAGAGACAGAGAGAGAGAGAGACAGAGAGAGAGCAGGAAGGGGGACCCAGAGAGAGAGAGAGAGAGAGAGAGAGAGAGAGAGAGCAGGAAGGGGGACCCAGAGAGAGAGAGAGAGAGAGCAGGAAGGGGGACCCAGAGAGAGAGAGACAGAGAGCAGGAAGGGGGACCCAGAGAGAGAGAGAGAGAGAGAGAGAGCAGGAAGGGGGACCCAGAGAGAGAGAGACAGAGAGAGAGAGAGACAGAGAGAGAGCAGAAGTGGGTCTCAGAGAGAAAGAGAGAGAGAGCGGAAGGCGGAAAAAGAGATAAAGTATGCGAGAGAGCGAGAGATAGTGAGAGGCAGGGACCCAGAGAGAGAAAGCAAGAAAAAGAGATAGATAAAGTAAGAGAGAGAGTGAGAAAGAGCATAAGACATATAAATTAAGAGAGAGAGAGAGAGAGAGAGAGAGAGAGAGAGAGAGAGAAAGCAAAAGCAGCTTTTGAGCCTTTTCTCTTCTTCAGGATGTTCAGAAAAACTTCAGCCGAGACTCTTTTTTCTTGAAGACCCGAATGAAGTAATTTTTTTTAAAGCTGTATTCAGTAAAGCCGTGTTTTATAAATATATTCGCTGAAAAATGCCGATTCAATTAAGCAGCAAATGAGTGCGAAGCTGAACACACGGGAACATCATCAATTAGCCCTGAAAGGAACACACACTCAACCGTTCATAAACCCGCAATTAAGAAAATTGATCTGTAGCCACGGGCTGCAAGACCATCGGCTGCGTTGGGCCGTGATGGATGAGGAGTTGCTTAAGAAAGGTCACGTGACTAAATCCTACCATTAATTTCTGGACTAATTAATGAAAGTTTGACTATTTTAGCCAGACGCTCATCAATTTAATCTGTAATGAACTTCGTGCAAACAAGTAGATCCCTACGCTCAGCTGAGTCACATTCAAAAGTGCCCACCTTATTCCTGTCCAGCCTTACATGATGGAAATGATGGACTGAATAAATGATGGACTGAATAAATATTTACTCAAAACACAGAAAAAAAGGCTAAAAAAAGTTCAGAGTGCCATTCAGAGTGCCCATGTTGACCCATGTCCACTACTGAAAGCTCCTACAGTGGAAATCAGAACTGGACCATGGGGCGATGGCAGAAGGTGGGCTGGTCTGATGGATCAAAGTTCTGGAGATTGTTGTCCTGAGCATAACACTGCCTCTGCCGGCTGTGGACATGGCTGTGGAACCATGTGGACATTGTGGACAGCTGGCAGAGGCAGTGTGATGCTCAGGACAACGATCTGCTGGGAAACCTTGGGACTCATGTGGACGTTACATTGGCACCTAAAAATCACCTTCTTGGTGAGGACGACAGTGTCTTCTTTCTTTGCCACCTGGCAAAGTGATTAGGGACTAGGCCCCATGATCCGGAGGTCATGAGCTCTAATCCCGGACCAGTAGGTTACCCTGAGTTTCCCTTAGGCAAGGTACCGTCCACATCACTGCTTCCCTGTCACTGCATATGGCTGCCCACTGCTGCGCACTGTGTGGGTTAAATACAGGGAATGTATTTGTGGCTCACTGTGTGCTGTTTCTCAGTGACACATAGTCACTTTCACTTTCACCAGACAAGTGCCCGAGGAGCAGTGTTGGGGTCGGTACCTTGCTCAAGGGTAATTCTGGGACTTGTACCAACAAACCTCCAATCATGGAGCCTAGTCTTGAACCACTAGACTACCACCGCCACAGAAATTCTTGTTGACAAAAGTGGAAGCGTTAAGCCGATCGAGTCCACCTGCGACGAGGTGCTGGATAGTTTCAGTTAAAAAGATGGGTTTAAGATGATATAAGCAAGGTTCTTTGGCAGATCTTTGCTTTCAGTTAAAGTAGACATCAGGTAACCCATGGCAACAAATAAAGACAGTGAGACGGGTGAGATTTGTGCAGTTAATTTTAAATGTACAAATTTGCACAGATATATATATTTTTTGAACCAGTATCCGAAAAATATACAACATTGAAAGATAAGTAAAATCAAGGAGGATAATTCATACCATAATTCATAAGTAACAACAATCAAAACTCCTCTTTTTCCAAGAAACACCTGAGGGAAGCAAAAGGAGAAGAATTACACATAACCATCTTGTTAAAAAAAATTTTAAAAGGGGGGGAAAATGAGAGAAAGAGGATGAGGAGAAGATATAAGAGGATGGGGGGAATAAAGCAGAGAAGAAAAAACAAAGATTAACGACAGGAATCATTCACAGTCCCACTCACTCGGTTATGTACAGCACATTCCTCCACTAGTGCGCCGGACGGTGGAAAAAAATAGTCACTAAGTTCATCGCAGAAGCGTGGCCTTTAGAGGAGATATGGGGTCAGTTTCTGTGTGCTGTCACTTTTTGGTCTTCTATATGCATTGTGCGTGTGTGTGTGTGTGTGTGTGTGTGTGTGTGTGTGTGCGTGTGTGCGTGTGTGTGTGTGTGTGTGTGTGTGTGTGTGTGTGTGCAAGAGCGTGGTGGCTGGGGATTCAGAGGCCAAATGAAAGTTAAAATATCGAATATTTTTTGTCTAAAAAAATGGAGACGCTTTTATTTGCCGTTGCTATGGCAACCAGTTGTAAAATTGGGCGCCAATTCATAAAACAAGTTCCAAAATGACTTTTGTTTACAGATTAGCTACAATCACTTGGTAGTATGATTCCTGTAACCCCTGTTTTGAACCCTGGGCTAAAGCTGGAGTTTAAGAAGCGTTCACTATGTTCCGTATTTAATCTGGAGATATCATTTATGTCACAGAGAGTCAGAATCGTACACAGTGGTGGTGAAAGGAACCAGATATCTGAACCTCTCCTTCACAGACATGAGCTGGTGGAGAAGACTCTGCCTCATGTGTGAGACATTGTCCTACCAGAGTTTGGAGAAGAGGCGCTGATTTAGTCCAGACTATTTTACCAGCAGAGGAAACAAGTGGGCAGATTTGTGACGTCTGGTTCCATTCGCCACCACAGTAAAGAAAGCGTGTGTGTGTGTGTGTGTGTGTGTGTGTGTAAGTCTCATAGGTGTTCTCAGTGATGATGCTGGATTTGAACCACAGTCATGTGATTAATACGGACCCGCATGGCTTACAATGCAATTACAGCACAAAGAAAATCTGTTTTTTTTTCTTTTTCCCCTCGAGTTTTCTCCCCTCACATTCCATTTCTGACATCATTCAGTGACAAAATTTTCACACAAACTACATAATCTTTTTTTTTTTTTTTAGATATTTTTTGTGTTTTTTTTTTTTCCAAAAATTGCTTCAATTTCACACATCTTGGTCCTTGCATGTTCATTAAAAACAAAATATGACATGAAAGCAGATACTGAGTAAAAATGAGAAGACAGGCAGCAAGAAAAGCGATAGAACACAGAAAATAAAGAAAAGACGAAAGAAAATAAGACATGTAAGGAAAACTTTGGCCAAAGAGTAAGTGTGATGATGGACGGACAGAAGTGATAAACCGCGGACGAAGACGAGGTGCAGAAAAGGTGGTTTTCTCTTTCTCTCCGAACGGCCTGTGATGCGGCACTCATCCCACAGATTTGGGCCTGAAGGATATTCTAGTTTTCCTCACAGAGGAAAGAATGGAAAGAAAAAAGGTGCTCTTCTCACAAAAAGTTAATCGTTTTGCGTTTTTGATTGTCCAGAGAAAAGGAAAAAGTTGCACTGGCTCCGCCCCCCTGCAGGGCAGGATGTCCCGGCGTAAAAAGACGTACAATTACTGAGTGATTCCTTCCTTTACAGAAAAGGAGACAAGGGTCTGCTGCTGACAGGGCTGTTAAGGCTGTTGACCCTGCATCAGTGTGTGTGTGTGTGTGTGTGTCACTGTAGGCTACTCTGGATGTGTCTGCTCAGGGTCCCGTGAGCCACCAAGCTCCTGTAAACAGCCCCGGTGTATGATGGGTAGCGGGTGAGCCTCCGTGTTAAACACCCAGTCTTCCAGCGGCAGCAGGTCGTCGTCGGAGAACAGAAGGTACAGGTACCTGCAGCAACAAACACACATTAAAATAAGAGTGAAAGTGAAAGTGACACCCCTCGTCATTGCGAGGTCACAGCACAGCACACGTGAACCACAACGAAATTGGACCTCTGCTTTTAACCCATGCACAAACACCGTGCAGCAGTGGGCAGCTATTGAAAGCGCCCGGGGAGCAGTGACGGGGAGGGTACCTTGCACAGGGGTACCTCAGGGCAACCTACTTGTGAGGGAATCGAACCCACAATCTTCCGATGTGCGGCCAACTCCTTAACCACTAGGCCACCGCTGCCCCAAGAGAAGTGAAAGTGACTATTCACCATTGTGAAACACAGCACAATCCACAGTGAACCACAGCCTCTGCATTTGCCCAGGAAGCAGTGATGATGAAGGTACCTTGCTCAAGGGTACCTCAGGGAAACCTTCTGATCTGGGATTCAACCCCATGACCTTTTGATCCTGGGAGCCTAGTCCCTAAACACTAAACCACCGCCCCGCCCAATAATCTCAATGATGAGAAACAAGCCACACCATGGGGTTTAGCTAGCAATGAGGTAAACGTATCAAGAACTTTCTACACATGAGAACCATTCGGCTCGGCACGAGGTGTGTTTGGGTTCACGACTCGCTGCGTTCATGTGTTCCTCGGATGCTCCTGCTTCCTGAGCTGTGAAGTCAGTATGAATAAGTCAAGGTCACTCGTTCTAAAGCGTAACTATGACACGGCCTCAATTTAATTCTCATTCTTATGTCTTACTAAAACATAATGACTTCATTATTTTATTCTTTATTATCTTATATCTGTGTATTACTAAACCATGGTCTCATTTTACTGATTTCATTCCCATGCGTTACCAAATCATGGTCCCAATTAAATTATCTCTTCACTTATTACATTTTAGCAGTCTCAGTGTACAACACAACAGCTGTCTTCCTTGAATATTCTTTGGCTCAGCTTATGAACCAGACAGAGGCCTTCAAAAATAGTTGTTGTGCCACCCAATAAGGCCCTTCGGAGGCAAAAAACCCAGGGTTTAGTCTCCCTGTGGGTTCTATCTGTATGTACCTGGCTCACGACACAACTATGACACTATAGCCTGTTTAAAATCTGTGATTTTCGATGATCACTATTGACACCGAGCAAAGCTGAGCTCAGCAGAGTCCACAGAACCCCAGCAAGGAACATTAGATAGCTTACTTCAGCGTTTCAGACAGGAAGAAGCTCTGCTGCATGTTGTCATGGCTGACTGTGGAGGCGTACACGTCTCTGATCCCGGAGAAACCGTCTTCCACGCGGCAGTGTTTCTCCAGTGCCTGCAAAAAGAGCAGAGGAATCAAGAAAACAACCACATCATGACATGCTAAGATGCAAACATGGCTGATAAATGGATGAGCACCAGCATGCTTGCATTACCTTCTTCGCAAAACTCCAGCCCCTCTGGCTTTCATTCACTGTCTGGTGACTCAATCAATTTACTGTACGATTGTACAACAATAACTAACAGCACGAAGACCGTGTCCCGCAAATTAGAGCGAAAAAGAAGCCCAACAAATTTGACAGCTGAAGAGAAAAAGAGCTGACGTGGCAATTTAGGGGGGCTATTAGCTCATAACAAAGGCGGACATCTACTCTGTGATTAGGAACGGCCCCTGCGCTACTCGGGGAAAGGAAGGCGACAAATCTATTTCAGTTCTCCTCCACCTGATAATTAACATGTCATCTTGTCTGAGAGAGGCATGTGAGCCGTATTAATGCACCGCCTTTTGCCAGGCGATAATTTGCCAAGGCTAATGGGCATAAGTGCCATGTTAGGTGCTCCACCTCAATCCCTTTTGCCCACCTGTAAGCCCCAGGAAGCAGCTCTAAATCCAACCAATGCGCAGGTAGCGCTGCCTTTCAATTTGGTTTGGTTCAAGCCGGACTTAATAACAGTTTGAGTTTTTTCCAATGGAAAATCCCCAAACAGGCCAGCCAATGAAGGCTGTTTCCTTAAAAACTCTTATTCCTTACATTTTCACCCAATTATCTGCACTTTCTACTCCTTACTTTCCTCTGAACACATTTGAAGGGAATTCCATTTCATCCTAAATGGACACAAACACACAAAAGAAAGTCCGTCTGTGTGTCCATCGTTGCAGGACAATTGGAAGGAGATGTAAGAGTGGAGGAAAGGTGTGTGTTGAGTGTGATGTCTGTGACGGGAGATCTACTGGAGATTTGAAGCGGTGAAGTTAATGTTGATTATTTTCAGTAGATTGGCTGGAGTCTGTCCGTGTGAAAGGTGGAGAAACACCCGGAACAGGTCACCAGTCCGTTGCAGGGACACAGATAAACACACACACACCCGTAGCCAATTTAACATCTATGGGTGGCATAGCAGACTTGTCTTTCTCTAAATTCAGTAACTCTCCAATTGGTTAGGCCTTCAAGAGCTGGACTGATGTTCTGTTCCTATCAGCAGGCACGAAGTCTGAAGATATAATGTGTGGAACTGAAGTTTTATATGGGTTAGAAAGTGTCCTCCAGGGCAAGTGTGGATGAGTTTTTGTTGAACTGTCTTATTTTTCTTGCAGACGTCACCCACCTCCACTGCCTCCCAGCCCCACTGCCTGTACTTGGGGTCGTGGGTCAGGCGCCACATGTACATGTAGCTCTCGATGACCTCTGGCCTCAGGATGTAGTAGCGGTCGCTCAGTCTGGTGGCTGTCGCCTCAGCCCCTCCGTCGAAGCGGAAAGCCTCCGGACCCAGTTTAGTGGCTGTCAAAACAAAGAAAACGACATGAGCAAACAGCTCAACACGGACTCCACGGCTGGGAAATGCTGCCTCTGTTGGAAACTATATCATTCCTGTTACTTTAAAGCTTGATATCTGAGAACCGTAAGAGATTTTCACCTTTCTACAGAACTGCAGCTGGTCTGCCTGTGATTAAACCACTTTTTCTGTCTCTCATTTTCAGTCCAGTCTCTGTACCTGAGACGTTCTCCAGATCTTCCTGAAGGACAGTGTTGTTGTCTCTCATTTTCAGTTCAGTCTCTGTACCT
Source organism: Hepsetus odoe (assembly GCA_017165825.1). Lineage (NCBI taxonomy): Eukaryota > Metazoa > Chordata > Actinopteri > Characiformes > Hepsetidae > Hepsetus > Hepsetus odoe. The sequence goes on from CM029389.1 coordinate 12,038,351, forward strand.
GAGCAGTTTGATAGTTTTGTGTTGGTTAATCTACACAGTGATCTGTGTCTGAACCTTCAAGCAGAACAAAGCGTCTAACTTAAGACGTGAAGCAGTGGAGAAACAGGTGCAGATGATTCCAGATGATCAGGAGATTAGTTCACTGCTGATGCTCAATACTGAGTGGTTGGAACCCCTTTATCTAGAACCTTGTATCTTTAGACACTTTGCAGCCTGTCAGTAAATCATTTGCTCCAATTTCTTTTATTTAATCTACTCAACAGAACAAAGATAAGACAGTTTGACAGGAATAAAAAAGTATTTTTGCAAGAACATGGTGATTCCCTAAAATATGAAGAGATGATTGGCAGCTCTGTGCTGTGCATCTTCCGTATAGTTATCACGGATAGCCAAATTAAGGTGGGATCATTTGTGTCAAGAATTGCATAAGGCTTGTGTGTGGATAACCTGACAGCAAAGTTTTTTAAGGTGGAAAAGCCCTGCAGATGAGCTACCACTGTGTATGATTCCGGAGGAACTGGAGGAACATTGCTTTAGTGCCTTTTTAGTGCATGCAGCCTCTTCCAGCATTAAAAAGCCAATCAGAAAGTTCAGTCCAGTCTCTCACAAAGTGCTTTTTGTCACATTTGATTTTTTTCCCCGTTCCTGGAGAACGTAAGGAAGGCTGTTAAGTCGTTAAGTTAACAACAGCTCCTGAAGCGTTCCCAAAGGATGACTTTCACTGTCAGCATTAAACAGCACTAAATATGAGCCGTGCTATTTCCCCTTATTTTTGCCTGTAATCCAACAGCTGCAGAGTGGAATCTAATGAGGACGGGAAAAAGGAATATAAAAAGAAAGGAAGATGCCTTTTCTGAGTGAGATCAAGTTGCGTTTGGCGTCTTGTGCATTTCACCATTAAAAGTGAGATGGCCAGTCAACCATGTGACTGCTCCTTTGATGCTAAAGCTATTTTTTTTGCCAAGTGCTGGGGCTAAAAATGAACATGGAGAAAAGATCAAACCAAGAACTGGGGAAAAATATGTGGATTTAGCTGTCTGTTGCTCTTTCATGGCCACGTTTCACTCAGAGACGCTTTGACGAAGCACCGGTGCGGCCTGTTTACCGAGGCTTAAAGAAGCGACAGAGAATTTAATGGGCTTTCTTAATTTGAAACCATTCAACAGATTGGACTTAGAGAGACAGCATTACTGTTGCTCTGGAGGAGAGATAATAAGGAATATTTGAGGAGAACATTTCTTCACACTAGAGAGACATGCTGCCCGTAGTACTTTTACAACTGACTGCTGATTAGCTTCAACAAAAAAATAAAATAAATAAAAAAATTGCGGGACGTTACAGACTTTATGCCTAAAAACTCACTTTTATGATCAAGTGGAAGATTAAAGCAAGCCGTAACTCCTATATCTGCTTTTTGTGATTTTGCAAAGCATTTTTTAACCATGTATTTAAATAATAAGGAAAGACTAGGCTAGTTTGCATTACCCACGAGTTCTCAAATAAGCTAGGCCTAAATGCTTCCTTTTATTTTTTGTCATGTTAACATCGCCTGTGAGGTGTTTCTTAAAACTGAAACTATTTGCTCACTCAGAGGGTCCATTAAGACGAAGCCTATGCGAAAACGAATGACTCATGCAGCAAACAAGTAACGGGATTATGTACCGTGCTAGGTGACCTGACGTCTGGGGTCGGGCCACAGAAAAATATCCCCAGTTTTTAATAAATTAGAAACAGACTGAAAGAAAGACAGTGTTACAGAGCAGACAGATGTCATATAATGGGTCTTGGCCAGTTATGAGTGGGGGGGTTCTGTAGGCATATGGTCCACTCGAATATGACTCCATCTACAAATACAGAGCATTGGTTTTATCTCAACATCTTTAACATGTTCACTGTCTGAGAGACAGTGAAAGTGACAGTGAAAGTGCCTCATCGTGAGGCACACAATAAACCACAACAAAATGAATTCTCTGTATTGAACCCACACACACTGTGCTGCAGCCATATTCACCGCCCAAGTAGCAGCAGTGATGGGGACATTACCTTGCTCAAGGGTACTGCAGGGCAACCTACTGGTCCGGGTTGACTTTTTTTTACCATGGGAAATATTATGTCCATTAAATGCATTTACTCGTTAATAAACGTGTGAACATTGTGTTTGCACTTCATACTAACATGAACGAGTGTAAGACTCGTGGCAAGTGTGGGTGATTTCGGCCGCCAGGTCCAAATAGTGTTGCCTCTTCTCCGGAGCGCTGTCGTCCGCCCCGATGCCCACCATCCCTCCAGAGAAACAAGCCAGATGTCCCATCTTATGGTCAAGGACGCCCCCTCTCCATTCGGCCACGTAGGTCAGCCCTCCTGGAGACTTCTGCACCAGATTAGTCTCAATGGCCTGAAGAATAATAATCACATACCACAGATATGAGGTCAAATACTGATGGAGAGGATAAAAAGTTCTGTTTGGGGTCTCAAGTTTGCTTCCTTAGGTTTCCTCTACTCAAAGCTGTGCAGATTCCTACACGAGGCAAAACAAAAGCTCCTTAATTTCATGTCATCTCTAATAGACTTATGTGGCTTCTGACACTGTGTGACTCACTGTTGTCCTTGAACATGGACTGGCATAGTTTAAAACAGAGGTACCCTGCCAATTTTCCTTCAGAATAATACAAGACCATGTGAGTTTTCTCTTTTCTTTTTCTCACCAGTGAAATTACATGTGTTTCTGTGTGTTTATATTGGATGCTGATAATGGCAAAATATCAACAAAATCAGACTATACACAGTGTATCCCTCCATCATAAATGTGTTTAGTTTTTCACCGAAAAGCTTCTCCAAACCAAGTGTGAAGCATCAGGCAGCGTCATTTCATTCAGTTCCACAATTCTCCCACTTTGAGCAACTTTTCTCACATCTTAACCTCTTCATTCTAAAAAAAATTGGAAAAACCGTTGGACTTGTGATCTTTGAGCCCATATTTGTAGATAACAGTGCGTTGTACAGTGTTAGAAACCCCACAAGCAAGTCAATTTGAAAAATCTCCACACTCCTGAGATGAGAGTGTGATGATATAGGTTTAACATGAGCTATAAGGAGCTGTTAGCTGCAGTACGTATCTTGACTACCGTTGGGGTGAGGTGGAAAACTGGGTAAATGAGATTTTTCCGCCCAACTATAGCTTATCAAACACGCAGGTACGATAAAAACCACCCTTCACTTGCAGGAGGTGGATAAAACCCTGAGTAAGTGAAATGGCACCCGGAGAAAAGCCATGTAAGCCGAATTACGTCCCATCCAGGAGCTGCTAGACACGGGTTTCATCCTCAATCCTGCAATCTTTGTCGCACATCTCCATACTGCTTTAAGAGCGTAAACTCCTCGCTCGACTATCCCCGTACATACTAAATGGGAACAACAGGCGCACATTGCTCAGGGTGCACACGTTTATGCATGAAATGATTTATGCTGGGAGGAACACGAGGGGCTGCTCCCCTTGGAGAATTGAAGTCAAGCCTCATTGAGATTCCATTGGGCTTCCGTGGCGGGAGACTTATGGAATCGCTGAAAAACAAAAGGAAAAAAGAAAAGGGGGAGAAAATTGGACTTTTTTAGGCACATTTTCTTCCTGAATTTTCTCCTGAACGCCTCTCCCTCTGTTGGAGTTTATGTATTCAGCCTTTCTTCCGAGAGGCAAAACACAGTGGAGCGTTGCGGAGGATCAATACCGACTGACTCATCATTTTCTTTTGTCCTCCTTCATCTTTCTGTCCCCCCCCAATTCCTTTCACTCCCACCTGCAGAGACCTACTCTGCGTTTGCACCTACAAACACTTCTTTAGTAAATACGGCCTAATCAAAGACAGAACTGAAATGAAAGGAGATGCAAACCACGATAAGAACAAAATAAAATAATACAGCAGTGCGCTGGACACTTTATTATTTTCAGCTCCGGCTTCCATCAGTGCGCGTGAGGATGAGGGATCATTCCCAGCAGGCTGCCAGATTGTGAACTGTCCACCAATCCTGTGGTCCGAACCTGGATAAGAGGACGATGTGAAGTCCCGGGACATGACAGCTACAAGATGGACACAGGTTAACACCAGATGGACCAGGGGGATCTCACTGCACTGACTGAGCTACTGGATGGTCAATAGAGCTGACGTATGGTGAGTGCAGGTGTTTCCAATAAAGTGGCCAGGCTTAACCCTGTGAATTAAAGCCAGGCATGAACCGCTTTGACCAAAACAATTGACTTTTGTAGGATTACGTGAACGGTGGACTGAGGAAGACAACTGAATTCTGGTCAACATAATAGAGTCACCCTCCCCGATGGTTCCCAGAGAGCCCTGCATAAATTTAATTACAGTCTCCACAGACCCCGGGCAACAAAACTCCAAAAAACACGACCGTCAAACGAAATAACATTTCACGCTCATTATGGCGTGAAGTAACAGGAAAATGTGTTAATTCCCTTATTGCGTCTTTTTAGGATTTCTGCTTTCAAACACATTACACTCGCAGGGACTACAGGAGGAGACGGACACGGGGGAGTGTGTGTGTGTGTGTGTGTGTGTGTGTGTTTGGGGTGGGGGTCAGAGGTTTTAGTTCTATTTAACCTTAAAGCTTAACTTCAGATGACATTACCCACCTGACCGGATACCTGCACAAAGATACCTGACGGAGTAAAGACAGAGTTAAAGGGCCCAAATATTATCTAACAGATACATTTTTAATGAAATATTTTAAATAATTGTAATTTATGCTTTATATTTGATACTCATGATATTTCTCTGATCCTAACAAAGTCACATAAGGGACGTTTGAAACAGAGGCGCTCATAAAAACAAACACCTGAAATAGGAGGGGCCACAAACTATACACAGGTGAACATACAAAGAAAGAGGCGGGGAAAGAAATAAAGCAAAATAAAAGCAGACGGGGAAACTTGGCAACAAGGGATGGAGGAAACACAAGGACCATGATGGGGGAACAATGAAGCATAATATTAAATATATGCAAATGAACTTTATTCTGATTGGCCTGTTTTGTGCCTCGTTCAAAAAGCAGCCGCTTTGAGGCACAGCAGGCTGAACAGGCAGATGGAGATATCGCAAAAAACATGAATATGGGCCCTTTAATAAGTCTATCACTTTTATTACATATTAATTACACAGATGAAGAACATTCATACCCAGGTTCACATCAGACTTTCTTTATTAAAAAAAAAAGGTAAAAACGTAACTTTTTTCCTCTCTGTCCATCATCGAGCGCTTTCCTCGTGTGTGTCGATGTGCTTTGTTACTGTTTGTTGTCACGGAAACGCTCCCCTACCTCTAGAGCACTGTAGTACATGCGCTTCGCCTCCTCATCCATCTTGTCTGACATCAGGTATGATTTGATCAGGTACTCATAGAAGCTGTCACCCAAACCGCCGAGAGAGACGTGGTCTGACAGGGAAGAGAGAGAGAGAGAAAAATCTAAATCCCATCACAGCTTGACAAATCTGATCATGGAAACCAGAGACTCAGCGGAGGGTTTGTGTGCAGCATGGAAATGTCACGGTATTAGTTTGCTGTCTGTACTTTTTCCATTTTAGAAAGAAGGAAAGGTGATGCTTTGGTTGCTAAGATTAAAAGAATACTCGGGAGTTTTTCAACGTAATCTCCATCTGCTGCATCTGCAGAAAACCGCCAATTAGCTCCTCCCGTGAGTTCACTGCAATTTTCAATGAAGAAAAATATCATTAAATATAAAAAAGGAAGCATTCTTTCAAAGTGCACTCATAATGGGCAGATCTATGAAAAACTGCATTTTTGATGTTTGGATTCGTATATTTTCTTTTTTCGTATACTTTTCTTTTTTAGTTTTTTTATTATAGGTCAGTTTGGAGTGAGAAGACAACTAATCCCAAATTATGGTTGAAGATGGTAGATGGTACCTTCCATTTGAACAGGGAAGCCAGATTTTCAGAATTCCTGGTAGAGAATTTGGCCTTCAATGCTTCCCGAAGTCAGAAACCCTGAAAATTAAGATGACTGCGCTAGAATCACTAAGAGCTGCAGTAAATACTGTTTATAAAGGTCCCATTAAATCAAATTATAACTGAAAATGGAAATAATAAAAAAGTGAAAGTGAAGCAAAAGTGACTTATGTCATTGTGAAACAGAGTTCAGCAGACAGTGACACACAACAAAATTTTCCTCTGCTTTTCACCCATACACATACACACTTGTGCAGCAAGGGGCAGCTATTTAAAGCGTTCAGAGAGCAGCGATGGTGACGGTACCTTGCTCAAGGGTACCTCAGGGCAACCTATTTTAACATAAGTAAAATGTGAAAAACCGCCCTAGTGTTAATGTTCATGTACATTATGTCTTGCTTTTGTCTGTAAAGCTGTAAATAAAAAACTGTCCTAGATCTAGACTAGACTAAATGTATTGTAAAAAGAACAAGGTTTCCAGTAACGAACACATCCATGTTTATCGAGAAATTTAGTCCAATTCATCAATATGTCTCGACTGCTTTGTGTTCCAGCCATAGGCGGCAGGTTTTCTGTTCTTCAACTGCGTGTTGTTGATACAACAGATGAAAGTTAGGCTGAAAAATGAGAGAGTATTCCTTAAAGGTTTGGTTAGATGCAGCAAAGTACTATCTACACACGGCAGAGACTGGAATGTGTGTGTGTAGTTTGGGCACAAGACCATATCGGCTGACGGTCAGACATAGGATTACAACTCAAAACGAGACAAAATGAAAAACACACTCCCCACCCCTTCATCTGTCCTTATCAAGCTCATCATTAGCCAATCACCTGCACCAACAATTAGCTTTTGCTGGATTTGGCTCCTCGCTTCCATTGTTTTGTGAGTGAATGTCAAATTTTCCATTTCCAGAGGTGATGGGATTTATTATCATTTTAATAACCCTCGGCTGTGGCTCTGCTGTCCGCTGTGTGTTTATCCCACAGGGAAACCGTCAAGGCTGAACTGCAGTCACGTGCAAAACTCAAAGGCAGCGCTTTTGAAGGACATTTTTTGTCCATGACCTAAAGTAGCAAAACTCTGAGAAATAAAGTAGAAAGAAAATAACAAGTCGGACAAGACTGAGCCAACTTCTTAAGGCTGTGGTATCGTTCATTTTGGTATAAAGGATGAAGATGAAAAGGTTCGCTTACGCTGGACCCAGTTGCCGCTGACGGGGCTGAGGAAATTGGGATAGAGTCCATGAGGCTTCTCGATTTTGTCCAGCAGCTTTCGGATGTTCATCACCTAGAAAAAGACTTGAATTAGGAAAACAGTGTTTGGCAGGTTCACTGAAGGTGCTTTCGTGGACGCCGTTTCTTCTAAACTCAATGGAGTTTCTAGACATTCAGGTTTTCATTGGCTGATCCAAAGAATGATCCCAAAGGGCTTTATATTGCATTTGAGATGAACATTTGGTAGAATCGGATATTTATTCTTTTTTTTTTTTTTCCAGAAAATTCTATACATTTTTAATGCTCTAACAGTCCCAAAATCTAAATTAATAATTCAGAATTCAAAGAATTCTTAGATTTAGAAAAATCTAAATGGAAATCAATCAATAAATCTACCAATGTCCAAGAAAAAGATCAATTCAAGTCCCACAGTGACCCCTCAGACCTTCTCAGTGTAGATGGGGCTTCCAGAAAGTTCCGACAGGTGAACGAATTCCAGGTGCAGCGTTCCGAACTCGGCGAGGATGCTGCTCCCGGCGGAGGCCCAGCCCCAGCTCCAACTCGTGCCACTGCAACAGAGGGCACAGCAGGCAACGTGAGTAACCCTCGCCCACGCCATGCCGCCATGGCAACCATGCCAGCCCACCACCAAGCAGGTACCCAGCAGAGTGGGCAGTCGGAGTCATGGCAACAAGATACAAAAACACAGAAGGAAAAAAAAAAACATGCAAAAGCCTGTTTGGAGCTGGATGAGTTAGTTCTGGACTGATTCCTACAGGATAATTCATCCCTCAAACATCTGTAGTTGTTTTTAATGAAAGAAACAAACAAAAATAAACGAGATAAATGTAGTAAATATTAATGCTCCAGTATAATATTAGTGTTGATCACGTCTCCAGGCAGAGAACTTGGCAAGAAACAGAAACAGTAGATTATTGATCATTTTATTTCTTGTTTTTCACAAAACAGCCTAAATTAAATATTGAATGAAACACCTAAACACCTTCTGAAGAGTAATGTATCATATTTTTCGTTATAAACTTATGAAATAATCATGACTGTGACTCATGATGATTCCTAAGACACCAGCTTGTGTTGGGAAGCCATGAAAACCGATACGCTGGTCAGACAACTTTATAGCAGATTCAGGATTCTTTAATTGTGGACTGGAGAAGATTAAGTGCCCTTTAGGTGTTTGTGTGGGAATGTGGGAGTGTGTGTATGTGTGTGTGTCCTATGATGGACTAATGTCCTGCTAGTGTGTTTCTCCATCTTTTGTCCTAGGAGTGCTAGGACAGGCTTCAGCACCACCATCACCCCTGGTTTTGGGGCAGCAGGACTAACCACTGTGCCACCATTCCGCCCATCATTAAACCCTAATGTTCCTTAAAGGGTTAATTGTAACAGTTTCCATGTTCATTGCTTGGTTGAAGTTTGGAGAAATAAAATCACATAGCAAGGACTTTAGAACCCGTGTGGACCCATGTTCTCCAAAGAACCTGGGGCAGTGGTGGCCTAGTAGTTAGGGAGTTGCCCCGGATCGGCAAATTGTGGGTTCGATTCCCTCACCGGTAGGTTGTCCTGAGGTACCCTGGAGCAAGGTACCGTCCCCGTCACTGCTCCCCAGGCGTTTTCAATAGCTGCCCCCTGCTGCACGTGTTTGTATGGGTGAAATGCAGAGGTTGAATTTTGTTGTTTTGCTGCACTTTACAATGACAAGGGCTTTCACTTTCACTTTAGAGCAGCTAAATTTTATTTTATTTATTTAAAAATTTTTTTACAGTGTCCAGACTTTTGACTGCACTCCGTGTTCAAGCATCTGCCCATGTGCAGCCGGGACAGGTAAATAAAAGCCGGACACGCTGCTGTCCATCAGTCTGGACTCATCCGTCCCACTGATATGTTTCTTTATTACATTCAGCTTAACCTCTAAACAAATTGCTGGAACATTATTCTAGATATTATTTCTATTAGAACTTCATTTTCAACAGGAAACAGAACGTCACTGTAGATATTTTAGCAATATTTCAATTTTTAATACTTGGATCGCAAATATTTTATCAGAATGTAATTCTTGTCTGTGTGTGTGTGTGTGTGTGTGTGTGTTTGCATGTACATGTGTGTGTCTATTTGTGTGTGTGTGTATTTGTGTGTGTGTGTGTGTGTGTGTGTATTTGTGTGTGTGTGTGTGTGTGTGTGTGTGTATATGTGTGTGTGTATTTGAGTGTGTGTGTGTGTGTGTGTGTGTGTGTGTGTGTGTGTATTTGTGTGTATGTGTGCTTGTGTGTGTGAGAGAGAGAGATCGTGGAGTTGATGCTCACCTGCCCAGGTTGATGACTCCACGGGGGATGCCGGTGGGGGTGCTGAATGCAGGCAGAAGCTTCTCACCGAGCTCCAACACCTTCTGCTTAAACACCTGAGAAACAACAGAGACACAATGCGTCAACACACACACAAACACACACACAAACCCTACCATCTTCCCCCTGCAAACACACTCCATCAACACCCTGCAGGACAGAAATCTGCTAAAACACCAGCAACAGATGACCTGTAATCCAGACAGATTACAGAAAGAAGGCATCAGGCCAGATCACAGCAGACACTTGTGTAATTAAGTCATAAATCTGTTCTTTATTACATTTTGAGCGAAATCTTTTCTCTTCAATCACCGATGGGATTGGCTGAAAAGTGCCCAACGTGTATGTTCTCGGAAAACTGCTCCACTGTGTGGAAGAGTGACGTTGATGTTGATGTTGACGATGTTGATGTTGACGATGTTGATGTTGAGTAAAAGTTAAAATGTTCAAGCTGCTTCCACATCGAGACAAGGTCAAAAACAAGAGAAAGGACAGAATTAAAATTCTGTCAAAAACTCTAAGCATGAGGAGACACTTTGAGGAAAGTTTGAGTAAAATAAAAATAGCATGAGTAAATAAAAAAAATAAATAAAAATTACAGTTTACCATGTTATTAATAGTTGAGGGCTATTTATCCTAGTCAAAGCTAAACAAGGCTATTCAAAGATGAACAAAGCTAGTCAAAGATTAACAAGGCTAGTCAAAGCTAAACAAGACTAGTTAATCCTAAAAAGGCTGTTCAAAGCTAACCAAGACTAGTAAAAGCTAAACCAGACTAGTCAAAGCTAAACAAGACTAGTTAGGGCTAAACAAGGCTAATCAAAGCTAAACATCCATCCATCCATCCATTCTCCTCCGCTTATCCGAGGTCGGGTCGCGGGGGCAGCAGCTCCAGCAGGGATGCCCAGACTTCCCTCTCTCCAGCCACTTCTTCCAGCTCCTCCGGGCGGATCCCAAGGCGTTCCCAGGCCAGCCGAGAGACATAGTCTCTCCAGCGTGTCCTGGGTATTCCCCGGGGTCTCTTTCCGGTGGGACGTGCCCAGAACACCTCACCAGGGAGGCGTCCAGGGGGCATCCTAATCAGATGCCCGAGCCACCTCATCTGACTCCTCTCGATGCGGAGGAGCAGCGGCTCTACTCTGAGCCCCTCCCAGATGGCTGAGCTTCTCACCCTGTCTCTAAGGGAGAGGCATCACTGCGGACGCTGCCCCGATCCGCCTGTCGATCTCCCGCTCCATTCTACCCTCACTCGTGAACAAGATCCAAAGATACTTAAACTCCTCCACTTGGTGTAGGATCTCACTCCCAACCCTGAGAGGGCATTCCACCCTTTTCCGGCTGAGGACCATGGCCTCAGATTTGGAGGTGCTGATTCTCATCCCAGCCGCTTCACACTCGGCTGCGAACCGATCCAGAGAGAGCTGAAGGTCATGGCATGATGAAGCCAACAGGACAACGTCATCTGCAAAAATCAGAGACCCAATCCTGAGCCCACCAAACCGGACCCCCTCAACACCCTGTCTGCGCCTAGAAATCCTGTCCATAAAAGTTATGAACAGGATCGGTGACAAAGGGCAGCCCTGGTGGAGTCCAACTCTCACTGAGAACAGGTCCGACTTACTGCCGGCATTGCGGACCAAGCTCTGACACCGATTGTACAGGGACAGACAGCCCTTAACAGGGAATCCGATACCCCATACTCCCGGAGTACCCCCCACAGGACTCCCCGAGGGACACGGTCGAATGCCTTCTCCAAGTCCACAAAGCACATGTAGACTGGTTGGGCAAACAAGGCTAATCAAAGCTAAACAAGGCTAATCATGGCTAAACAAGGCTAGTCTGAATAAGGCTAAGCTAAACAGGTCTGGGAAAGGCTAGGCAAGGTTATTTGAGGTTAGTCAAGACTAAATGTGTCCAGGCAAGGCTAAACAATGAAAACAACGCTAGGCAAGTCACATCTGTAACGGTCCTGTGCCAGTAGAGGGCGCCCTGCTCTGATTGTGCGCACCTGGGCTTGGGGGCCAGGTGTGCTTCATCGGGGGGCTGGGGTTATAAGCCCCAGTGAATCAGAGCAGGGCACTGGTCATACTGTGTGCGCACTGTGAATTTACTCGGGTTATGTTTTACATTTGTTATTTTGGTTAATATGTTTAGTTCTGTGCACGTTATCCGTCATTAAAGTCCAGTACGAAACTCGGCTCTGCGTTGGCGTCCAGTCCTTAATATCGCCCCGTGACAACATCTACATGATCACTGTTTAAAACAAATGTGATTTTTTACTTTATTGATCTCAGAAAAAATGAAAAGTTTTAAGGGGTTCACAATAACCCCACAGCTTCCCCCTGGTTGAAGGTGCTACAGGAGTGTATAGAATGGGTTAAATAAAGAGGACAAATTCACACTTTTCAGAAAGAGTTGCCGTCTCTGCCCTGAATCAGAATCTGATGAAAGACAAAGAGAAATGCACTGCTTCTGATTCTGGAGGCTCATATTCATTCAGTTTCACTGAATCACACCACTCACTTTCTACTTTAAGTAGGGCGGCTTTGGTGGGACATCTCGCTGGGAGCATTTAAAGAGGACTTCAGTTTACTGCTGACTTTACAGGCAGAGAATTAAACGCACACTGTGATATCTATCAAATAAACCCCCATCTCACACACACACACACACACCAGTGTTGTTCACCTCATAAATCTGTAGCTACTCAATAACACACACCTGGACACATAAACACACAGGTGCTGTTTAACACTTGCCACAATGTCCCCCTCTAAGGCTGATTAGCCATAAAGCTTCCACTGCAGTTATAGCCGAGTCTTAATTCACACACACACACGTTTAATTTCTCACACAATGAAGCAGTAAGGTCTGAGACCGTCTCAGGCTAACAGAGAAGAATGTTTTCCCTCACTTGTCCACTGCTATGGGGACACTCTGGTGGACAGATGTTAAGAAGCCTTCATTTAATTTGTGTTTCCTTGTCTGAACCACCAGGAGAAGCATCTTCATGTGGCTGACCCTCATGTGTTTAGTCTGTTAGAGTTACAACTTCATACATTCACAGTGGCAGAGGACAAAGTATTTCCCATCCCATCCTCCCTTGCTTTGACATGGTTGACATCTGGCAACCCTAGTTGTTATCACACCCTATCGTTGGATGGTATCGATGGCACCAGAGTTTTTGATGTTATGTTGCCACCTTTTTATGAGCTAATCATGTTGCTGCACAGAAGCACGGTCCCGTTTTCTGTTCACCACAGTGGATCATCCCTCTCCATGTCTTCCTGTCCTCTGCATCTTCCTGTTTTACACCGGCCACCTTCATGTCCTCTCTCTATATCCATAGACCTCCTCTTTGTCCTTCCTCTTCTCCTCTTGCCTGGCAGCTCCATACTTAACATCCTTCTCCCAGAACACTCCTCATCTTTCCTCTGCACATGTACAAACCAGTCTCACATTTCTGTCCTCCCAAGCGCAATCAGCTGTCTTTATCCAGGAACCTGCACTTTAAAAACAAAGTTTTGGGCACAAACACAAACACTGGATATGAGCCATTGCTTTGTGAGCCAAACCTACCTCGGAAATGCCCATTTTCATACGATAATAAGAAAAAGAGTCGGAAGTATGTCTTCATGGGTCTGTTCCCTTGCTGGCGGATTGTTAATTGTGGGAGGCCTGGAGCCCTGAATGGAAAGCACATTATCTATTAGATCGCGCTGCCGTGGGAGGACTCGGTGGCCCGAACAGACATATATAGACACATCCCGGCCATGGCGGCGGATTGATCTGCTGTGACAGCAGACAGCTATCACATTTCACTTTCAATTTGGGTTCTTCAGAGGATGCGCAGGCCGGGACGGGAAAAAAAGGATTTTCTCTTCCCAGCTGTCGTAAAATAACCCAACTTACATTAACACCTGCAGAGAGCATCGGAGCCGGAGCGTGTGAAGACATACCGTGCCATCTTCATTTTGCTGGAATAACACTGTTGCAGACAAAAACCACCAAACAGGAAAACTCGTTCTTTGCTTGTGAGTTATAAATTGGTGGTGCAGAGTTACAAAGCAACGAATTACAAAAACTTTGTTGCTGTACCCAAGTGGAGTTTTCCAGAATCTTTATGTGAGTATTTTTCTGATGACTTTTCCTTTTCCTACCTACATCTGAACCCAGATATCTGTACTTTCTGCTCTTCTCCTCTACTTTAGTCTGGAAGCAGTTGAAGAGACCTTTCCAACATCGAGATCCCTTGTACGACAGATCTGACAGAAGGAAAATGATGTTATGACATAAAAAAAAAATCAATACACCCATTTTCTCCACCATCCACTCTCTTCTTCTCGATCTGGCTGTCCTGAACTAATGGAAACACAGAGGAACCGTCTTTCCTGTTTATTTCTTGTCTATTTAGGCTAAAACGGGTTTTTGACGTTGGGAAGGTGATGAAAAATAAAAATAATGGAGAAATGGAGAAAAGGAGTCTGTTCTGAAAGTGGAAAGAGTAGAAAGAACAGATAGTATGGTATATGTGCAGGAAAGAGAAGTAAAAGTAATCTACTAAAATACAATAACTTAGTATTTGTATTTCATTACTTCCCATCTCTGGATTGCAGCTCCAAGACACGACGGCATGTGAAAATGACTCAATAGGCAATACTATGCTTCATCCAACAGGATGTTTGGACGAGAAACAAACCGATGCCCTCAGCTCACATTTAGGGGGGTGCACCTCTCTGCCCACAAACACATGCACAACCAATCAGAAACATGCAGCAATGCTTCCATTCGATGGGTGCCAACATGTTCTCTTCTTCTAAGACTGTATAATGAACGAGGTATTGAGTGATCCCTTCCCAACATCGTTGAGTCCTTCGAAGAATGCCATACACATAGGTCCTGCTTTCAGAGTCTGCAAAGGACAGGCCGTAAACCAAATGCTAAATCATCTGGCCTTTTGGACTAGGTGTCACTCCTGTTGCCTAGCAACCTTGATAGCTGCAACTATTCCCACCATTATTAACTCTTGCTAAACTGAAAAAGACGAATTAGTGTTACATTTGTTTAGTTTTTAAAATACTTTAACTGTTAACAATCACTGCCATGCATTGGATCTTGGGATATGTTGGACTGTGAAGGACACACTCCTTGGAGCATCCATTTCCATGAAAACAAATTTACTCAAATTGGAACGGCCCTGCCATGGCTTCATGACCTATTCGGCCATTAATGGCAGCCCTTGATTTGGGACGCACCTTGTTTAGGCCGGTGTCGCTCTCTAAACTGTTTGGTAAGACTGAGACTATCCAGGCTGGATCAGTAGATCTCTCTGTCTTTGAAGTGAGTCATTCAAGCAGAATGGTGACAGCAGGGAGGTTTTGGAGTTAAGTGCATGATAGTTTTGCCCTCAATGACTTTTAAAAGGCCGTTTCGGAATTACTCAGGGCCAGAGGCTCTCGGCTGGAGGTGGCCAGCACATTTACCAAAACAAACAGCAGACGAGATGAAGATGACCGAATGAATAGAGAGGAGGAGAGGAAAAGAACTGTGGCTGCAAAAAAAAGCTGCCAAAGAAGAGTGTGAACACAAGCCTCGAGGACATTGTTGTGGCCACTGTGTGTAACGGCCTGACAAACTGGGCACCTGCCTGGGTCCATATGGAGCATTAGCACTTCATTACGGACCCCAAAAGAGAAGAACTGCAGCTTTTGGATTCTTTTGATGATGTTCTAAAAAGTACATTTTGCTAAAGGCCAGGATTCAAGGCTACATAGGACAGACATAAACCCCTTCATGACGGCTAAAATAAAACTCCAGCAACATTTATAACAGCTTATTCAAACAAGCATCAGCACTCATTGATTCTGAGGAACAGTAACGGTAACACCGCCCCCTAAAGGCAACATAAGCCCTTATTGATCAAGCATCAGTTATCCTAACTGCTCCTCAGAAGAAGTAATGGGACACTATCACTAAAGGACAGGACTCAGAATGTGGTGGACATCAACATAAGCCCTTTGGAACAAGATATTAACTGACACAGACATAAAGGCTTCATCAAACAAACATCTTCGCTGAAGGACAATATTCATGACACTTGACAAAAGGCTCATTAACATTTATAAAAGCTACTTCAGAGAGTCATTGGTTGTCTTAATACCTTCCAAGGTTAAGTGTAGAACTTTGCAAAAGGCTGGTGTTCATAAGGCTACATAACGCATGCATAAGCCTTGTATGACTGACAACTGACATAAACCTACACAGACATTCATGAAGTGAAAAGTGACTATTTTTTTGTCATTGTGAGACACAGCACAGCACACAATGAAAGGCACTGAAATTCAGCCTCTGCATTTATCCCATACACACTGTGCAGCAGGGAACAGTGATGGGGACGGTACCTTGCTCAAGGGTACCTCAGGGCAACCTACTGATCTAGGATTCGAACCCATGATCCTGGGGCCTAGTTCCTAACCATTAAGCCACTGCTACCCCTTTCTTAGGGTGAATAAAGGCATAACACAAAGGTCATAACTCTAAGAAAAAAATAATGGTAGCACATTGTTGTAGGCTGCAGTTCATAAGGCTACATGAAATCAGGGTGGCGGTGGTCCAGTGGTAGGATACTTGCCTATGGACCTATGGCTCAAGATGTCCCAGGTTCGAATCCCACCTCTGGCACTACCACCACTGGGTCCCTGAGCAAGACCCTTAACCCTGAGTTGCTCCAGGGGGACTGTCCCTGTAATTAGGACATGTAAGTCGCTCTGGATAAGAGCGTCTGCTAAATGCCGTAAATGTAAATGTAAATGTAAATCTATGAGCCTTTTATGACGACTGCCATGAGCATACAAACATTTATAACGGCTCACTCAAACTGTCAGAATACCTACTAAGATGAAGTAATGGCAACAATTTGCAAAAGGTCAGTGTTGATAAGGCTTCGTTACTCATACATAAACCTTTTATGACAGCTGACATAGAAGATGTTATGCCAACTGCTGCTTGTTTGAATACACTTCTAAGAGGTGACAAATAAGGTGAAATGAGGCATGGCAACTGACATAAAGCTACATAGACATTTTAAGAGGATAACAAGATGCCATAATGTCCTTCAGACTAAAGCAGCCCTTATGATGCCTGACTTTTAGCCTTTAAGACCTTCATTTGTTAATTGAGAGTGATAGTTGTCTGGCTGGTTCAGGTGGGTTTGTAGGGCCTGTTTGTGGTCCCAGTTCTTGTGTGTAAGGCAGGCTGTCAGTGGACATGATCTGCTCCTTAACCAGACGGTTGATATGAGGATAAAGCAGCACTGTGGTGCTGGTGTCTGTAATTATTAAAGCCCCTCCATTGTTCTCAGTGCCTCCTGCATGTCGTCTGCTCTCTGAAGAGCCTGTTATGTAACCAAGTGCCTCTGACACTGCGAGAGTTCACTCGGATGGCTTTGATTCGCTCTGTGTTTTAATGTCTCAATCAGGAGCTGCCAAAAAGCGGAGCTGCCACTGACCCTGGAGCAGGAATGAGCCGTTAAAACGTGTAGCACAGCTGCTGAAAGCCTCTGTAGTCACGCTATCAAAACCTAACTGCAGATAGGAGCTGTTTAAATAGAAATTAACTTCTTTCTGCTTTCTGGCCTTGGTTCCTATAGAAAAATGAAGACAAAAGCAAACTGAAGCTTCAAGGTCGGCCCCAAGACCTTCTCGTCTGTCTGAACCGGGGCTGGTGGTGAAGTCTGTACACAAGTGATGAGCATCTGCACTGCTGTTACTGGAACCCTGCAGTTTGCCTTCAGGATTAAGCCCTTAATGGCCTCTGTTTTGTCTAACAATCATACAGACGTCATATGAACAGAGATCATATGAACATGATCACTAGGGGGCAATGTCCAAACCACAGTATTAAGAAATTACAAAGCAAAATCAGGGGCCTATACTAATATTACATATTTTATCTGTCAGATTTGCTTGATTGGATCATGAAGCTCAATGAATATTATATTATATATACATATTATATAAATATAAATGAATGAACAAAGAATGCTTTTAGAAATATAAATAATAATTGTTTATTTTTATCAATTTACATAATGCAAAGTGAGCAAACAGAAGAAAAATCTAAAGCAGATCAATATTTGGTGTTACTACCTTTTGCCTTCAAACCAGCATCAGTTCTTCTGGCCCCCACAGAGCCCTGATCTCAACTTCATCCAGTGTGTCTGGATCACATGAAGAGACAGAAGGATGTGAGGAAGCTACATCCACAGAAGATCTGTGGTTAGTTCTCCAAGATGTTTGGAACGACCTACCAGCCAAGTTCCTTCAAGAACTGTGTGCAAGTGTACCTAGAAGAAGTTATGCTGTTTTGAAGGCAAAGTGGTCACACAAAATATTGATTTGATTTAGATTTCTCTTTTTCTCATTCACTGCATTTTGTTGATTGATGAAAATAAATGATTAAGACTTCCATTTCTGAAAGCGTTCTTTGTTTACAGCATTTTTTCCACACCTGCCTAAAACTTTTGCACAGTACTGTATATATATTAATATACATCATAGAGAGAGCTGTTTGTATCTGCCTATCTATCTGTTCTGTCCATCCATTTGTCCATCTGTTTGTCAGTCCGATTATCTGTCTGTCTGTCTGTCTGTCTATCTTTCTTCAGACTTGGAAAACCACTTGAATGGTGGAAACTTATAGCAACAGCACTTCATAAACATCAGGAAGCTCTAGCTGGGCAGAAGTCTGATAAACTGACAGGACAGGGTGGCTGTGAGGAGCACCTGACAGGAGCACGGTATATTCTTGATAATTATGGTTATGGGTGAGCATCAACTCATTCTAAGGGGCATCCACGTACTTTTGGCCAGGAATGATAGGAAGATGTGAACTTTTTTTTATGTGTAGACACTTCAGTTAACGTGTCGCTTTTCCAGAAGGTCTAAGCATGAATCATTTCCACTGCTTGAGTTCCTCTGCAGCTCGGCTTTTTACCCGAGGTGGCGGCTGATCGTATACGGCTGCAAAAAGGCTCCGGCTAGCTGGCCTGTCAGCTCCCATTCTTCAGGCCTGCAAACGACGTAGCCCCATCTGGTGTTTTTCTGCAGCGAGAGGGGTTAGAGATGACCCGAGCTCAGGCTGTGTCACTGGGGGTCTCCAGTAATGGAAACAGCCCGCGGTGGAAGCTCTTCACTCCAGCAGATGCAGCGGGGGGTCTAAATGAAAAGATACTCCCCCCCAGGGCTCAGACCGATCTTCTGACTTGTTCCCACTGCCTCGGAGACGCCGGCCGTACGTGACCGGCTCAGTCCTGCTGAGTCACAGGCTGGGAGGTGGTTTAAAGGGCTCATGTTAACATTTCCTTGTATTTTTCCCACCCAAAAGTCAGTTTGTGTGATTTTATAAGAAAACAAGTTTGAGGCAGATATGTGAGGATTTAGGACAGAAGTTAGCGCAATGCTAATGCTTCCATAATGAAAACCGGGCCAAATTTTCCCTCTTTTGGGAAGGAAACGGATCTAACCTTGGTTGGCACTTGCAATACCGTGCCCGGAGCAGTGCTGATCTAATCCCTACCTTCATTAACATTAAAACCCTTTAATGTTAAATATTATACAATTATTATAAAACATAAAATTGTTCAATTGCAAAAAAAAAAGAAATTTAAAATGAATAAAATGTAATCTAAACAATTAACATCAGATTAATGACTGAGAATGTCTTTTTAATTATATGACTATATAATTTTAATATGACCTAAATTCTTGATGTCTTTTTATATGATTGATTGTTAAATAAAAAATAAATACAATAAATACAATTTAAAATTCTATATCTATCTATCTATCTATCTATCTATCTATCTGTCTGTCTGTCTGTCTGTCTATATTTATATGCAAGCTTATTGTAATTTTAGGGCTAATTCAGTTCTCTTTTTATTTCCATTCACACTTTGCTGTCTAATATAATATTCCGTTTTGCGGTTATTTTACACAGAGAAAGTGAATGAGGTGGAAAAGGGCAGCGAGCAGCTCCATTACCAGCTGGAGGACGACACTCTTCTTGAGCGAAAGCTACTTAATGCAGAAGTGTACAGAAATGCCACCAGTGGCCTTTCAGTGACCGCAGTCTGCTGGACTGCTGGCCGATTCTACAGGTGACGATGAATAATCACAGCTGAGGCTCTGCTCAGGCAGAATTACCCGCAAGGGGTTGAAGGACTATTTCCGTCCATCTAGGAGTGATGTCCAGTGTTTTTGTGGAAAATGAAAGAAGCAGGGCCTTAAACTCAGGGTGGGATGGTCATTAAGAGCAGCACTACATTGGCTGCCATTCGAAGACCACACTGTTTATGGACACACTGCAGTCCATAAACATCTCTACAAAATCTTCCAAATCTTCAAAATATCTTTCCAAGACATTTTAGATCACTTCTTTTGGTGCTTTACCATTAATGTTTGCCATAAAGGTGCTGTTTAGTCACAACTGTTTCAGTTGAAAAAAAAAGAGCTCTACAGAACCCTGGGTCCGAGCCCCTGGTGAGTAACAGGGATAAAGTTCCCTAAAACTGGAGGAAGGAACCTCGGGAGGAACCAACACTGAAAAGGTGAACCTGTCCACCTCTGGTTGACACCAGATAATCAGGAAAGGAAAAAGAAATGACATTAGAGTAAGCTAAATAGATTTATGCCCTGATTGCTGGTACAATGTGGGTTCATGGAAAAGAGATCCATTAAGAGTCTGTAATTGTCTGTAATTGGTGGTTAAAAGTGAAAAACAGTTCAATTAAAAGTTAGTTAAAATAAATCACTTTGAGCTGACAGAGTTAGCAAAAAAGCTCAAAAATGACAAACATTGAGATATAGTTTTGTTTCTTATACTGCACGTTAATCTGTGGGTTAAATCCAGTCCTCCTGTCCTGCACCCTCCAACATTTGGTCCAATCTGATGGATGCTGGATGCAGAGTCAAAAATTGTCGGTTGATTGATTGATTGACTGATTGATCGTTTTGGTGGTTGATTGATTGGCTGATTGATTGCCTGATTGGTCGTTTTGGTGGTTGATTGATTGGCTGATTGATTGCCTGATTGGTCATTTTGGTGGCTGATTGATTGGCTGATTGATTGACTGATCAGAAACCTAATAAACTTTAAACCATGGAACTACTCCTACATCCCCTTTAAGAGCAGATTACCCATAAGGCCCTGCACTTATATTTCCCCCCTTTACCCCTTTCAATCGGCCAAGTCATTGCTTTTTTGCAGATGATTCTGTGCTGCAGCTATGAGCCTCAGACAGCTAACAAGTAATGGGACCTTACATGCAGCAGTTACCATGACGCTAACCGCAGGCCTAAACCATCACACACTTGCCTAAAATCATCTGGAGATGTGCGGCAATCTCAAACAGACTGGATTATATGGTTTCTGACAAATGCGGATGACCCACCCCTCAAAAAAATCGGCTCATCAGAGCAAAATGGGCTCTGAGATCACAGGCCTTTGGAGGTTTGTCAGATTTCGCAGCGCAGGATTAATTAAACATCTGTTTACTGAATGTGGGTTCAGTCTGGAGCTGAACGAGGCCTGCTGATACAGATCTGTTCAGCCGTTTGTTGGGCTGCAAGACGCTGTGCATTATTCATACACACGCATCACCAATGACTACACAGCCAGGAATACATTACACAGCAGGCCTTCACACTCGAGGGTGCATCGCTGTCTTTAATTCCAGGACTGCAGCTGAACGCTGCACCTAAAACAAAACCTAGTTTTCATAATGTGCTTCTGTAGAAGGGACTGCACAGAGTCATCCGGAGTGGGATTGGTGTGAAATGATGGCGGTGGTGGATGTAACCATACTTCACAAATCTGTGCATTTTATTCCCACCAGTGAAGCTCTTTGTGTCTGAGTGCTTCTATTGGATGATGGTGATTAAACAGTGAAATCTAAATCCAAATCAGTTCCATTGACCTGTCAGTGTGAAGACACAGCAGTGAACCACAACAAACAGCTTTCTCTACATATAAATCAAAGCAGTAGCAACAGGCAACCATACATCCAGCGCCTGGGGAGCAGTGTTGGGGATGGTACCTTGCTCAAGTGTGCCTCAAGCTAACCTACTGGTCTGGGACTCAAACTCAGGACCTTCTGACTATGGGGGCTGGTCCCATTCGTTCATTTTTCTGAGTTTTAGAGTGTTTTAAGAGTTTATCCATTACCATTTTCCCTTTCCAGCTCCCCTACTAACCGCAGTTTCTGTTGGACATAAACTAGTGAACATGTTTGTATTTTAGACGTTTATCAGCGTTTCCATTGTTCATCTTAGATTCCAAAATGATGGTGACAACATCTAAAAGAATCAACCCTTTTAATCATTCCAGGTCAATGTCATAAGACTGACTGAATATCTGGGAAACACATATATGTTCACCCTGAGGGGGGTCTGCTGCCATGCCAGTGGGGACTCTATAGGATGTGACCGTATCCCGTTGCTTTGTAATCCAGCCTTGAATTGCAAAATAAACCCATAAATGATAATCCCGACATTGAAGGTCTTCTGGGATCATTGATCCATTTCTCCATATTGGAAACATTTATATTTGTTAGTATGGTTGTTAACCACCACTGCAAATACTAAAAAATACTAAAAAGATTCTGAGTTGGCTCATGTCAGGAAAAAAAAGTGCTTTTTTATAAACAGTTTAAATCTACCTACCAACAGTACATGGTCCCCTTTCATACCTTAAAAATGTCCGTCCCAAGGGAAATAGGGTTATTTGTACCCTCTAATAACCTAATGTTTTAAAGTCTGGAGTCAGGACGAGGTACACGACATCAATCCAGCAGTGAAATATGGTGGAATTGTGTCCCCTAACTAAAGGTACTGAAGGTGTATTTTGATGGGACCACACCTGGGACACAAGAGGTTCCACCACAGTCCCTTATTTTTCCCAGAATAACATTTGATGGACCACAAATAAATAATAAAATAGCTAAAATAGCTAAATGTAAACAGTAGAATTTATCATTTAGTGTATGAGCTTTCGTTAAGACATAATGTCCCCGTAATGTAAAGATGTCCATGTTTTTAGTGTCCGGGGAGTCTACCAACAGCTTAACGCTCAAAACCTTTGTGAGCGCTGAAGTCACATATATTCAGATGCTCTCTCTCTCTCTCTCTCTCTCTCTCTCTCACTCTCTATCAATTCTCTCTCACTCTCTCTCATCTCTCTCTCGTTCTATCATTTCTCTCTTTCTATTATCTCTCTCTCTCTATCATTTCTCTCTCTCTTTCTATCATCTCTCTCTCGTTCTATCATTTCTCTCTCGTTCTATCATTTCTCTCTATTTCTCTTTCTATCACTCTCTCTCTATCATTTCTCTCTTTCTTTTTCTATCATCTCTCTCTCTCTTTCTTTTGCTATCATCTCTCTCTCACTCTCTCTATCATTTCTCTCTCTCTCTCTCTCGCTCTCTCTCTTTCTCTCTAGCTCTAGTGTAGCTTTCCTTCTGCACTAATTAGCACAGCGAGGTGAGCGCCAGGCTAAATGAAGCTCGTCGGAAGCCCGACCGTCAGCTGGGAAGGATTTGATGAGTATGTGATTGGCATTTGGTGGCAGCTGTCAATCACAGCGACTCCTCAATGAGCTGAGAAGATGCTGCTGCTCATGGTGAACCCAGGCCTCGCTCATAACCAGATCTCACCAACCAATTATTCAGCATGCACTATCAATTATTCACTCAGCAGAGTGACTTAGTCATAATACGGTATAAATTATTCCATTTCCACTATGAATCAGTCAGTATCTGCTATGAAATATTTTGTATCCACAATGAATTTTAGTGGGCACGGTAAAGTATTTCGTCTCTGCTAAGAATTACTTACAGTTATGTGACAGTCAGCGTGCAGTATAATGGATATTATGCAGAATCCATTTTGAACACAGACTGTGAACTATTCCGAATCTAATATAAATAATTCACTATCTACTATGAAGCAGTATCGGTATCCAGTATTCTCTGCAAACTCTGAGATGTAAATGAAGTGTAAAATGTAAGTCAGTAATCTTTAACAATCATCAATCGTTTAAAAATAGAACCCACCAGCAAATTTATTCCAAAATCATATTATCTGTAGAAAGTGACAAATGTTGAGTACTTTCTGTGTTTGAGCCCAATTTCATTACTGTAGTGGCTCCACTACTGATCATTCAGGAACCATTATAGTAGAACACCAGGGTTTTAATGGGAATTGGTCTGAAAAATCCTGTATTAGAAGAAAAACAGCTGAACGTTCAGTCTGAAGACTCAACGAAGTCGAGTCGAGAGTGTGGGCGGGAAAAACGCCCGCTGGTTTCCTCGGGCAAAGCCTCCGTGAGTCCAAGCTGCTGCAGAGTTACGACCTTTAGAGCAAAGTTTTCAGCAGCAGCATAAATTCAGCAGGAACTCCTGCGTAGTCAGGACTGTTGTGTTGCGTCCATGAATATTTATGCGGATCCGATCGAACGAGCAGAGAAACATAAGTCCTGTTTATGTGGGGCTAGAGAACGACTCGGAGATGAGTTTTCTGACTCTGCAGCTCGCTTACAGGGTGAACACACACTCAGGCTTTTGTTTAAGATCCCAGAAAAGAAAAGTCAAATACTTAATGGATGTGAAGTGAAGTGAAAGCGAAAGTGACTTTTTGCAAGCACACATCAGCACACTCACTGAAACACAACAAAAGGCTTCCTCTGTATTTAACCTATTCATACACGTGCAGCAGAGGGCAGCTATATCCAGCACCCAGGGAGCAGTGAAGGGGGCGGTACCTTGCTCAAAGGAACCTCACAGCCAACCTACTAGTCCGATGATTCAAACCCATGACCTTTTGATACTGGGGCCAGATGTGGCTTCCAGAGGTGGCAAAATTCCAGTATAAAAGTTAAAAGTATGAGAATGTTCTCAGAGTATAAAGTAAAAAGTACAGGAATGTACTCAGAGTAGAAAAGTAAAAAGTACAGGAAAGTGAAAACCCTTGTCATTGCGAGGTCACAGCACTGCACACCATGAACCACAACGAAATTGGACCTCTGCTTTTAACCCATGCACACAAACACCGTGCAGCAGTGGGCAGCTATTGAAAGTGCCTGGGGAGCAGTGACAGGGACGGTACCTTGCTCAGGGGTACCTCAGGGCAACCTACTTGTGAGGGAATCTAACCCACAATCTTCCGATGCGGGGCAACTCCCTCACCACTAGGCCACTGCTGCCCCTGGAATGTACTCAAAGTAGAAAAGTAAAAAGTACAGGAATGTACTCAGAGTAGAAGAGTAAAAAATACAGGAATATACTCAGAGTAGAAAAGAAAAAAGTACGGGAATGTACTCAAAGTAGGAAAGTAAAAAGTACAGGAATGTACTGAGAGTATAAAGCAAAAAGTAGAGTAATGCACTCAGTATAAAAGGAAGAAGTGTCGCCTCTGAAGGATGTTTGTAGCTTCTGTTTCAACATTAACTTCACCGCTTCACTTTCATCCACGTCTCTACTAGTTCTCCTGTCACGGACACACACTCAACACACGCCTGAATTCCACCGTCCACTCTCCCTGTCTTCTCTCTTGCATCTCCTTCTGTCTGTCCTGCACAGATAGACATGCTGAGGGACGTCTTTTCTGTGTATGTGTGTCCATTTAGGCTGAAACTGGTCTCAGTGTTTGGAAGGTGATGGAAAATAAACAAATGGAGAATTCCCCTCAAATACATTCAGAATAAAGTAAGGAATCCATGTTGAAAATGAAAGTAGGGGAAAAGACCAAATAGAAAAAAAAGGTCCCTTTATGTAATATTTTTATGTACTTTTCACAACTAAAGAAAATTCTTGTGTGAAAGATTAGAAAGCTTTTAAAGCCCATTTCGCCCCATTTACCCCATTAAATAAGGACTCAAAGGCGCCCCCTAGTGTTTTTCTTGATGAGAAGGCCAGTAAGTGGTCAGGGCCTCATAAACTGGCTCTGATTATTCCTCCTCCACTGTTTGAGAAATAAAATTTTATTGCCCTATTTGGTTTGAGCATCTACAATTCCCTCTGAAATATGTAATGGACTCATCCCATGACATTTTAAGTACTATCAGATTCTACAGACATGCATCTCAAACATTTAGCAGATTTCTTGGCAGATATTTAAATACTGGGGAACTGAATTAAACTCAACACACTCAAGCCAATACCCTGCTCTTTCCAGGTTTAACGCATAGAGGCAGATTATGCTGCCAGCTGTCCTTTAAACACACAAGCAATAAGCTGATCATTTCAGGAAAGATCTTTCCCTGCTGTACCATTTCTGGTAAAACATCAAACATCTGGACCTGAACCAGCTCCGCTGGAGGCCTGGAGAAAGAGAATGCAGCGAACGTCTTCAAGTCAGATCAGTTATTTAGTAAAGCCACTGGATGACCAATCAAAGTCCATTGCAGCACTGGCAGACCAGAAGTCTGGTCCAATCCTGCACTGAGGAACCGAGACAAAGCTTTCGCCTGCAGGCACTACGTGACCTGCCAAGAGAGTAAGTGAGCATGAAAAATAGCAAGGTTGTGTCGGGATTAGGCTCAGGCTTCGGAAAGATTAAAAGTAGAGCTGCAGTGATCAGCAGGGTTGATTGATGGGGGAAAAAAAGTGACGTCATTTACAAAAACAAAAAAAATATATAAAGTTCATGTGATCCACAAAGTTTTTTCTGACAGACTGTAATACACTACAGGAAGCACAGGGGGCAATAGCGAGTCCTGGTTGACAGAAATAGTAAAAGGTGTAGTATTTCTTCTGAATCCCAGGCGAGTAGGTTGCCCTGAGGTACTCTTGAGCAAGGTACCGTCCCCATTACTGCTCCCCTGGCGCTTTGAATAGCTGCCCCCTCCTGCTCGGTGTGTAGGGGGGGAAGCAGAGGCAGAGGAATTTCGTTGTGTCTCACTGTGTGCTGTGTTTCACAAAGACAAGAAGTCACTTTCACTTTCAACTGAAATTGCAGAAACTCAAGAAAAAAGAATTATGGATGAAAATGAACATATAAAATAATGTTTTATTATTACATATTAATAGAACAGTCACCTTTTCCTGCTAGAAAAATATCGGCTAAGGGAAGTGGGAGATGTGGCTCGAGTCTTTTCTGCATTTGAATAAATTACATTACCGGTGTCGTTGGATTTGTACTAGCACGTACTTTCTGAGCCATTCTGGTTCAAAGTCACCTGTTTAGACGGAAACAGCAAGAACTTGACCTCGCCACAAAAACAGACCAAAATAGAGTCTTTCCTCTCAGAGCAGAGTGGAAAAAGAAAAAAGCTTTTAAAGCCAATTATCCATTTTCTCCAGAAGAGACCACTAGACAGATCAGGATGTTGGGGGAGCTCATTTCCATGTTCCGTCCTTGAGAAGTCTAACGCTATTGAACAAAGAAGCTTCAATTTGTGAAATGCTTGAGCTGATCTATATCCAAGGTCATTGTCTCCAACAATGGGGTTTTGAGGAACAGTCTTATCTTCTTCTTTTTTTTTCCTTTGTAAAGGAGTGACCTTTACATATAGATCTGAATCATTCTGCCTTTTAATAGATCAATAAAGGACACAATATCAGTATTCTCTAACGCAGGGCTCAGAAACAGAAGGAAAAAATTCATCACAAGTAATGATGTAAACAACATTGCGCTCTTAAAGGAGGCAAAACTGGTTCAGGCTTTCACTTTTGTACGGATGCATGTTTGTAAACCTGAAATATCACTGCATTTTGGTTTTGCAGTATTCATCCATCCATTTTCTGCCACTTGTCCCAAACGGGGTCGCAGGGGAGTGCTGGTGTCCAACCCCGCGCACCCTGGACAGGTCGCCAGCCCATCGCAGGGAGGAGCGGGACGGGGACGGCACCTTGCTCAAGGGTACCTCAGGGCAACTTATTGGGAAGGGGTTCGAACCCCTGATCCTCCGATCATGTGGCCAACACCCTACCCACTAGGCCACCGCTGCCCGTTTTGTAGTATTTAAATTTAAAAATGTTAAAATATGTTCCATGTTCAAATACTCTAAAATGGGAACAACAGGCCACCACTCTTCATCAAATACTTCATCAAAAACATCAAATAAGGTCTTATAAACATCAAATAAACAAACGTTACTCACCGCTGCCCTCTAAAGGCCGTATAAACATCAAATAAACAAACGTTACTCACCGCTGCCCTCTAAAGGCCGTATAAACATCAAATAAACAAACGTTACTCACCGCTGCCCTCTAAAGGTCGTATAAACATCAAATAAACAAACGTTACTCACCGCTGCCCTCTAAAGGCCGTATAAACATCAGATAAACAAACGTTACTCACCGCTGCCCTCTAAAGGTCGTATAAACATCAGATAAACAAACGTTACTCATCGCTGCCCTCTAAAGGCCGTATAAACAAAAAAAACTAACGTTACTCACCGCTGCCCTCTAAAGGCCGTATAAACATCAACTAAACAAACGTTACTCACCGCTGCCCTCTAAAGGCTGTATAAACATCAACTAAACAAACGTTACTCACCGCTGCCCTCTAAAGGCTGTATAAACATCAGATAAACAAACGTTACTCACCACTGCCCTCTAAAGGCCGTATAAACATCAAATAAACAAACGTTACTCACCACTGCCCTCTAAAGGCCGTATAAACATCAAATAAACAAACATTACTCACCGCTGCCCTCTATAGGCCATATAAACATCAACTAAACAAACTTTACTTATCGCTACCCGCTATAGGCCGTATAAACATCAACTAAACAAACGTTACTCATCGCTGCCTTCTATAGGCCGTTTAAACATCAGATAAACAAACGTTACTCACCACTGCCCTCTAAAGGCCGTGTAAACATCTAATAAACAAACGTTACACACCGCTGCCCTCTAAAGGCCATATAAACATCAAATAAACAATCACTCACCGCTGCCTTCTAATGGTCTTCAACCTCAAATAAACAAGCATTACTCACTGATGCCCATTAAAACGAAAAAATTGCTGTTCCATGGTACACCAATCTAACATGCTCTAAAACAAAGGGCGCAGAAACTAGAACATAAATGGCAGCTGACAAAACTAGAATCATTTCACTCTGCCTGGATGGAGAGCTTCATACAATATAAGAGGGCACTTACATTAGCACGCTCAGCTTACCTATCCACATTAAAAGTGGTAAAAATAAGTCCAGTTCAGAGTCCAGCAAAAATAATCCTAGATTTTTATTCAACACAATATCTACACTCATGAAGAACCATGCAGAAGCTGAAAGTCAGATTCCTGCAAAGTACAATAGCGATAATTTTATGGATTTCTTTAACAATAAGATTGAAATCATTCGGCAAGAAACCCAAAGCCAAATAACAAGTACACCACGTCTGCTGCCCGAGGCAGATATAGATATAGGTCAAAACCTAATACCAACAGAGGTTAGACTACTTTAATCCAGTTCTGCAGATCAACCTCATCTCAGCTCTTCCAAATTTTCTGCTTGCATCCTCGATTCAGTCCCTACCAGACTACTTAAAGACGTCATGCCAGTAATAATCAGACTTATTAGAAATAGTAAACCCATCTGGGCTATTCGCCAAAAGCATTCTAAATAGTTTTTAAGTTATTAAGCCTTTACTTAAGAAGCCTAATCTCGAACCGTTAATGTTAACAAATTATTGAGTGATTTCTAATTTGCTATTTGTATCAAAGATTCTGGAGGAAGCTGTGGCCCAGCAGTTGTGTTTATATCTGCATAAAAATAACATTTTTGAGAAATTTCAGTCTGGTTTTCCGCCACATCATAGTACTGAAACGGCGCTAGTGAAAATAATAAACAATCTCTTAATGGCATCTGAAAAAGGGTCGGTATCCTTACTGGTCCTCCTCGAATTTAGTGCAGCGTTTGAAAACATGGACCACAATATCTTACTGCACAGACTAGAAAACCTGGTTGGTAAAACAGGAACAGCCACCTCCTGGTTTAATTCATGCTTGACCAACCGCTATCAATTTGTAAAAGTAAATGATGAAACGCCAGCTCATACAAAAGCTAGTTATGGAATCCTGCAAGGCTCTGCCCTAGGTCCCCTACTTTTCATATTATACATGCTCCCTCTGGGTTCAGTTATCAGGAAACATGGAATCAGCTTCCACTGCTATGCTGATGACACACAGTTATATATCTCAGCTAAACCTGACGATAAACTCAAATGTTTTTTGAAAAAACATTATGATCAAAAAATTTGCATAAGATTTTCTTCAGTTTTCTTATGTTAAATTCAGAAAAGACTGAGGTTCCTTTGCTAGGTCCTAAAATTGCTAGAGACAAGCTGTCAGGTTTATATTAACATCAAATAAACAATCATACGGCCTTGAGTACAGCCTGTGACTAATGTTTGTTTATTTGATATTGAAGACCTTTAGAGGGCAGCGTCGAGTAAACATCAAATAAACAAACATTACTCACCACTGCCCTCTAAACTGGACAAGATTAAATAAATATTACTCACTGGCGCCCTCTACTGTTTAAACATTTTATGACAAAACTTACAGTGACCCAAAAAAAAGTTTATTCTCTCCTCTAAGTTTTCGGGGATATGGGATTTTGTTCCCATGGCGATGGTCTATTAATGTATTATTAATAATTTTACACATATTTTCCATTGTAGTGCATGTACTCCAGCCACTCTGCCTGTCAGACGTGGAGGATAATCCACTGGGCTGCAGAGCCTCCTCTCTATAAAGCCTCTGAAAAATGAAAAATGATTCCTGTTCACTCCTCTTCCTCTCTCTCTCTCTCTCTCTCTCTCTCTCTCTGTGTGGTGTGTGTGTCTGTCTGTCTGTCTGTCTCCTGCTCTGTTCAATTCGCTTCATCAAACGGATGGAAGTGTGTTAGTGAGCGCTCAGGCATCTCTCAGTGGGAGCTAGATTGGAGAAAAAAGCAGCAAGGGGACTAGCAGAGCAATGAGGTTTAACTGAGAGAGAGAGAGAGAGAGAGAGAGAGAGAGAGAGAGAGAGAGTAAACAAGTCCCGGCAGGCCTTGACTAGGTCATGCTTCGTTGTGCAGGTCAAAGGTCGGCAGCTCACATTACCTGCAGCATTGCCTCAACACTTTCAAGCCCAATCGGCCCTTCCCAGAGCAGCACTTGGAGAAACAGACCTTCTTTATGTGTGCGTTTTTTTTTCTTCCTCTCTGGATTATTTACTCACAATGTTCCAGAGAGACCGCAGCCATATGCTGAAGCCTGGCTCAAATTTAGCCTTAGTGGCATCCTGTTGGTTGCCATGGCACCAAGGGAATCGTGTTGAGAAAAGCGCGGTTCATTACGGGAATGACATTCAGCTACAGGGATGAGAAATATGGGCAAAAAATATATTTCGGGGCCAACTTTAGGCTATGAAAGCATGAAAAAAAAGTCAGTCTAAAAAATGAGCTGTCAAATGCAAATGGCAAGCAATATTAAGTCCAAAAAAAAAAAAAAAAAAAAAAAAATATATATATATATATATATATATATATAAACATATCAAATATCAAATTCATATCAAATTCTAATAAAGATCTTATCTGACACAAAATATACACATAAAACACGCAATATACTCCTATTATATGCAGGGAACCTGCCTTGTTATCATATTAAATTATCAAATTATCAAATTATTATAAAATTTTATTTCCATATTTCATTCGAATCAGCTCATGATTTTATGCTTCTTTTTGCTTTCTACATTTTAAACCCACGCAAATGTTAATGTTAATTTACATATTTGATTGGATTTATACCCCTTAATTTACTTAAACATGACCATTTTTACACCCTCTCAGTCAACACTGTGCCTTTAAGACCGACGTATATAAACAAGCTCTGTTCTGATTGGCTGCCCTGAATTGTATCTCATTTAAAAAGCCCAGAAAGAAAAAGAAGTTGACACTGAAATCCTAAGGGCTGTGAAAACTCATTACAAAGGCTGCAATGATTTATTTTCTTCCCGACAGCCACTAGCAGCACGTTTATTTGTTTTCCCACATCGTCCACTCCAATAACTCCACCACAGGAACAACACTCCACACCAAGGGTGGATCTAAACAGCCGAAAACAGAGTGTGAGGTTCTATGCAAATGAGTTCATGGTTGTGACATCATAAGCCTGAGTTACGCAGCTTTGTTTCCACATATGGCCTGTAAGGGAGTCATGCCTACACAGGAAATCAAAGTATTCTTTTAAATGGTAAAACAAAAGCAACAATGTAAAGGTTTTTACAAGGTACGGGCCCTTTAAAAGTAGTAAGGAATGGGTTAAAAATGCAGATAAGAGGTGAGAAGATAAAAGGCCTTTCGGCAGAGCCCCGGAGAAGCCCATGATCAAGACTCCTCCTGATCTTTGATGGCACTGACTGATTCTCCTCTCCCCTCAGAGTTCCTCCTTGTGATTGAATTACTCTGACGTCTCTCTCATTACTGATGCTACAGTGTCCTCCTGGCCTCCAAACCAGCCTGGAGATGGAGCTTCAAACGGCATGTGATCCACTGCCTGAGCGAGGGACACCGCAAAGGAAAGAGTGAGGGAAAGGAAAGACTGATTCAGTCATCTTTTCCCCACTGTGTGATGTTGGAGCAAAAAGGAATCTGCACCTGTGAAAGGTGCTATGTGGGACGTGGCTTCTGAGAAGAATGGTCTGAAGCTCGGGATCAACAAACACACCTTCAGAAAACAATCATTCATACCACACATGATATCCAAACGCCACCCACACACCATCCAGACCCACAGCCGATCCACTGAAAACCACCAGTCAGTTTGAAGGGATGATGTAATGAGGTAACAGGAGGCTGTAACAGTGTAACAGGCTGGTAAAATAATGTAATGCCATGAACGGCGGCCTAGCGTTTAGGGACTAGACCCCAGGATCAGAAAGTTGGGGGTTCGAATCCCAGACCAGCAGGTTGCCGTGAAGTACCCTTGAGCAAGATACAGTCCCTGTCACTGCTCCCCAGGTTCTTGACATAGCTCCTCACTGTTATACTGTGTGTATGGGTTAAAGGCAGAGATTGCTGTGGTTCACTGTGTGCTTTGATGTATTTTCACGATGACAAATAGTCACTTTCACTTCACATAATGTAACTGTATAACAGGCTGCTGTGCTAATGTAACGCCATGATGTAATAGTGTAACAGGCTAATATACTAATGTAACTGCTTGGTGTAATGCAGCATGATGTAGCGATGTGAACACTAGATATATATATAGGGAACATCGGGATCCTGGGAATATAGGAGCTCAGGAGACAGAGGTTGATGAGAGAGAATGATGCTAAATTGTAACTGGCTGATGTGATATGCGTGTAACAGGATTACATCGTTACACAACTGGGTGATGTTAGAATGTGATGGAATGAGATGATGCGATGCAAACAAATGTAGCAAAGAAATCATGTTGGATCAGAAACGTCGGCAGCTACAATGTGGCGACTTTACAAGATCTCATGATTAAGCTGGATGACATCATGTAACACGGTAAGGAAAAGAGCATGCAGTAATCTAACATGATGTGATTACGTAAGGGTGATGTAACGATAGTGATGAATCAGAAGCACCCACAGCTCTACTGGGGTAACGCTACCATGCAAAAAAATATAGCGAGAACAGGCAGGAGCCAGTTTATTAGAGGGACAGCTCAGGTTGGACAGTTGGACAGAGAAGCGAGATTGCATTTGTATGGACATGTGCAGAGGAGAGACGAGGGGAATATCGGAAGAAGGAAGCTGAGGATGGAGCTGCCAGGAAAGTGGAGAAGAGGAAGGACAAAGAGGAGGTAGGGAGAGAGGACCTGCAGGCAGCCGGCGTGAAAGAGGAAGATGCAGAGGACAGGAGGAAATGGAAACATTGATGATCCCCTAAAAGGGAACAGCGAAAAGAAGAAGAACAAATGTAACAGGGCAGTATAGTCACACCCTGATGACGCAGTGGGTCCGGAAAACGAGACGGAACAATGTGGACGATTAAAGTACTTTGTACATTACAGTAAACTTGTGTTATGTGGGGGAATTTGCGAAGCTTCCTCCTGACCTGTAGACCTGTTCTACTCCCACACACACACCACGCAACACCAGGCCAGTCGGCAACAGAGCTGGTGGTCCGGGCTTCGGTATGAACAGTAAATCAATAAAGCAACTGTAAGGCCTTTAACAGCTCTGTTTCTAGCTGTGTACACACAGCAGTGTGGGAGTGTAGGCTGAGGTCAGGCAACACAGCGAGAGGTTTCACACTGCAGAAGAAATAGGGGGGGGGGGGGGGGCAACTTTGTATTGGACTAGGAGACATCCTGTCTGTTTCATGCCCCCTGATCTGTCCATCAACAACCAGCAAGAGCATTGAAAGCGGCAACTGAACTGCAGCTGGTGGTGAAAATTCACTACAATACTACCACAACGACCCGAGTCATTAAAAACCTCTGTCCTGTGTCTTGTTGAACACAAGAACCCAACAAAGTAACTGTCCATCGAAGAACATTTATTGAGCCAGCTGACTGCTTCCTCAGGGTAGACGCTGAACCATGATAAGTGAGGTTTTTTTGTATCAATTATTATATATTAAAATAAATTAATACTCATGTACAAGTTAGTTTCTTTCTGCTCAGAAACCTAAAACCCAAAAGAACTGTAATGTAGCTGTAATTAATTATTTTTCTAGGGTCTCTGCATTACCTTGTCGTGATTTGTGAGGATACGCCATCGTTTTCTTTTTTACTTTCATTAGAAATGGCTTTTATTTTGAAATAACTCACCTAGCTTAAAAATAAAGATACACTTTTAATAGTAACTATATTACCACTTTCCAATCCTGTAGGTGGAGCCTAAACTAAAAAGCAGTGACTGACAACAGACACAATTTCAAAAGTCCTTTTTTTTTTTTTTTTTTTTTAAGTAAAGAAAGTTGTCCCATCATGTCCTCAGACAACACAGACAACTCAGACAACAGATTTCCTTCAGGAACCCAGCAGTGCGTTCTGGACAGCAGGGGCAGTTTACTTTACGATAACGAGCTGTGATGATAACGAGCTGTGATGATAACGAGCTGTGATGATAACGAGCTGTGATGCAGTTCAGTAGCAACCAATCAGAATGCTAAAGCACTCTAGAGAGTTCCCATTCACATGACCAGGTAAACTTTTGCTCCAGAAACAATTAAGGAGAAACTGATTATCACTGTGTTGGGTTTTCCAGTAATTTATGTGCCAAAATCTCTTACCTAGTAAGAGTTAGTAAGAGTAAGAGTTATCTTACAATCAGCTGCTGCAGTTCAGGGCCCTGACCAACAGGGGGCTTTGAGAACAAGCCTGAGATAATAGGTACTTAAGTTACTAAATTAGTTTTTTATAATAAGAAACACATCAACTTGAATTATTATAGGTAGCTGCTCTTTAAAATCCAAATTTCACTTGCAGGACTGAGCGCGTTGGTATGTTGGTGTGCAAGATGAAATGCACTGTACAAGCCTTAACACCATTACAGGGTCGCTGATGGAACATAACAGGAGCAGAAAGGCAACTACATGCTGGAGTTGTAATTGGCTTGCAGAGAGCCTCAGGACAGATAATTGTGCATCCTCTTGCAACACCGTCTGCGAAAGTAAAGAGGAATTGGATTGTGTTCCTTAAAAAGGGAATTAGATTGAATAGATCTTGACAGCCACATCGATCAAGCATCGTCGTCAAGCACATGTGGCCGTTACAGGCTTCGAGACGGCCATGAATGTTTTCAGAGTCACACAGAGAGCAGTCCAATTATTTACTGATCTAATTAATGACGCCGTCCATGGGAGAGAACAGAAGAAGATACACTTAAAGGAAAAAAAAATGATGTAGCTAATAAAATGAAAATGAAAGCGGAGAGCAGCCAATTATAAAAGTAAATGACCACATGCTACGTGCTGACTAGGCTTTCATTCATTCTAGGTGGAGTAATTAGTCACCTACATTCCCAGAGTCCTCAGTTCTTTAATGATACATAATACTGAACTCTAATCATCGGTAGGTTCATTAAAATAACCTGTGGGTTCCTAAGATGCTGTGCAGGTTCCTGGCATCACCCAAGGTAACACAGGGGGTAAAGAACACTAGAACTAACAAGCAATGCAAATCAACCATGTTTTAAAAGAGAACAGGAAACACAAACTCTGCTTATAATCTGAATTTCATTTTCTGGATCTTATCTTACTTTTCATTTCAACCTAATAGAGACACCTATGATAATTTTAATGAGGGAGCACAGGGAGCATAATGCTCTGGTAACTTAGAACATGGGGACACTGGGAACATAAAGCAGCTGTTAAAAAGGAAACCTAGGAACATAGAACCCTGAATAAAGAATCTTCTGAAAAAAAGCTTGTAACTCAAAGGAACTATTGGACCTGGAGAACACTGCGCCCCTGGCAACAAAGTAACGCAGAGAACATAGAAATCTGGGAACATTTGACCCTGGGAACATAGGAAACCTAACAGAACAGGGAACCAGGGAACATTGGGATCCTGGGAATATAGGAGCCAAGGAAACAGAGGTACTCTGAGAACATAGGAACCCAGGAGCCTAGAGAACATAGTAAATCTGGGAACGTAGGAAACCTGGGAGAGCAGGGACCCAGGGAACATCGGGATCCTGGGAATATAGGAGCTCAGGAAACAGGAACTCTGAGAACATAGGAACCCAGGGAACACAGGAGCCTAGAGAGCATAGTAAATCTGGGAATGTAGGAACCCTGAGAGCATTGGAACTCTGGAAACATAAGAACCCTGGGAAAATATGACAATTGGAAAACTGGAACCACAGGGAACATAGGACTCAAAAAAAAAAAAAAAAAAACAGGAACCGTTAGAACATCAAAGCAGAACAAAAAGGTGAACATATACATGGGTATACAAGCATGACCCCACTTTTTTGAGGGCACAGCAGAATGTGGCAGAAGTAACACAGCAAATGGACACAAGCTTAAAGAACACTGGAATCTTTAATCTGAATGAATTTATTGTCCAAAATGAATCACCGGAGTCGGTGATTGGGTGTGAACGAGACAGAATACAGAGGAATACAAATAAATAAATACAATCCACATTGAAAAATACGAGTTGACATGATGTAAATGGCTGCATGCAAATTGCTGGCAGCAGCTCTCTTTCCAGGCTGCCATTCTCTTTTCCTGGTGTAATGATTCCTTTATAAATTCACGGCAAACCTCAGGACTGAGGCAGGAGGCTGTGCAACAGCCATCTATTTCAGTCCAGCTCCCTGCGGACACTCGTCTCTGTCAGTTCAAGCGGAGCCTGTCAGAGCGCATGACTGGGCTGCCACGCATCCAGCGTGACGCTGGCGCGAGGCTAGCGTGATGTTCACCTCCCATTAGCAAACACGGGCAGCTGAATCGCTATGCTGCACCATGTGAACGTCATGCTGGGATCTTTGACGTGGAAGACAGCTTTGGCCAGAGGTGAAAAACTGAGGTATGAGGGGCATGAGCAACAAAAAAAGGTTGCGATTGTCTTCTGGAATACTTCCTAGTCAGTATGGTCCCTACAAAGACACAAGTTCATGCTGTCTTCTGGACTGTGGTGTCACCACTATGGACATACTTAAAAGCGGTGCCTCAAATTCAGACACTGTGTCCTTCGAAGGCTGCATTTGAAGAACGAATGAAAAAAGTTACGAGTCACCAGGAGGCCGTCCCATTTCAACGGCTCCTTCAAATGTGACCTTCTCTTCCCAGGACATGGAGAATGGATCCTTCTCAGGCCAGTGAATCCCAAGATGCAATGTGCGCTGAAGTGATCAGATGAGTGATAAATATATAACAATAATATAAAACAAATGTAACAAATTTTTCAAACGTGTAGCTAGTTTGTTGTCAAGGACCGTGGCACTAGCTGCTGCTGTCAAGACTGCAAGCCAACAAGAGCGATACCTCGTGAGGCAAAAAGAACATCCAGAGTAGACCAGCCTCTCATATTTTACTTCCTGGTTACAGAAAAAACACCTAGGTAGTCCACTTCCTTCAAAGGACGCAGATCATGAACTGAGACACAGCATTAGCTTCCCATCAAACCTGCAGTCAGTCAAAACTTTCACTTTTCCCAGGCAGCTACATGTCTCTTTGTCTCTTTCTGGCGGCCCCCTATTGGTCATTTGAATGAAAATCAGCTTGTGACCAACTGGCCAAGCACTGACCCTAACATCAGGGTACCACCACCTTCATCCCTGTTGACTCTTTCACAAGCAGAAGTTCAGGAGAATACAACTTGCTCTGTAGGTAGGGTGGTCCTCCCTTGCCTCCATCACTCTTTGTGCAAATTAATTGGTGGTTAAAAGTGAAAGTGACTATTCTTGTCATTGCGAGGTCACAGCACAGCACAGCACACAGTGAACCACAACGAAATTGGACCTCTGCATTTAACCCATGCAAACACTGTGCAGCAGGGGGCAGCTATGAAAGCGCCCGGGGAGCAGTGATGGGGACAGTTTCTTGCTCAAGGGTACCTCAAGGTAAACTACTGGTAAGGGGTTTGAATCCACAATCTTCTTATCCTGTGGCCAACTCCCTAACCACTAGGCCACCGCTGCCCCAGTGGTCTCCTCCAAGGGTCTTTTGTTTTAACGGCAATTTTTTTTAAAGATGTGGTGGAACCTCATGTGTCCTGGAGGTCCTGCCAGCCTTCACCTTTGCAGTGTTTATGGTATCACATGATTAGGTCTTATCTAGTAACTGCAATTGGACATTGGACACTAAATTGGGAAGAACATTTGGAAAAGTCCCACAAAACATTTAAATGTCTGTAGATAGGAGGATGGGGTAAACTGAACTCCCAGTCAGAAAAACAGACTCAACCCAAGGGATCACTGGCTTCCCAGTGGCGGCTAACGAGCATAGTTGAGAATACTGAGTGTTGGATTTAGTTTACAAAGTTTCCAAAAAGACAATGCAGCTTCTGAAAAGGACACTACTACACCAGACTCATTGTTATTACATCACAACGCTATCCTTCGAGGCAAAAAAAGGAGCAGTATTGTGCAAAGGCTTTGAGCCACCCCTCCTTCCCATTTCTCTCCAATGAGTCAGACTTTCTTGCATCCTAATCGTCTTGCATTGTTGAGGAACAGTTCTCCACGCTTCCTGAAGCTTTTGTCTCTCATTTTCAGTCAGAGGCAGAAGCATTGTGGGATCATTTCCACAGAAAATGGAAACAAAAGGCAGCCGACATCCAAAGAAGAGCTTTGGAATGTCCTTCAAGAAGCCTGGAGGACCGTTCCTGAAGACGACTTCAAGAAACGACAAGACAGCTCGTCTAAGAGAGTTCAGGCTGTGCTGAAGAATAACGGTGGTCATGTTCAATATTGACTTTAAAGATGGTCAGAATTTCTCAAACTCTCTTTGGGTTTAGACTGGATTTACATGTATGTTCTGATATGCGTTTCTAAAATATAAAGAAATGAGGTGTGGCTGAGGAGGTACGGTGTGCAGCCCTCCCAAGAAATGTATTCTGTCACCTGGGAAGTTAAAGAAGAGTAAGAGGTTCTTGCAGGTTTTCTGCTGGAACTCTTAAAGGACCCTGTGTCCCTGAAGAGGTTCAGAAGCGACTAAAAGTTCAGGCGCATTTTAGTTTTGTCTCAAACTTTTAATTGAGATGAATGAAGCTAAACCATTTAAAAGTACACTTGGAAGTTCCCTAAGCAGTTTAAACGGTTTCTGGAGGGCCTCTGGGGGTTTAAATCACAGCCAACTGCATAAAATCAGATTTCAGTCTAGTTAAAGCTTCCCTGGTCGCCTGAGCCCGTGCAGCGTCTGTCTTTTCACTCCTCCATACACTTTAAGTTGATAAATATTTCCTATAAATTCTTTATAGACTGCTCCTAATAAGAACCTTTTACAGTTTGACACCAAAAATGACAAAAAAGACAACTTTCCATTAACTAAGGTCTGAATGAAAGATTAAATGTCTGTCAGTGACTCCACACCTCGCTGTCTGTAACAGGGGATCATGAAGTGGGTGTGGTTTACACTGATCACCAACAGTCCCGCATTACAGGATCTTCCACCAGGAGGAACCTCCCACCCGTCTGTCTGCTCTTCAAACTACAGGCGAGAAGCAATGCTGTCCAGAAATGGACAAAGTAAAAAAAAAGAGAAAAGGATGAGAATAAAAATAAAGAACATTAACTTCTCCCCCAGAACTGGAGAGGGAATGACACCAAGAGAAAAAGAGAAAGAGAGCTGGAGATAGACACAGAAACAGAGAGAGAGAGAGAGTCAGAAAAAGAGAAAGAGAGTGTATGTGAGATGGAGGAGGAGAGAAAGTATGAGAAGAGAAAGAGAGAAAGATGAGTAGAGAGAGTGGGGATGACAACAGGCAAAGAGAGGAAATAAGAAAGAGAGGCACAGGATGAGAGTGAGAGGGAGAGAGAGAGAGAGAGAGAGAGAGAGGCAGAGAGAGAGAGACAGAGATTCTTCTTTAGGAGATAACAAGTAAAGGCTCTTCCCTTTTTCTTCTTTTTCAGAGAGCATGGGCGGGGCCAAGCTGGTGTAGGTGGAACAGGCTGATATATGTAAATGACTTTGTTTTTGTGACATCACTAAACCACTGTTTTCACAGAGGAATTGCCCTGGAAAGACGGTCTGGACGGGGAGGTGAGGATATGGACTGAAAATGTGTACAGACTAAATCTCAGACCAAGTTCTGTGTCTAAAGATAGAAGAGGAAGAAAAGGTCTGTTTTTAATGAAATGGGCTCTTTAAGGCTCACCCAGGAGACGTTCGGTTCTCCTCCTGGCTCATAAGCTCAGCCCTGTGTTTCTCTGCTGGGTGCTGTTTATTCTGCTGGAAGGTCAGAAATATCAAATATTCTTATATAAACAGCGTCACACAGTAAACAACCCTCTCTCCAGAATCACAACCGTGAGAAGGTACGTGTGTGTGTGTGTGTGTGTGTGTCGCTTCCGTCCTGCTGTCCTTCCTCCTGAGTGCCGGCTCCGACTCAATGGTTGCCATGGTTACTGGCTCGCAGCTGAGGGCAACAGTGTGACCGTAGAAGCGGCTGCTTTCTATTAACGGCTGCCGCCACCGGTCACTCACTCCATCAACAGTGAGGAACGTGTGAGTTGTGCCATCACCTCACTGAACATAAATTAAAGTTTAATTATTTTGTTTTCCTTCATACTTAAGAATCTGGTGGGTAGGATGATGGGACCCCCAGGTCGGACGCCCCACATGTTCAGAAACGATCTGGAGCCACGTGTTCAAGGGGAAAAACGTCAGGAGAACTAAATTTACAAGCCAGCAAACTGTTCACAGGTGTTGGTTTTTAAAAATGGCACGCGTGGCGCAGGATGCTAGGACTGAGCCAGCCATCGTTTTTATGTCAAAAGCACAGTTCGGTTTTAATTATAACCTACATTTGACAATATTGATACGTTCTAATTGGGGGAGTTTGATAATAATACAGTGTAAACCTAACCCTGTGGACGGGCAGCCTGGCACACTGTGTTAGCTTGGCATATTGTATGTTTAAAAAAAGGCGACGATTTAAAGAAAAAGAACCCTCTTTAAATTGTTCCCTCCATGCTGCACATTTAAATATCATGGCTTTAATGGGGTTTAAGGAATTAACCTAATAATTAACCCCTAGGAGCCTGGAAAGCATCAAAATCTGATTGAAAAGCATGACCCTGAACAGACCAGGAGGATCTTTCTTTTTCAGGCAGACTCAGTTTTACTTTTGACTGTGATCCGTGATTAATAATAATAATAATAATAAAACACTTTATTATTATAATACTCCACATGCCTTTCACTGAAAAATGACAAAAAAGACCAATAATAGATAGATATGTGTGAAGCAGGTAGGAGGAACAGACTGAATAGACAGAGCAAAGTACTGTCCTTATCACTGCTCCCCGGGCACTGGATCACAATGACAAATAATCACTTTCTCTTTCATTTAAATATATAAATAAATATGCTTAACATCCTGGTCCCTTAGAGAATGGGGGGTGGGGGTAAAAGAGAGGGAGAAACACACTGAATGAGCATGAGAAAGAGATAAAGAGGAGAGAGAAATGATGAGAGAGAGAGAGAGAGAGAGAGAAATAAGAAGACATGGCTAGAGAGAGAAACAGAAAGATGAACGGAAAGGATAGAGAAAGCGAACAAAAATAAAGAAAGAGGAGAGAACGAACAAAAAAGAGACCGAACAGGGGAAAGGAAACCAGAATTAAGAGAACATATGAAAGAAAGAGAGGGACAGTGAGACAGGAAAAGAGAAGAGACAGAAAGAAGGAAAGTTGGGACAGAAAAAACAAACAATAGAAAAAAGAGAGAGAACAAAAGGAGGAGGGAATGGGGGGAAAAAGATGAAGAGAAAGCAAACAAGAAATGATGCATCAAAACTGGACATGACCAAGGTCTTTCTCTCTCTCTTTCACACACACACACACACACACACACAACCAGGTTGGTGTCCATTTGCCCTCTTTCAGCTGGGAAGGTGCCCAGGTGTGAAGTGGGAGAGAGGCTCTCACACACGACACCAGGTGGGAACGGATTCAGTAATGAGCCCATCAGCGGGCGGCTGGCCGGGTCAACCGAGGACACTTTTAAACAGAAACAGTCTTGGAGACAACGAAGCAGCCAGTCCCACTGAGGGCAGCCCTTGAAGGACACTGTCCTTCTTTTAAAGAGTGTTCGGTAACACCTAGGCTAGCGATACACTCTGGACACTCTCTGACGTAGAGGAAGTGGGAGGGACAGAATGTCTTTTTAAGTGAAGCAAAAGTTAACATTTGCCATTAAACACACCACATGTATTTAACCAATACACACACCATGCAGCAGGGGGCAGTCACACACCCGACACCCAGGGAGCAGTTTTGGGGACAGTATCTTGCACAAGGGTACCTTAGGGCAGCCTACTGGTCTGGGACTCACATCCACATCCTTTTTCATGCACTTTACTGGCTTCAAACAACAAGTTGGCCAATTACTTGTGGACACTCTGCACTAACACAGGCTACAGATGCTGAACTAGAGCCTATGTTTGTGCCAAGTGGTCATGAGTCAACTTGTTTAAAGCCAGGGAAGTGCCGTTCGTTTTCAAAATTAATGTTATGTAGGGATCATTTTTTGGGGACTTTCAGGTTTGTGTCTTGGATCTTTGACTAGCTCCTCGAATTTGGGTTAGTTTCCTGGATCTTTGTAAGAAGTGCTAGTTACAGTACCTTGCTGAAGGGGAACCCAAGGATATCTACTAGTCTAATAATCTAGGACTAGTAAGGTTCCCCCCACACCCTCACCCCCGTACCTTT
Source organism: Hepsetus odoe (assembly GCA_017165825.1). NCBI lineage: Eukaryota > Metazoa > Chordata > Actinopteri > Characiformes > Hepsetidae > Hepsetus > Hepsetus odoe. Next base: position 12,081,265 of record CM029389.1, read on the forward strand.
GTCCCACAAGGCTGCGTGTTTGATTCTCAGTTTGGGTTCTTCCTATGTTTACATGTTCCCCCAGTGTGCTTAGGGTTCCTCTGGGAGCTAAATGACCCCGTACGTGTAAGAATGTCTGTGTATTCCTGGTAAGGATGGACTGATTACTAAACATTACTGAGAAGAAGAGAGAAATAGGTGGTGTGATGCATTTCCACTCATCTAAGGTCCTATTCCATCCATCCATCATCAGAGGCACTTGTCCTAAACTGTGTCACAGGAGTGAATCCAGCACTCAAAGGGCCAAAGGCAAAGAAACATCAAATCAATGGTCAATTGCAGGACACACACACACACACACACACACACCTACACATACACACACACTTTAGTCTTTGGACCGTGCGAGCACCTTCTCGCTGTAAGGCAGTGCTGACCACAGCACCATCACATACTGCTGAAAAAACCCTCAGCATTGCCATGTTCCTGCGCACAGCTAGAGAGCAAGAGACCTCTGAAGGTCAACATTTCACTTTTCACACGCTACGAGCGACTCAGCTACTCTTTCCCCTTAGAATAACGGTGTGTGATCCTCACTGGGTCCACCAACAACATACAAAGAATGCAAAAGAGTGGAGGAAAATAAAATCCTGGATCTCTGGGCTAGTTTCCTAAAGTTCTGGGCTCATTTCCCAGATGTTTGAGCTCGGTGTCTGGATATTCGTGCTTGTGTGAGATCTGTGAGCTAGTTTACTTGATCTCTGGGCTAGCTATTGGATCCATAGGCTAGTATATCAGATCGTTGGGTTAGTTTCCTGGATTGTTGGGCTAGTCTTTTTACAGTTTATGTGCTAATGCCCAGGATCTTTGGGCTAGTTTCCTGAATCTTTGAGCTTGCTGTCTGGATCTTTAGGCTAGTTTATCAGATCATTGGGTTAGTGTCCTGGATCTTTGTGTTAGTGTCCTGGATTGCTAGGCTAGTCTTCTACATCTCTGGGCTAATGCTTTAGGCTAGTTTATCAGATCATTGGGTTAGTGTCCTGGGTCTAGTGGCTGGTTTCTGGGATCTGTGGGCTAGCTGTTGGATCTTTGTGCTGACTGTGGATTTTTGGGTTCCTGGGAGCAAGTTTCAAGGATCTTTATACCGATCTCCTTTATCACTGGGCTAGTGTTTTAGGGCCCATTTTTTTTAGGCTGGGTTAGTTTTTTGGGTCGATTGTTCTGGATCTTTGGGCTTGGTTTATATATCTGTTGGGTTGTTCTCTTAACTTCTATAGCACACATTTAGACCTTTGGACGTTTAGTCCCGATCTTTGTGCTAGCTGCCTGGATCGTTCCACTGGTTGCATGGATTTTTGTGCCTGCTTGGTATCTGCTCATGCTGCCAGAATATGTCTGCAGACTTGAACTTTGGACTGGGTCACTGTTTATGAAAGACAGCTGGGCGGATGGTTGGACCAGATGTTTGGATCTTTGCATTTGTTTTGAGGATCTTCATGCTCTGGATCCTCTGGCTTTCGGCTTTGCACTTGATATTTGAATCCTGGGGCTCAACATGCACCCATTAACATGCCGGGTCTTTGGGGAAAATTTGAGCTCACAGTGTGGACCTTTTCTCGCAGTCTGTGGCTCTGGGCTAATCGAGAGTCTTGGGAAAAACAAATCACACCGGACTGAGCCATATCGACTTTGGCGTCCTAAAACAATACCTCAGCCCCTGCCTGGGGGGCTCGAAGCATCAGTTGTCTAAAACAAAAGGAAAGGACTAAAGAGAAGAATGCAATTTCATTAGACTACACTCTTTCAATTAAGTTCTGCCGTGATCCTTGACAACCTTGAGCTGAAAAAGCACCAGGGGGCCGAGGAGAATGAGAAAGGGACAGAGACACAGAGAGAGTGGGAAAGTGAGAGAGCACCCGAGGGAGATGGAGAAAGAGGGTTCAAATGAAAGGAAGAGATGTGTGCAAGAGAAAAGAGTGTGTGTGTGTGTGTGTGTGGTATCCCTCCCTGCAGGCTATATCACTTCCTCGGCCATCACGCAGCTCAGCATTAGTCCGCGCCCTCTGGGATTTCTATTTAATCACTTTCCTCCCTGCACATACTCACCCTTTACCTTTGAAAAGTAAAGCCAGCCGAGCAATCTCGCCCCCAGCCGAACACCAGAGCTGCAAACACGCCACCGGAGCTGCGCTAACTATGTGTCTGGAACCGTATTCTCAGACATGAACCATGTTCCGACTGCATTTTGTTACGGCAGCTGTCTCAGAAAATATATATCTACCCTTTTAACCAAAACTGTGCTTTCTATGCTTGTGAACTTTCCAAAACTGTATATTTCTAACATCAAATCAACATCTAAAACTGTGCTTTTATCATCTGAACTGTGTTTTTACAACATGCTACCTCTGTAAAACAACTTTTCCTTCGTAACTGTGCCTGAAATGATGCTTTCTGGCATATTGATTGTGTTGTTCTCGCATTGCAAGATCTGAAACATTTCTGCATGTTAACGAAGCATGAAAGTCTTTTTTAAACATTTTAACTGTAATGGAAACTGTGTTTTCAACATGAGAACGGTCTAAAATTGCATTTACTGCATCTTAACTCTGCTAAACTATTCAACTACTATATTTGTGTTGGAAATTGTATATTTTGGGCATCTAATCCATGTCTAAATCTGTATTTTTCTACCATTTTAACTTTTTTTGCTTTCGTTAACTGCGTCCTAATCTGTATTTCTATTATGTTGCCTGTCTGAAACTATGAAACTGAATTTTTTCATCATTTTGACATTCTTGCATATTTACTGTGTCTGAATCTGTGCATGTCGACATGTTAACTAAGGCTGGGCAAAACAATGGTAATTATCATTGTTCGTGAAAATATAGTGAAAAATTACTTCTCAATATTCTCCTCTGAATGTTTTTTTATGCCATAAGCAACAAAAACACTGGCCATCAGCTAGTTTCTTTACACAGAGAGCAGAATTAGTCCTGTTTAGCTGGATTCAGTGCAAGGCAGAGTGGGAGACGATGAAAATCTGTTCATGTTTTTTTGTGGAACTGCTGGGTTTTGTTTTCACTTCTCCATTTAAACTAAAGTGATATCAGATTTACATTAACGTCATGACATCTTGTGTATGATGAGAACTTCCTGAGCTCAAGTGCTGATGTTTAAGGATCACAAACGTCCCTCCAGCTAGAGCTGGGAAATATGACGCGATTTTTCATTATCGTGATAAATTATAAGATTCATTTCTGAGGTTATCATGATCTCGTCAGTAATTAAAACACACTGAGCAGCTGCGGGTTTCTTTACAAACAGGGCGGAATCAGTCCTGTTTCACTGGACTTCAGCCAGGACAGTGTGGGAGATGATCGTTTTCTTAATTTTGTGGCATTACTGCTTCTTTCTCCTCCATTTAAACTTATCTGATGAAAAAGTAAATATCATGACATCATAGATTCTTAAAGTATTTTTTTGCCACACCCTCCTAATGCTAACTTCTCTTTCTCATTCATTTATCATGTCTGAAACTGGATATTTCAGCACCACACCCCTAACACAGCACTATATGACACCTTTTGGTTTCACACAGACCGCTGGATGGTTGGGGGCACCGTCGGAGCGAGATTTTTCCAGCCAGCCATGTTACTCAGCTCCCGACAAACAGCCCAATAAAAGCACAGACAATAAAAGAAAAGAGAAGTTATTGTTGTCTCCTAGCAATCTCCAGCAATCTTCCCTCCCTGAGATTGGGGAATGTGAGAGTGTGCGTGTGTGTGTGTGTGTGTGTGTGTGTGTGTGTGCGAGAGGACAGGCAGGAGGAATGAGCGAGTGAGGCAGTGTGAGAGAAACACAGAAAGGGTCTATCAGATTGAGGCATCGGGCTGTGGGTGAGATGTTGGTATGACTCCGAAACAAACTTCCCTTTTCTCAGTTTCAGAAATTCAGAAAATACTCTGTAAAATTTGTGTTGAAGAGCATAATTCATCACGTTTTAATTTATAGTTTCGTTCTGCAGGGTTCAGCAGCTGGAGCAAAACGCCCCTTGATCCTGCTCAACTTTATTTTATGGCCTTATTATATATATATATATATATATATATATACACACACACACACACACACACACACACACACACAAAGTGTCAGTGTGTAACTTTTCTGGAAATGAAAAGGCTTGCAGTATGCCTGTTTGATTCAAAGGAATAAATATACTTTGGAAAAATGCCATGTTATAATGAATAGTGATGAATTGTGAGTTTAATGTTTGGCACACACGCCAACATAAATTCCCAGCTATAAAAAAAGAAATGGAAGGGCAGCTATGTCCAGTACCCAGGGAGCAGTGAGGGGGACAGTACCTTGCTCAAGGCTGCCTCAAGGCAACCTACTGGTCTGGGATTTGAACCCATGACCTTCTGATCCTGGGGCCTACTCCCTAAACTCTAGACCACCAATACAGTCTGTCAGAATAACCGTGTGGATTATATGTACGTTAAAGCTCAAGGTGCCCATAGACAGTTCACTTAGCGACCAGTGAAAACATGATCTAGGACTGGAATCTCTATTCAAGGTTGGTAATAGAAGTTTTTTTTAGCAAACACAGCATTTGCAGTAACAATCCACATTCATTTTCAGCAATCAATGCCAAAAAATCACGTCAGCCTTGAGAATAAAAGACAAATGAGCCCATTTTTCAAACCCAAAATGACTCGATTTCTCAGGAGCCCCTGCCTTGATAAATCACAGCTACAGGAAAGGTCATCAATACCATTTAAGTCAACAGGCGCCAAAGCACTAATGAGAAGTGGCGAGTTAGCAAAGCGCATCGACACGAGAGGGTCTGACGTCATCGTCCAAGGACCCGTGCCCGAGAGTCTAAAACGTCGGCCTCCCAGGGGGTCTTTTCCAACCCCACACCCCCTCGTCCCCCCAATCAACCCCCGGACGGGGCAATAATAATAGTTAATCTAACCATGTTACGTTTCAGAAGGACACAAATCAGCTCCCAGCCTGGCGTGAGCTTGCTGATTGTGGCATAATGGAGGAGACACGGGAAATAACGACACCGAGGTGAGCAGGGGTCAGCTGCCGACCCGGTGAGTGACCTGAACAATCAGAAAGATGTGAAATGAGTTAGGCTGAGACAGCCTGTGGCTCCATTCAATAGCAAAATGCTATTTGAGACGTCTGCATTCTCTCAAACTTAAAAATGAAAAATTCCTTTTCTTCCTTTTAATAAAAGGGTGTAATCCATTCCATCCTCGCGCCACAAATCCACACTACTATTCGCTCATAATTGATTGCAGCACTGCAGCCTTCCAACCCTGAGTGCGATTAATGCACTACTTTTATGTGTCTAATTAATGGCCAATGCGTGCACACACACACACACACACACACACAAATGCACACACACTTTAACTGCAAGGGAGCTGGGGATTGGCACAGGAGACCCGCATGGTGTTTTTAATCAGAGGAAAGGAGATCAGCACGTTCTCCACACACACCGCATCCTAACATGATACCAACGTCCTGCACCAACACCACCAACACCTCAGGGATTCATCTTGTAGCAGTAAAATGATTGATAGCAGATACTGAATAATACATGGTGGATACTGAGTAATTCATAGTAGATACTGGATAATTCACAGTGGATAGTGAACAGTACATCATAGATACTGAATAGTTCATAGTGGATGCTGGATAATTCATTAAGTATCAGTAGATATTAAACAAGTGGAAGATGAATAATTTGCATTATATATTTAATAACTGATATTGAATATGGAAGAAATCATAGTGGATAATGATTCATTCCTAGTATGTGTGTGTGTGTGAGCTCATTGCATTTTCCATAGACCACTGTTCCTTAGAAAGACATTAGAAGGACATACGTCTCCCACTCCGCTCAAAGCTCAGAGCCCGTCGTCTCCCTCTGCGGCTCGGCAGAGCACTCCTCTGTGCCCCGAAGATGAAAACATGATACAATCAAATTTATTTCCTTTTCACTGCTCCTTGTGAATCCGAGCTGTATCGTGACCTGGTCTGGTCCCCAATAAAAAAGCGTGATGCTTAGAGTTTGTACTGTTTGAACACCTGCTTCATCTTCCCTCAAAAAGACAAAAAAAGAGCTAAAACAACAGAAGCAGGTGGAGAGACAGAAAGAGTGGAAGTGAAGTGGGTAAGCCAGTCTGGCAGATGTTGCCTTATCCCAGGATACAGGAGACCCACTGCAGTGAACAGGTGCTTTTGAGGAGGAGACAATACGAGAGGCTCAGACGTGATACCGACTGTCTGCTGCTAAATCAGCCCACATTCATAATTGATGCTTGTTAATTAGTATGCATCCACTTTATTGGAAACATCTCCACCTCGCTTTACAGTTGGAGACTGGAGCCCATCTGTTAATGCCCGTCCTCAGGGATCAGGTCCTGATCACAGAGCTGCTCTAGGATGGATATTTTGGGGTCCATCTCAGCCTTGGTAACCACAGCATCCGTTGCTGTAGAGACAGTCACAGCCACCGGAAATAGATCTTCCTTAAACAAGGTTGCCGTCGAATCCAAAGTCTCTAAGCAACAGCAGGACTATCATGGCAAAGTGTTTCAGAAAGACGGAAAAATCGATAGTCCCTTCAGCATGAAGAGAGTCGTTAACCTTGCATTTTAGTCTCAAACGGGTATCTCTGTCGCTGTATCTGCGTGAATAATGTGTACTAAAAGAAAGGCTCACAATATATATCCATGGTATTATTTCATTCACAGTACATAGTATATATGTAGATTTTTTTTTTTCAAATATCAGCCCATTAAAAGACAGGCGGAGCTGGAGGAAGTAGAGATATTGAGATTTGTGTAAGGAGTAACGGTGATGGACAGGATTTGGAACGAGTATATAAGAGGGACGGTTTGGAGACAAAGTGAGAGATGCAAGATCGCACTGCATGTGCAGAGGAGAGACGGGAGAAGGATGTTGAGGGTGGAGCTGCCAAGCAGGAGGAGAACAGGAAGGACAAAGAGGAGGTATATGGATGCAGTGAGAAAGGGCATGTAGACGGCTGGAGTGAAAGAGGAAGTTGCAGAGGCCAGGAAGACATGGAGATGGACGATCCGCTATATAGAGACTGCTAACGGGAGAAGCTAAAAGAAACAGAAGACCCATTAGCTACGGCCACATGATGAAGAATCTAATGAGACAGCACGCTTGGAGGAGAACACTGTACACATCAGGTAAGTGACGGGGGACCATCCAACCCAAAAAGAGAGAATAAGGCCATTTGCAACCTGCTGGATCCCCAGGCTAGGATGGCAGTGGCATCCTGGGAAGCGGGATGACTGTTGCAGAATTAAGGAGCATCAACCGGTATGTGCTTCCTCTTCAGTCCATTGCCATCCTGTATGCGAACAGCAGGGGGCGACTTCCCTTGCAGCCTTCACTGTTCGTCGCCATGACTCATCGACACTATGGACAGTGTGAGCGGTTGACTAGCTCTACCCCCTGCTCGCTCACACACTCGCAAATCAGGCGAAGATACACTCGTCTGGGGAGCACATTGATTGTGGACTCGTGTCTGAGAGATTGATCGCTCTGCCGCTCTCCAAAGCACTGGCCTTTCACCCATAAACAGGGCTTTCCCCCCCACTGGGCCGATCGAAAGGGGGCTTTTATGACCACCCTATCTAATTATGAGACACGGCTATAATAAAACACAGCTGCCCTGCATTCAGCTTCCAGATCCTTTAACCCGGTGGCTTCTCAGCCTAATAATACGGTTTATAATACGGTTCTTCTAAGGGTTCTTTAGTAGTGTCCGAAGCTGACCTTCAGCATAAGACTCTGTGAACTGTAATTATCTCGGCTTCCTGCAAGCCTCCTGGTCACCATTGGCTTTTGGTGGAAAGGGGAATAATTTATAAAATACAAATAAAATTAAAATCAAAATTGAGCAAAAAATGTCTTCGCTGAACTGAGGGACCTTCAGAGCCGTGTGAAGCTCTATCTGATGACTCATGTGGAAAGGGGTTCAGTGTTTTTTTTAATGGAAACTCTAAAATGGATGAATCAGGGAATGGGATACTTGTGAAAAATCAACGAGTAGCGAACTAACAAAAGCAATATATGCGATATACACACAGTGCTGTATATGATTTGCATGCTGTATGTACCGAGTCTGTATAAAATTTACGATTTTTGCTCTCTGTGTTGTCTTGCGTCCCGACCTTCACTGAAAACAGCAACTACAATGAAAACAAGCCGCCTCCAGTGAATTTGCAGGTGATGGAAAAAAAAAAGCACAAAAGCTACAGAGCGAGCGAGCAGCTGTCTGCTGAATCCAAGTGACCAATTAGAGCTCAGGGAACAAAAAGCCCATGAAAAAAAACCCAAAACAATAGAACAAGAGCTGCGAGCAGGGCCGTGGAGGACAGCCTCTTCAGTGCCTCAGTGTAAATACATGCGCGTCTTGTATGTCCTCATGAGAAAGAAAGGAACGGGTTGGCCTAGGCATCAGACTCCAATTAGAAAGAAGGAAAAAAGAAAGAGCGGTGAATAAAGGAGCTGAGCTCTTCTTTTGAGGCAGGGGCTGCTCCGCACCTGGTCTATTTTTTTTTTTTAATGGGGGCCAAAAACTTCTGCTGAGTCCTGTGTGTGTAGTATCGGCAGGAAAGAATGGAAATTTGAACAACCAACTTTTTGAACTTGTCTTATTAGCATATTTAACGAGCTGTATTAACTTTGTAGGCTCGTTAGCGCAGTAGATAGCACGTCAGTCTTAAGGTCTTGGCAGCATTGGTCTAATCGCTAGGGAACAGGCCCCATAATCGGAAGGGTTCGATTCCCAGACCAGTAGGTTACCCTGAGTTACCCTTGAGCAACGTACTGTCCCCAACACTGTTGCCCGGGTTAGATATGGCTGCTGCATGGCCTGCGTGGTTTAAATAAAGAGGAAGCAATTCGTTTGTGGTTCACTGTGTGTTGTGCTGTTACACAAAGACAAATAGTCACTTTTACTTCACTTTCATGGCGTTTGATCCTCAGATGGGGAAAGCGCTCCTTTATGGGGCAACAGTTGCCTCGCAATGGGAAGGTTGCGGTTTACCCGAACAGCGGGTTACTTTGAGGTAACCTTGAGCGCCGTCCCCCAACACTGCTCCCCGGGCACTGGATGGACACACAAACTGCTGCGGCAGAGAAGCATTTGGTTGTGGTTCACTTGGTGCTGTGCTGTGTTCACAATGTCAAACGGTCACTTTCACTTCATTTGTCCAAAAAAGCAGGAAAAATCTAGAATAAACAATAAAAACAGACCCTTTAACTGCGTAGTCTGTCTGTTAGAAGCACAAATATCCAGCAGGTCCAGACAAAACGAGTGAGGGGACACAATCACCAGAGTTGCTCTTACTGAAGCAATGACTGGGTATCTAAGGTATTACTTGTTCCTAATTGTTTCTCGCCTGGTGAGTGTTCGTCTGGTCGGCTTTGGGCTGCTTCGAAAGCAGACTGACGGAACAGTAACCCGGGGCAGCAGTGGTCTAGTGCTTAGGGATTGGCCCCCAGGATCTGAAGACCAGGCGCTTGCCCTGAGGTTCCCTTGAGCAAGGTACTGTCCCCAGCACTGCACATAGCTGACCACTGCTGCATGTGTGTGTGTGTGCATGTAAAGAATGCAGTTCACTGCTTCACTCTGTGCTGTGTTGTGCTACACAATGACAAATAGTCACTTTCATTTTAAACTTCATGGGACAGCAAATAAAACGACTACAGCAGCAACCATACGCATTCAGCGTGCACATCACGGGCCCCGGCTCAGATCACACAGACGTGTGGGAAAGAACTGGACTGGGTCGTGTTGTGAGCAGCAGGTTGCCGTGGTTGCACCGGCAGCTCAGAGACGATCTAAAGATACGCCGAGGGACACCCGTCAGCATTAAGGCTCTTTTACTGTAAACAGAGCTGCAGCTGCGGAATGTACAATTAACACATTCCAGAGCGTCGTGTCGTTTCGTTATTTCAACCAGAGAGAATGTGGGCACCTTAATTACCTTTCATTATTTAAACCATTATGGCCATTTTTATTGAATGATGCATCCATCCCTCTACCCATCCATCTATCCAACACAGAGAGACACTCCACACTCAAAGAATCCAGACTGGGGACTGAACCCACAACCTTCTTACGGTGATGTATATAATCTCATATCATTCATTAGATAAACACAGACATAATTTTGGCCACTGAATCAGAAACTCATCCCAAACGCCCAGGTGTTTACAGACTGGAGCCCATCTGCAGTTTATCCACCTCTACCGCCTTCATCAGAACCAGTCTTATATGGTGAACCGATTTCAGCAGTGACACTGACACTGTGTGTGGTCTTAGTGCATGTGTCTCTGGTGCAGGGGTGCTCCTGGGGTTCATGTCAGTATGACTGTCAGATTGAAGGTGGTTCACCACCCAGAAATGTCCATCCAAGAGCAACTGACCCATTGAAGGTCAAGGTGGGGCCATAGGTGAAGGTGTTTCCCATAATGTGGCCAGGCAGCATACGCTCAAGAAGGAGTACAAGGTCTGCACGGCTGATGCCCATTCTTGGACGAGTGACGACGGCAGTGTCTGTGCAGTAACCGATGCTGGTTTGGGTTTTGGAGAAATGTTTCTCCGCATGTCCCAAAACATCTGCTGTGGTTTTGTTGTGCAGGTATGAAGACGTAGCCACTGAGCGTCTCCGCTGCCAACGACTGTTTTCTTTTCTGCAATTTGTTCGCAGTCAGTGGACATGGCTTGCAGCCAGCCAGAGACAGAAATACAGCGATGCTGTCCTGACGGCTCCCTGCCTGCGGGCTGCCGTCGCCGATTTACTCCTGCCTCTAACGCACGTCTGCCGCGGAAAAGTCCGTTTCTCAGTGCGCCCTTATCAGAGCCTGCACAAACACACACTGATAAAGCTCCAGCATGAAGACACACACACACACACACACACACACACACACACACACACACACACACACACACACACACAGGCTTTACAGTGTCAGAACACAGGATAGTCCAAATATGCGTTTGTATCTATTTGTAATAATAGCAAAAACACTAACACTAATACTAATAGTAACAGCAGTAATCTATCCATCTATCGATCTATCTCTCTCTCTTTCTTTTTGCCTGTGTGAATTCAAGTGAAATCGTGTGTGTGTATATATATCATTCTAAATATAATGATAATAATATAAATATAATAACAATCTTACATATAGAAATATAAATAGATAGCAATACATTTTTAATAAAAAGTGATAATGAAAAGTCCCATATAATCCTATACATATATGTCTATACTATGCTCAGTTTTGTCATGAAAACAAGTACAAAACGCACACACACACACACACACACACACACACACACACACACAACATATTCCCCTGGCTGACAGATCACAGTGGTGCTCTTAGCTATACTGATCCATCCGTCAGTGAACGGAGACAACACACTCAATCTGGAGAGAGAGACGACGGCACTACAACTCCACCTTCACTACTGGAAACACACACACACACACACACACACACACACACACACACACACACACACTTCCTCACTAAGCAGACAGCTCTGACACTTTCTCTCCTAATAGCACAGACACGATATGCCAGTGTGAGTGAGTGAGTGTGTGTGTGTGTGTGTGTGTGTGTGTGTGTGTGTGTGTGTATGTGTATGTGTGTGTGTGTGTGTGTACTGAAGCTGAGGGACAGACCACTCCATTATAATAGAGCACTTTCTGAGTCCGGAAGAGACGTGTACTCTCAAAGCCTCAAAGGTGCAGAGTAATCAACACGGCACGGTTCAAATAAGGTATAAAGTGGCCACAACCGTACATACACCCCCCATGCGCCTTACACACTACCGTTTCAGTGTCACTGCTGAGAACATCCCACCATCACCATCAAAGTAATGCCAGGCCAGAAGTGGTCCTACAGTGGAACTCTGTCACTGATGGACTGGCGGCTGATATACACATTGTCTGTTACCTCACTTCACAAATTTTATGTCCCAAATCTTTTCAGGCAATGGTGGCCCCGTAGATCCTGTAATCTGAAAGTCCTGGGCTTGAGTCTCAGACCAGTAGGAGCAAAATACTGTCCCCATCACTGCTCCCTGGGTGCTGAATGTAGAACTGCCCACTGCTACACTTAGGTGGGTTAAATGTAGAGAGGGGCAGCAGTCGTCTAGTGTTTAGGGCCTTCACCCCAGGATTGAAAGGTAATGGGTTTGAGTCTCAAAATAATAAGGTGCCCTGAGGTGCCCTTAAGCAAGGTACCGTCCCAGTCACTGCTCCCTGGGTGCTCAATGTATGACAGCCCACTGCTACACTTAGAAGTGGGATAAATTCATAAATTAGGCAGCTGTGGCCTGGTGTTTAGGGACTTGACCCCAGAACTGGAAGGTAATGGGTTTGAGTCCCAAACTAGTAGGGTGCCCTGAGGTACCCTTGAGCAAGGTACTATCCCCCTCACTGCTCCTCAGGCGATGAATACGGCTGCCCACTGTGGCACACTGCGCGGGTTGAATAAAGAGAATGCATTTCGTTGTTGCTCACAATGTGCTGTGCTATGTTCGCAATGTCAAATAGTCCCTTTCATTTTCACTTTTAACCGCTGAAGTGGCACCGGTTCCCACATCCTCTGTTTCTGCCTGAGGAAAAGAAAAAAAAAAAAACAAACTCGGAAACCTCCTGATTCTGCACTCAAACAGGGAGAAAGTGAACCTGCTGCTTTCACATAATCTGGGTAACCATATGCCCTAGAAAGACAAAAAACAGCTGAACACGGCTCCTCTGAACGACAGCACAAAAACCTTAAATAATGAACACTGACCACCTGCTGCCACAATTTCTGCAGCCTGACCAACCTGGCACCCTCCCCAGTGCATCATATTCTACCATAATTCATCAAATTGTATTATTTTATATTATTGCATTGCTGCTTCACAGCCAACACAGCCACTAGGGAAGCACCAGCCAGTGTAGTCCTTCATCCCAGTCCCAAACCGTTGTCTTATTATATTATATTGTAGAGCTGTATCACACCGTATTGTGCTGTACTGTACCACTGCATGATATTCATATTACATCATAATTATAGCTTTGCATTGTATCATTTATGCTTTTCCATATTGTATTATTATATTTAGATTATAATATATTATTATATCCCTATAATATTGTATCACTGTATCATATTTCATCACATTGTCTCACTATATCATATTGTACTGTACAGTATCATATTATTGTTTCAGATTTTAGAAAAACAATACAATGTAGTGAATAATAGCGAAAAACTGTTAAATTTGAAAACGTGATATGTATATTTGCTGCTATATTGTCTTGTGGATGTTTTGGTCCAAGCCCTGCTCTAGTCCTGCTCTGTTCATGTCTCTTCCCTCATCTCAGGTGTTGTGCCAATAGTCACTTTCACTTGCATTATATAAGCATAGAACTGGATCTCTTTGCATCCCACAGTCCTGGGCTGACCATGGAGTCGTTCATTTATAAAGCAGCTCAGGGGATGATCAGCAGAAAGGAGTGTGGGGTCCCAGGACGGAGACTGAGGACCCCTGTCCTGGGAGCTTCAGCACAGTAGATCATCCGTTACCCGCACAATACAAAGAGCATGTACTGGCAAAGAAACTCCAGGCACTGGTCTTCCTCACAGACTCCTTCAGAGCGGCGGATCAATACCCATTAGGCCGACTCAGGAGACCGTGCATCGACAGATTCCCTGGCCATTAGTTTTGCACCAGTATGAATTCTATCTTCCTTATCAGAGCCACGCGAGGCCACTCTCCACTGCTCATGCTGCAGTGAGCGGAACAGTGGGAGGCTTAGCTGCTGTGTGTGTGTGTTGGTGTCAGTTAAGGTTAAAGTGAAGGAGCATATGTTCTTGCACTTGACTGTATGGGTGGATATTTCTGGTACCCACTGGATGTAAGTGTGGGAAGTGTAAATGTGTGTGTGCTTGAAAGATACAGCAATACAGCAAAATACAGCAGCTGAGATAATATACATTTACTTTTACGGCATTTAGCAGACACTCTTATCCAGAGCGACTTGCATGTCCTAATTACAGGGACAGTCCCCCTGGAGCAGCTCAGGTGTTAAGGGTCTTGCTCAGGGACCCAGTGGTGATAGTGCTAGAGGTAGGATTCGAACCGGGGATCTCTTGATCCAGAGGTCCGTAGGCAAGTACCCTACCACTAGACCACCGCCACCGTTATATATATACACACACAGACTGATCTTACCTCCTCTCCGGTCAGGTAATATGCAGATAGCAGGCCGCCAACGTATCGGATGTTCACCTCGAACAGAGACGCCTCCCCGTTCTGCAGGACAGAAACACATTTGTCTGAATTTTCGTGCAACCAATATATCGTTTTCAAATTCACTGGCCTTAAGCATAAAGGACCTCTGCTCTGAGTGACGGCTCTGTAATGTCACACCATCCAGCGCGAGACGTGAGACAAACTGTGAGCGAAATCGGAAATAATCTGCTTCCTGACAGCCATGAACAGCCCGATGTTTAATCCTCTTCCTGCATCTTTCACTCCATCAGCTCTGTTGGGGACTGTCGGCCAGAACAACCCTCTGTATCGCTTTAACAGGAATGGGCGGGGCAAAACTTTTGGGGACTAAATGGACGGGCCTGAATGTATGTAGACTGGAAGGTTGGGGCTAAACTGTAGGCTGATGGTCAGGGTTAATGTGCTGTGGGCTGAATAGGTGGGACTAATCTTTAGGTTGAATGGGTGTGGCTAAACTGCTGCAGGTTGAATGGGTGTGGCTAAACTGCTGCAGGTGGAATGGGTGGGGCTAAACTGCTGCAGGTTGAATGGGTGGGGCTAAACTGCTGCAGGGTAAATGGGTGGGGTTAAACTTCTATAGGCTGAGCATGCAGGGCTAAAAATATATAGGTTTAGTGGGCTTTAATAGCTGCTGACAGCGAAGACTAACGTCTCCTGATTCCTATATATTACCGCAGAGCTGTTAAGTGAAAGTGAAGGTGAATAAACAACACAGCACACAGTCAACCACAACAAAATGCAACCTCTGCATTTAACCTGAACTCAGTGCAGCAGTGGGCAGCCATATCCAGTACCAAGGGAGCAGTGATGGGGAGAGTACCTTGCTAAGGTGTATCAGGGCAACCTGTTGGCATTCAAACCCACAGCCTTCTGATTATGGGACACTAGGTCACCGCCGCCCTGATTCAAATTCCTTCTCTAAATGATGTTCGGTCTTTTTTTAAATGCAGCCCTGACCTTTGGCTCCCCAGCGATTCTTCTCACTCGAGTTTAAGCGACTCCTCCTGCAGACCGGAGTCGCAGAGCTGCTCACGAACAGCAGCAGATCAGACTGTTAGTGGCTTTCATTAGATGATGTCTCCCGGCAGTCCCGCTCTGAGGTGCTGCCAATCAGAACACGCCATCGATCCACGTCTGCAAACTAATAATGAGGGAGCACTGCAGCTTCTGCACTTTTATTTGCAGAAAGCGAGGGAGGATGTTGGTCTTTTTATTTTCTCCAAAACAGTTTGATTGATTTATTCGATCGGTCTAAATGTTTAGTGGCTTTCAGTGTATTCTAAATTTCCATATATATGGGCCCAGCACTTACTTATTTGACTTTACTTTTTCTGTCTTTTTTTTCCTTTTTCCTTTTCCGGCTTTCATTTTACACCAAATATCTGCATCCTACCATTCTCAGACTCCTTGCTTTAGTCTGAACACATTTGAGGGGAAATTGAGGGGCGAACATCGAGACTCGTTTGATCCTAAAGGGAGAAAAACACACAAAGGACGTCCCTCTGTGTGTCCACCAGTGCAGGACAGACGGAAGGAGACGGAAGAGAGAAGGCTTTAATAGTCTTTGAATTCTATTAATACGGAGTGAGATTTTGATGTATTCTTGAGGAACAGCCCTCCATGTTCCTGATGAACAAAGTTTTTAGTTCTCATTTTCAGTGCAGTCTCTGTACCCGAGCATATAGGCTGGTTAGAATTCAACAAACTCTCTTTGTGTTACAAACTGGATTTTCATGTGTGTTTGCACGTGCTGCAGTAAATCACGGTACCGGTTGTCTCAAAATATAAAGAAACAAGGGGTGGCTCTTGAGTCTTGCCCTGATATTCTCACAAACGCTTGAGTCTTATCTGAGTGCCTTTATTACACGCCTCTAATCTTATCTTGACACATTAGATGGAGTCAAATACCTTTCCCTGGCCCATTTCTCGAAGCCGAGTCCAGGCCCGTGAGAAAAGTGTGTGATATACAGTAGAGAGCAGATTTAAGATGAGATGAGTTAATTGCTTCGAGAGTCCCTGAGGAGACGCAATATGTCACAGTAATTGCCATCACTCCGGTTTGCCAAGGGTTGAGACGAAATGGTGCTTATTGACTCCCAGCCACTTGGAGGAGGAAGTGAGCGTCCCAGGAGCAGATGATAAGGGAATTAGATCACGGGGGCTGCAGAGGGGGCTCCACGGCATCATCCATCATCTTGTCTTTGTTTGGGCGAGTGCGAGTTTGTCTTTTTTTTGCAACGTGGTCACAGTGAGACAGAAGACGACAGCCTTTAAGCTGTACATGAATAAAAGCAGCTAATATGATCATTTTCAAGCCTCGCTTTAGACCTTTAAATAGGCTGCCTTTGTTGCCGTGCCTTTAAGGCTGATATGTAAATGAGTTCTGATTGGCTGCCTGGTCATGAGCATCATTGAAAATGCAGTCTGGGCTGAAAGGTGGAACAAGCGACAGGCAGAATTCGTCAGGGCTGCAGGGAACAAATAAACTTCAGTTGCTCTTTTTAAATGTGAAAATCCTTTTGAAGGTTTGCAGTGATTTATCCATTTCCTGGGGCAATAGGTTGCCTTTAGGTACCCTTGAGCAAGGTACCTTCCCCATCACTACTCCCTGGGTGCTGGGTGGAGCTAAATTCTTGTAGGCTCCTCAGTGGGTGGGGCTTAACTGCCATAGATGGAAAGGAAGTGGTTAAACTGCTACAGGCTGAATTTGCGCGAGGTGCAAGGTGTAATTTGCGCAAACATACCGGGTGGGGCTAGGTCTAGACTAAATGGGTGGGACTAAATGGGCAAGGCCAAATTATTTTAGGGAAAAGGGCGGAGCTAAACTGCTATAGACTCAGTTGGTGGGGCGGAGCTGAACTGCTTTATGGTGAATGGGCGGGGCTGCTGTTTGTTGAGTTGCTTGTGACATCATAACCATGAAGAACTTACCCCTTTTTTGTGTCTTTAAACCCCGTTCGGTTTTATTACACAGCGTGATCTGCTTTACTGTTGTGAGCGGAGTGGAATTCTGTTTTAAAGGCGGCTTCACAGGTGCAAAGACATCGCTGAACGTTTCTTTAAAAGATCTTCAGAACAGAAACTGAGAACAAAGGAGGAGAAGCTCATTCTCAAGGATTTAAAGCTTTATAAGAAACGAAAAAGCACTTCAGTGCAAACAAACACAGGTTAAGCAAACGTGTGCATGGATACAAGGCTGCTCCTTCTTGCTGGTGTGTGTGTGTTCGTGTGTGTCTGTGTGTGTTTGTGTGTGTGTGTTTGTGTGTGTGTGATGCTGTGTTTTTCTCCCGTTATCCCTCCTTTCATTCCTCCAGCAGAGCTCTAATTAGAACACAACACAAGACTGTCAGCCCACACGCAAGCAGTTCCATCACCTTCCTGCACCCAACAACAACCCCACACACACACACACACACACACACACACACACACACACACACACACACACATCCTGTGAATGAATATCTCAGTCATTTAATATGATAAGGCTAATATTGTGCAGATCTTCCCGTACTGCCATTCTTAAGCTTCAAATATGTATTTCAATCAAAACATTACAGGTTACACAGACAGGGATGATCTGCACATACCTTTATATAAATATATATAAAACCAGGCTCGATCCCATTTCACCCCTTACCCCATGCACTCAGTCCGAC
This sequence comes from Hepsetus odoe, assembly GCA_017165825.1. NCBI lineage: Eukaryota > Metazoa > Chordata > Actinopteri > Characiformes > Hepsetidae > Hepsetus > Hepsetus odoe. The sequence continues at coordinate 12,099,277 of CM029389.1, forward strand.
CACTCCTTTAGCAGTGTCCCAGGCCATGTTCGGATAGAGGGGTGGGTGAAGTGTTAGTGCTCCATGACCCTCCAAACAGATCTTTTTCAGAGGCGAACTTCAAACATAGTCTGTGAAATATACTTTTGCACCATGTGAACACAAGAAACCCATTCATTTGAGATTTTGTTTCTCATTTTACAAAAATTTTAAACGTACATTTAGTGCATTACGGTCTTTTTCTGCATAACAAGCATTTTAAAACCGATTTGAAAGTGAAAGTGACTACTCTTGTGATTGTGAAACTCGGCACAGCACACAGTGAAACAACAAAATTACACCCCTGCATTTAACCCGTACACATGTGCAGCAGGGGGCAGCTATTGAAAGCGCCCGGGGAGCAGTGATGGGGACGGTACCTTGCTCAAGGGTACCTCAGGCCAAAGATTTGGACATATTTCCACCCACTTTGATGGCATATGATTCCCTAAATGTTACTGAAGTCCAGCAGTGAGTCCAGCAGATGGGCTGGGAAGGAAGCAAGGGGACACTCCAAAACAAGGGGTGGGGTACAGATGAGAACTGGGGCCTTGGTTTTCCTATGACCCACTTTATATGTTTGTTAGTTCTGCTCTGATGTTACAGCATCAAGGGTCTCAGAAGCTTCAAGCAAGCCAAGCAGCTAATATGAGCTCTGTCAACGGTAATGACCTTTAATTAGCATTTTAATTGTGCTACCTTCTTGTGAAAACACTCCTACAAGAATGAAGCGAGGCCGCTGTGAAGAGCGAGGGGTAAAAGAGCAACGGGTGTGGGATCATGTAGAAAACAGAAAGCTGAAGCTGTAGGCGTTTAGCTGATGGGCTCGAACAGGCACATCGGGGTCTTGTGTGGCTTGTCTGTTGGTAATGGTTCAATAAAACATGGCACAGATGTCGATAACGGCATGGCCGGTTTGGTTTGGACGACGGGCCTGCTGCTGGCATCTGTGCTGTGTATTCGTCAGTTAATGAGATTACTAACAAGGGGAGCAGAAGCCTGCTCAAGTGTTCGGAGAGCAAAACACGCCAGCAAAGCTTGGATCATGCTACCTCCCTACCCTGCATCGAGTGTAGGACAGACAGACCTTCACTGGACGACTACACAAGATGGAAAACAAGGCAAGCGACAGCCAATTATTTCAACTTCCAGAAATACCAGAAATGGAAAACAGGGTTATGTCCAGTTCAGTAGTTAATATCATTATATATCTAATGCTTTTGTCTAAGAAATAAAAAAGTGGGAAAGAGCTGGTGATCGTAACCATGGTAACCGTCCAGCGCTACGGTGATAAAATTGGGCAGTGATTTAGAAAACGAGTTCCAGAGCTGCCACAATCGCCATTCGTCAAATAAACAGCAAGTTAAAGATGATGTTCATTTAAAAATGAGGCTCTGTATTTACAAATAGAGCCACATCCATATAGACTGTAGGTCTACAGACCAGCTACCATCACCTGGAAGTACGATTCCCATAACCCCTGATTCCAACCCTGGGGTTCACTCCTGGATTGGTGCTGATGTTGTGGATGTTTTTTTGTTTGTTTCTGTGTAGTTTTACAGAGGTTTTTTCTAAAATTAGGTGAGTGGTTGGAAATAGAAGAACAGTGTGGAGTCACTATAGCGAGCAGCGCCCTCTACTGGCCATAACAAGCACAATGTGAGTCGCCTGATTGCTTTGCAACCTAGTTTTACTTTCCAGTTTGATTTTAATTGTTATAAATGGGGCCTTTTCTGCAAACAGGCCTCCAAAAACAGGGCCTATCCTTGGAATTACTAAAGAAGTTCCTGACAAACATGTTCATATAACTATTTGTATTGCTGAGAACAGTGCTTTCAAACTGTGAATATATTTAACAAGTGCTATTTTGGCAAATAATCTTCACTGCATTTCTACGAAGATTTCATGACCTTTAGTGTACTGTCTCTACGCAAATGTGATGAATCTGTTAAGAAATATCTCCAACATAGCACACACATCTTTAAAGGTATATAGAATAGAAAAGAATAGAATAGAATAATCCTTTATTATCCCACGAATGGAAAAATTGGCACAAAGGTCTTTGACAAGAAAGAACAGAAAGAAAGAGAGAATATATAAAAAACTAAACAAATTAAAAAAATTAAAAAATATAAAGATATCCATATACATATCCATATACAGAGCTATATTTTATATATATATATACATATATATATATATATATATATATATATATATATATTTTTTTTTTTTTTTTTTTTAAATAAACATATTTACAGGAATTTTGCAGTTAACAAGAAAGAATATGAAAACGAAAAGATAGCCTTGTACACAGAGAGAATATTATAGTAATAATAATAATAATAATAATAGTAAGTAATAATACATTTTAAATAAATTATAAATAAATAAATGTAAATGTAGATATAAATGAAAATGTAATAATAATAATAATAATAATAATAATAAAAAGTAATACTAGGTTGAGTTGTCTGACTATTGCAGGTAAGGTAAGAATGACCTGCGGTAGCGCTCCTTCTTACACAGCGGGTGTAAAATCTGCTCTGTAAAAGTCAACTTGTTCATCATTTTTTTTTTTCATGTATGTTTGCATGTTAAAATAAATCACTGTTACCTACTGTGTCATTTTCCTAGAAAGACAAAAGAAGCGAGGGGTTGCTTTAGCATTTGCACAGTACCGGATGTGCCTAACATTTGCATTCATGCAGTTTCTGCTCTGCTGACTAGCGAAGTGTTGAGAAACTTTGAGAAAAAGTGTGGAGAAAAGCTTCTGTGGACTTTTTATTCAATGCAGTTTAAAGGGCAACGCTATTCAGAAACAGTAAATATAGCCAAAAAAAATGAAACAAATTGTACTGAACTTCAGCCAGTACCCCTGATTGATCATGGAAAGGCCATCAGTCACCATGAGACCTGACACTCTCCATGCTATTCAAAGATTTTCCTTTAAAGTCCATGAGAAATGAATGAGAAATATTGTTAAACACTGGCTGGGTGTAGTTCGAATATTCTAAATAGCATTGTTGATTGACAGCCTTCAGATCAACGCCCCCTGCCTGCTAAACCAAACAAGGTCCATGAAGAAGGCCTGGTTAAAACCCCATGATCACAGCTCACTAAAAACATTCCCTCATTCATCTCCATGAAGGTTCTGATTCTTGTTCACGTTGAATGCGCCTCTAGAGAACCCAAGAAAATAAACAGATGGCCAAATGAATCAAACTATGGCCAAACAAATGATCAGATGTACGAATGAATGGACAGATAAACTAGATGACAGAGGACTGAATGAACAAATGAATAAACAAAGAGATGGATGATCAGACAGATATGGTGAACTAAATTTAATGAGCGAATGTGCTGAGCGAACAAACACACAAACAAACTCTTCCAATCACAGGATACCACGTTCGTTTGAAGGGTCAAGTCACCTGAAATAGCTCCACCTGCTAGGATCCAACTCACAATCCCCTGAAAAAGGGAACTAATGTTTTGAAAATGGTGCCTCAGGACTAGTCATCAGATAAACATACCACTCAACATTCGGTATCAGCAGTAAACTAATCATCTGATCATCTGGCATCATCTGCTCCTGTTTCTTCACTGCTTATGTCTTTGCCAGGACACTTTGTTCTGCTTGGAAGGTTCAGACGTAGATCACTGTAAGGGTTAACCAACAAAACCATCAAACTGCTCGATACAGAGACTGACTGAAAATGAGAGACAACAACACTGTCCTTCAGGAAGATCTGGAGAACTGCTCAGTACAGAGACTGACTGAAATGAGAGACAACAACACTGTCCTTCAGGAAGATCTGGAGAACTGTCAGGTACAGAGACTGGACTGAAAATGAGAGACAACAACACTGTCCTTCAGGAAGATCTGAGAGAACTGCTCAGGTACAGGGCTTGGACTGAAAATGAGAGACAACAACACTGTCCTTCTGGAAGATCTGAGAACTGTCCTCAACAATACATTAAAATACAAGAATGTCTGAACTTTGGAAGTAAATATGAAGAAATGAGGCTCAAGACTTTGCACAGCAATATATATATGTTATGGAGTCACCTTCAGACTGTTGCCTTTCCATTGTAAGAACTGCAAAGTCATTTTAAAGGAGCCTTGAAATCATATTCATATAATTTTCAGCGTAAACATTATAGTTGGGACGCTGTAAGGTTGACTTACTTCAATATAGCATTAAGAGCAAAAGAGTGATTGGTTGCACGCTCTGGCGGCAGCTTGCCCACTGACCATGTACCGATGTTGAATATGTGCTGGCGTTTGGGCTACCGCACTTCTTCATGTGTCTTACTAAGAATGATAGCAGATTCTCAAAGCGGCGGATCATCGCTCATATCAAAATCTGCACATGTTTTTTGCTGCATAATTTTGATGAAAATGTTGACATTTAGGAAAGCTGAGTAATGCACGCATGAAGGATTCAGCCTTCTTTCAGCAGCTGTTTCATAGACGTATATTTGTACCCACAGTCTGAACTCAAGTTTAAGGCTGAGAGTAAAAGCTGAGCTACACACTATCATTACATGATGCAGAAACGCTAATAGATGCCTTTTTTACCTCAAGACTGTGTTGCTTGGAAAATCCTGCTATTAAGCTGTTTCCTAGAAAGCTTACAGTATCTCACAAAAGTGAGTACACCCCTCACATTTTTGTAAATATTATAGTCAGTCATTTTCTGCCGCTTGTCCCAAACGGGGTTGCCGGAGTCCATCCCAGCTCACACAGGGCGAAGGACGGGGGACACACACTGGACAGGTCGCCAGCCCATCGCAGGGAGGAGCGAGACAGGGACGACATCTTGCTCAAGTACCTCAGGCAACCTATTGGGAAGGGGTTCGAACCCCTGATCCTCTGGCCAACGTCCTAATCACTAGGCCACCGCTGCCCCAAAAATATGATATTTAAATATTATATAGATATAAATTTGCTGTCCCCTCAAAATAGCTCAACACACAGCCATTCATGTCTAAACCACTGGCAACAAAAGTGAGTACGCCCCTATGAAAATGTCCACATTGTGCCCAATTAGCCATTTTCCTACCCGTGTCATGTGACCTCGTTAGTGTTAAGCAAGGTCTCAGGTGTGAATGGGGAGCAGATAGATCTGCGTTATTTCTCGCCTGCATTTCCTCATACTGGTCACAGGAAGTTCAACATGGCACTCATCGCAAAAGACTTTATGAGCTGAAAAGATTTGTTGCCTACACTAAAGCTGGCCCCAGGCTACCGGTGAAGATTGGGCTAACACCCTGAAACTGAGCTGACTTTAAATGTACCTTCTTTGACTTCACCTGTCCCGACTCTGGACTTGAATTACTTTTGACTGTATAAACTTGGAACTCCACTTGAGACTCATCTGTATTGACTCTTTGATCGATATGAGACTTCCCTGTACTGACTTCATATTTGATTTGACACTCCTGACTTGACTGTCCAGACTGACTTTCTTGTACTAGCTCAAGACCTGAGACGACCCTCTGTTGACTCAGAGCCCACAGAGTGTCTGCTGTGTGGTGGACCCTGGAGGAGTCATGTGAATAACAGCCTAAATAAAATAAAGCACCAACCCTTGGCGAAATGATTCCTCTCAGTCTCCTCACTTTACCTGCCAGCACAGGCTTCACACCCTGAACACTTATCAGCAATTTAAAAGACAAGATGCATAATTAAAGATATGCCCACCAGAGCGATTATGTTCAATTACAACCAACAGTCCTCCTCCATCTCTTTCTCTTTCTCTCTCTGCTCAACGCATACACACACACAGACATATATATATATATATATATATACACTGCATCTGCATCATTACGCATACAAACACCTCTTCCAGACTAATCAGATCACCAAGGACACACACTGAACAGAGTTTTTCATCAATTGCTTTCTAGTTCACTATAGTCTTGGCTGTTATTATCAGGAGTGTGTGTACTCCTCCATTCACGCTCCGCCTACTTCAAACTAATTGCCAGCTAACTTATCCATCTCTGAACGATCACTGATTTGCTCATCTGTCTTAAAAAAGATCCACCATCGCTCCTGTCCTGCAAAGGTAATGCCCTCCAGCCTAAAATGATCTCCCCGGGTGGCTCCAGCTTTAGTCATGAAGGTGTTTGAGAGGCTTGTTTATTTTTTCCGTCATCCCAAATTCCATCGACCCACTTCAGTTTATTGGCCGCTCAGACAGATCCATCAAACGTATCTCCCACGCCCCGCACACCACCTCACCGTGCCGTGCAAGAAGGGGACCAGAGGCTGTTGTTTGCGGACTGTGCACCGCCGTTGAGAGACCTGGAGTTAACTTCTAGCCAGCAGGTGGGAGCTGGACTTCACTGCAGAGCTTCCAAGTGGTGAGAGTGGGGAGCATTGTGTCCAAACACCATCAGTACCGAAGCTCTTCATGGTCTGTGTTGAGTCCCCTGTTTTTACACTCTACCAAGTGGCCTCCAGCAGCTCTATTTGAACATTGGTATAACCAAAGAACTGATTGTGGACTATAGCAGGAAGCAACAGTGCTCCAGCTCACCCCACTACATCAAAAGGGCTCCAGTGGAGACGCTGAGCAACATTCAGGTCTCTGAGGATCTCACCTGGCACTCACATTATGAGCTCTTGATCTCCAAGGCAAGGCAACGGCTCTACCACCTGAGGCAGCTGAGAAGAATGAGAGTCTCTCCTGTGATCCTAAAACCCACCCTGCTGTTGAGGAGCCTTCTTGACCATGAACATTATTTGCGGTTTGGGAACTGCTCCCTCAAGGACAGAAAGGTCCTGCAGAGAGAGGGCAGATGAGCACAAGACCAGATCTACTCTGTCCTCCCTGCAGGACATTTACACCAAACGCTGGAGGTCCAGAGCCACCAAAACCGTTATGGACTGCTCTCTGTCCTGCTCGGCCTGCTCAACTCAGGCAAACGGTTCTACAGACTTATGACCAGAACAGGACAATCTGGTCAAACGCAACCCGTCACACTACTTACCTACACATCGCCACTTACACTTCCTGTGGTTCATTCATTGTAATACGCACATTTTGGACACATTCCCATACTTCTAAAGAGACCTATTCACTCTATTTTTAAAAATGCATATGCTTATTTTATCCTGATTTTATAATTATTTTCCTCTCGTTTCCTTGCACAGTCTGAATTACACACAATTTGGCCACTTTATCAGAAACTCCTCCCCGCTGCTGGTGTACAAAAAACAACTGTGTTGATGCTACTGAGCCTCAGTCCTTCATCAGTGGTTGTTTTCAACTAAGGAGATTTTCTGGTGGTGAACTCTTCTAACCATTGTAGTATAAACCCAGTACCCAGTAAAGTGTCCAGTGTGGTGGTATTTCTAATAAAGTGTTTGGTGTGTAGGTGTTTCTAATAAAGTGTCCAGTGTGTGGGTGTTTCCAGTAAAGTGTCCAGTGTGTGGGTGTATCCAGTAGTGTCCACAAAGTTGATGTTTCTGATACAGTGTCCAGTGTTTGGGTGTATCCAGTAGTCCGGTTTGTGGGTGTATCCAGTAGTGTCCATTGTGTTGATGATTCTGATACAGTGTCCAGTGTTTGGCTGTTTCCAGTAAAGTGTCCGGTTTGTGGTGTATCCAAAGTGTGCCCACTAGGCGATGATCTTGATACAGTGTCCAGTGTTTGGGTGTTTCCAGTAAAGAGTCCATTGTGTTGATGATTCTGATACAGTGTCCAGTGTTTGGGTGTATCCAGTAAAGTGTCCAGTGTGTGGGTGTATCCAGTAGTGTCCATTGTGTTGATGTTTCTGATACAGTGTCCAGTGTTTGGGTGTATCCAGTAAAGTGTCCGTGTAAAGTGTATCCATAAAAGGTCCAGTGTGGTGTATCCAAAGCAGGCGTCCATTGTGCTTGATGTTTGATACAGTGCCACCGCAGCGTCGGGCGGTATCCAGCAAAAAGTGTCCAGTGTGGGTATCCAGTAGTGTCCATTGTGTTGATGTTTGATACAGTGGTCCAGTGTTTCAGTGTATCCAGTAAAGGTCCAGTGCGGGTGTATCCAGCAAAGTGTCCAGGTGTATCCAGTAGTGTCCATTGTGTTGATGTTTCTGATACAGTGTCCAGTGTTTGGCTGTATCCAGTAGTGTCCGGTTTCAGGTGTTCTTAGTAAAGTGTCCAGTGTGTGGATGTTTCTAATAAAGTGTCCAGTGTAGGGGTGTTTCCACTAAAGTGTCCAGGGTGCAGAGTGCCAGCTGGGGGTATGGTGTCTATTTGAGGCCAAATTACAGAAGAAGGGCACATTTTCATTTCAGTTCTGCTTCATCAATCATTTATTCGCTCTATTAAAAGGATTCATTCCAGGCTGTAGGCGCAAACTCTTTCCAACACATGAATAATTAATCGATGGACCAGAAAGCAATAACTCAGAAAATATGCACGAGGGAACATAACATCCTTGACTTTAGTTAGTTGGCGTGTTATCCGAAAGCGCACAGCCCTGATACAAACTTTCAATGAAAGGTTCAAGAACATGGCGGTATGAGACACTGCTGCTTGGCTAAATGAACAGAAGATGCTGCAGGGACA
>CM029389.1:12112866-12190366 GCA_017165825.1 Hepsetus odoe
AGTCTGTTTTAAGATTACAATAACATGGAATTATTTCTATAGTTAATTTTATAGACCAGGATTAATAAAAATCAGCTACTGTTTAAAGTAAACTGTGTTTTGTTGTTTTTATCAGCATGGGATTAATATAGTCAGGGATAATTTCTTCAGTTCGTTTTGTAGTTGGGATTAATAAAACCTGGGCAATTTCTAGGGCTTTTTTTATGTCACAGGATTAACATAATACTGGGAAATGAATCTGGTCCTTTTTAAAAATCTAAAATTTTTATTTTTATTTGTATATTTATTTTGTAGCAGAGGATCCATAAAACCTAAGATTATTTCTATGGTTTGCTTAACAGCAACAGAATAAAATAATACGGGATTATTCCTACAGATCATTTTAATAGTTTTGTATTAATATAATCTGGGATTTTTTTTTTTTTACAATTAATCTTTAATAGCATGCCAATTATATAAGGTGGGATTATTTTCAATCAATATAACTTCATATTATTTCTATAGTTTATTTTATATGCCATGCTTTTTTTTTTTTGAATTGTTCAATTCTTTTCACATTTTATTTTATTTGACACGATTAATATGCACGATTTAAAACTGTTATAAAACTATTTCTAGAGTTTGTTTCTTTGGAGGGAAAAATGACAGAATGTGGATTTGCACTGAGCAACAGGCGTCTGAACATCAGCGCAAAGTGGCCACATCAAACCTAAACATCCCTGGAGCTTCATCTCAAAAAGTCCAACGTGACCGTCAGTGAGACTCTGACTGTCCATCAGTAGACAGACTGCCAGCTTAAGGTCAGACGGGACCCTGGGGAGAGACTGATCGACAAAGTGCAGAAAGAGAGTGATGGGAGGGGGCGAGCGAGAGAGGAGAGAAAGGGGGAGATGGATGGAGTGGCGTCGTTTTTGACAAAGTGGGCGCAGTGGGGTAGATCCTGGATGGTGCATCTTTATGACAGCCGGTGATGAGGAGGAGGCCGGGAGTCGGGGTTTATGTCTCCTCTCCTTCTCGACTACAGAATCTCAGGCTTTTCGAATCGATAGCAGAGAGACGGAGAGAAAGAAGGGCTGCTGATGCTGCAGGAGCTACATCACAGGCCTGCCACATCCATCTAATTACTTTACAGTGTGTGTGTGTGTGTGTGTGTGTGTGTGTTAGGGAGTTAGACAGTGGTCCAGAGAGACAGGTTCACTGCAGAATGGGTTTGCTGGTGTATTAGAGACCCATCTGTTGAAGAACACTGTTTTGACCACTGCGTATTTCAGTACCAGTGCCACACATTACTCCACTACAATGTCAGTGCCACCACTGTGCCCAGAATGAGCCATCAATCAAATAATGTGCTGTCCATCCCTTTCAGCCTCCGCTGCCCCATTTAGACCCCCTCTATCCCATTCACCCCCTTCTAGCCCATGTCAGCATCTCAGCCCCCTCTATCCCATTCACCCCCTTCTAGCCCATCTCAGCCCCCTCTATCCCATTCACCCCCTTCTAGCCCATCTCAGCCCCCTCTATCCCATCCACACACCTTCTATCCCATCTCAGCCCCCCTTTACCCCATTCTGCCCATCTCTAACCCCATTCAGACACCCTCTACCCTGTTTTAGCCCCTATCTAGCCAGCTCAGATACTTAACATCTTTCTGACCCCATACCAATTACAATGGTCGAAAAACAGAACGCTTTCTCCTAAAAATAAAGGCACTCTTGGGGGCAGAGGTGGCCTAGTGGTTAGGGAGTTGCCCTGCATCGGAGGATTGTGGGTTCCATTCCCTCACAAGTAGGTTGCCCTGAGGTAACCCTGAGCAAGGTACCGTCCCTGTCACTGCTCCCCGTGCGCTTTGAATAGCTGCCCACTGCTGCACGGTGTTTGTGTGCATGGGTTAAAAGCAGAGGTCCAATTTCGTGGTGGTTCAGGCTTGCTGTGCTGTGACCTCGCAATGACAAGGGTTGTCACTTTCTTTTTCACTTTCACTCTTGCATTAATCAAGGGGAAGAGAGAGGGCTGAAATGGGTAGAAGGGTTTAAAATGTGTTGGAGGGGGCAAAATGGGTAACGGGGGTTAAATGGGTAGAAAGGGTTTAAATGGGTAACGGGGGTTAAATGGGTAGAAAGGGTTTAAATGGATTTGGGGGGTTAAATGGGTAGAAAGGGTTTAAATGGGTAACGGGTTTAAATGGGTAACGGGTTAAATGGGTAGCAAGGGTTTAAATGGGTAACGGGTTAAATGGGTAGAAGCGGCTGATGAACTGCGGTAAGTGATGGACTACAGTGTGTAAGTGTGCTCTGTAAACTGGGATGTAAGGAGCTCATAAACTGGCCCGGAGGTGCAGGTCTGTTTTGTGGGCAGTAAATCCTGGACAGTGTTATTTGCTCCGAGGGGTCAGTGTTTGGTTTTTAAACCTGACGTTCCTCAAACGTCCTAATGATCGAAAAACAGCAAAGCAAAAGATAAAGTACCTCCACCAGACACTTTAACACCCGCAGTCCATCTTTCCATCCAGCATAACGAGGAGAGAGATTCTTTTGTTCAGCCACCCCCCACTTTCTCCCTTTTTTGTCTCTTCCTCCTTTCTACCTCCTCTTTTTTCTATCAAAATCTCGATCGCTATTCTTTCTTACTTTCCTTTCGGTCTCCTTCACTTCTGTCTGTCCCTCTCTCTCTCTCTGTCTCTCTCCCAACCTTTCTGTCTATCTCACTGTCTATCTCTCTCTCTCATTTTTCTATCCTTCTCTCCTTCTCACTTCCTAGCGCTCTCTCTCTCTATCTCCCTTTCTTTCATTAGTTCCTACTACCTTCCTCTTACTATCACGCTCTCTCTGTATCACTTTCTATTTCATCTTCTCTTCTCTGTTTTATGCCTTCTCACCCTTTCTTCTCTCTCGTCATTATTTCATTGTTTACTGTTGCTCTCTGCATCTCTCTTTTAGTTTCTCTCCTCTCGCCTTCTTTCTTTCCCTCTCACTCTCTCTCCCCTTTTCACTCTTTCCTCTCTCTCTCTCTCTCATTAAATTCAGCAAGCATCTGAGTTTCCTGAAAGGTTCAGAGAAAGGCTGAGACTTGAGCTCAGCTGAACTGGACTGGTTGGCTTTTCGTCGAGGTGTGAATGTTTGATTTGGGTGAAAGGGGCTCCAGCTCCCCCGACCAAACACTCGCCCGAGGAAACAATTTATTCTTGTGGAGACCAGGACGCCCTGGAGAGACGAGACTTCAGAGCGGGGAGGTCAGAGCTGATAAGGCTCCGTTTATCTGGATGGGGAGCTTTATTTCATTGTCTCTTTATTTGGATCCACATTAAATCAGACAATGATGTGAGCAGGTTCACCTGGAGTCTCTTCAAACACCATTAATAATCAATCAAATCAACCCCCCCACCCAGTTTAGCTCTGCAGATATGATGTGTCAATCTCCGCAGTGACAAAAACAATGCCTTGTATGGAAGTTGTATCAAAATATGTAAATACCATCATTAGTTAAAAATACTTGCATTTGAAGTGGTCAGAAACTTTTAATTGTGTTAATTTAATTAAAATCTAAGGGAAAAAAAAGAAGTTTCATTTTTAAGTATTTATAATTGGTAAAAATATAATTGGGAAAAAATAATGAAAACATCATAATTTCTGTCGTGAAAAGAAGGTTACTAAGCTCCTTTTTGAGAGGAGGGGCCGTAATTAATAAAGCGATATTGGGTTTGAGAAAGGTGCTAAATAAATGACAATGTATATTATTATTAATTATTATTATGATTATTATTATTATTACACTACCAGTGCCTAAAGCCTATAAAACTGACTTTAACCAGCACAGTAATGCAAAAACAGCCAAAATGCCCAGAATCCTGTTGGGGTTAAACCATACCCATCGCTGACACAAGCTAAAGAAGAGTAGACGCTGTTTCTGGGGCCAGAATTAAGGCTGAGTTCAGAGGAAGTGCAGGCGTCTGTCTGGTTGTGTGTTAAGCTGTACTTACTGAGTTCAGGTCCAGGTTTTCTTGCACCCACTCTTTAGCTTCCTTGTAATCCTCTGTCAGGCCCATGATGTACAGCGTATCCAGAGAGTCCACTATCGTAGCTCCACGCAGTCCACCTGTAAACACACATCATCATGAGACAGAGAGCAAACACAGAGCCAACCACCCAGTTCGGTTTCAGCCGTGCAGATATAAACTCCCTGTTTAGAGACCCTTTCCCGCTTCACTTTTCATGTTCATATTGGACTGTTTTTGTGTTAATAAAGTTGAGCTGATCCAGGCTGCAAAGTGCCTAAAGATACAAGGTTCTAGATAAAGTGGCTCCAACTGCTCAGCGTTCAGCATCAGCAGTAAATGAATCTCCTGATCATTTGGAATCATCTGCACCTGTTTCTTCACTGTTTCGTGTCTTAAGTGAGACGCTTTGTTCGGTTTGAAGGTTCAGACGTAGATCACTGTGTGGATTAACCAACACAGAACTATCAAACTGCTCAGGTACAGAGACTGGACTGGAAATGAGAGACAACAACACTGTCCTTCAGGAAGATCTGGAGAACTGCTCAGGTACAGAGACTGGATTGAAAATGAGAGAAAGAAACACTGTCCTCAAGTTTTTCACATTTTAATGTCCTCAAGACATATCAAGACTAAAAATACTAGTAGAATTACTAATGAGTATGTCTATCTATTTATCTATCTATTTATATTGTGAAATCACAGCTTGCTTTAAGGTCAAACTGAAGCAAATTAAAACACAGCGAAGCTATTCGTAACTACCCATGCAAACAAAGCAATGAAATCATTAAGAATGAATTAAATACTTTCAATAAATCACAAAATGCTACAAAATTAATAGTATTTAATCATCATTAGCTACTCTAAACAATGCAGTTAATCACAATCAACTATATAAATGTGCATTTAATCACTAAATACCTGATAAATCATCATTAAATGTTTCCCTAGTTTGGCAGCCAGCTGCTAGATGCTTTGCCTGAAGCTTTGAATGATGGTAATATATTGTACAGAAATCTAGATATATGTAAGTAAACAGTAAATATATCCACCTTGTTCAGAGATGCAACTGAAAACTGAAGCCTTCATTTAAAAGCAGCAGCAAAAAATACATGTAAAAAATCATGTCTCCAAATTAAAAGTCATTTTAATTATGAAATCAATGCTTCCGCACATTTGTCAACTCTCCAAGGGTTAAGCAAAGCTTTTCTTGTAATTACATAAGTGTATCCAACAATTTAATGTAATTACATAAATAAGTAAAGTTGATTAAACTGTAATTACATCGACTGCACTAATGTAATCAGTTATAAATACATCTCACTTAGTTACACAGCTCTTATAGCCATTGTTAATGTAAAATCGGTTATTACACGTGTTGTTAATGTGTAATTACACACATTGTTAATGTGTAATTACACACATTGTTAATGTGTAATTACACAGGTATTGCATGCATTGTGTAATTATGCAGTTATTACATGCATTGATAATGTGCAATTAAACAGTCCTTTACATGCACTGTTAATGAGTAATTACACAGTTATTACAGTCACTTTTTATAAATCAGGGCCAAAAAGCATAACCGAAAATATAAAATCAAGGCCAAAAGTCAACAAAGTACTAAAGTCCAGTGCAAGTTGGTGTGTCATCTTCCTCCCTCTGTTTGGAACATAAAGCAGCAGGAAAATGATCCCAATGAAATCAAACCTGAAGCTTTTCTACCAATCAAGGTTGAATTCAAACACACGGCTGTAATTAACACCAACGCTTAAAGCTCAACCACCATCGCAGGGACCTAAATCCACAATTGAAATGGCAAAATAGAATCAAAATACTAGCAGCGAGCCGACACAGGGCACTAAAAGCATCCGTATCCCACCCGCAGCCCCCGTTTCTCCAGCGTCTGCCTTTAGATGCACTTAATTTGAAGTTATTAAATTCCTTTCCCTGCCTTAATGAGAAATGTTCAGAGGCTTTTTATTTAATCCACCAAAACCTCAAATGAGAGCGGTAGAAAGGGGAGGCTCCCAATTTATTGGGAGGAAACATGAAGAAGTGCCTCCACGCACAAAAAAAAAAAAAAAGTCTTTATTGCGTTAGGGAGAATGAATGCACGCTGTGGCAAGAGCTAATGAAAAGTATATCATCAACAAGTAGACGGAAGACCTTGGCGAAGTATGAGAAATCACTCACAGGCGCACAGTTAGAATAAATGAGCCAGTAATGAGGATGTTGCGCTGTGCTCGCCAACCCAAAAAAAGCCCTCAAAGTAGCGAAACACAGAGGAACACATGAAGTTGGTGATAATACGAGGAATAAACAGCTCCAAAGACGAATTCAGAAAGAAAAAAGTGACCTGCACTGTTGGATGTAATTATTTTATGGAATACTACTGAAGCCACCAATCCATAGACTTCCATTCTTTTCAGAGCCAGGGGTACTGATGGGGTACTGGAGTCTATCCCAGCACTAGACTGGTCCCAGTCCATTACAGGTCAACAACCTCACACGCAGAGTCACATCTAAGGGGCAAACTAGCATCTCCAGTCCTCTGCAAGAGGAACTGGAGCTCCTGACCATCCTCACTCAGCAACAACCTTCCTGCTGGACCAGGGTCACTGGGTCACCAATGAATTTTGCCATAATTTTCTTTTTTCCTTGACATGGTGACATATTTTAACATTGTGGGCCACCACTGAGAAAAATGACCAGCAAAAACATTATAACTCCTTTTCAGAACAGTATTATTTACATAGAGAGGCATTTTTGGATTACACCAAATTATTATGCAAATTGTATTTAAGTGTCATAAAGATTAAATATTTTGTTCTTCAATTAAACTCATGGACGGTATTGTATCTCAGGGCTCTTTGGATCACTGAAATCAATCTGGGACACCTGTGATAATTAGTTTGCCAGATGAGCCCAATTAAAGGAAAAACTACTGGAGAAGGGCATTCCACATTATTAAGCAGACCACCGTTTTCAAGCAATGTGGGAAAGAAGAAGGATCTCTGCTGCCGAAAAGTGTGAAATAGTTGAATGGCTTGGACAAGGTATCAAAACCATAGATATTTCACGAAAAGCGTGATCATCGTACTGGCTGAGTCAGAGTACAGACTTCACTAATGCTGTCTGTAGTCATCAGCAACATAGCAGGCTCTGAGTTACTGCTCAAAGTCACAACTGGTCAGTGGTGGAGAATGAAGGACTCTCACAAACAGAACTGCTGTTATCAGTTTAAAACCTTTTAATGAACTCCTAATTACAGACTAATGATGCTCATTTCTACAGAGCACAGACTGCACCAGCAATCTGCGCTTCAATCTGTTTATTTAACTAAGAATATTAGCCATCTTTTCAATATTTACTTCTTTTCTTTCTCGAAGATCCAGTGTTGACCAGAGGAGGATGGTTCCTCTTCTGAGCATCGGTTCTTCCCGAGGTTCCTTCCTCCAGTTTTAGAGAGTTTTGACTCACTAGCAGCTCAAACCCGGATTCTGTAAAACTGAACTGGACTTGACTGACATTAAATTGTGATTTTAACTTAAAAATCAATAACAGATCAGCCCTACTGGCCAAATCATCACACACACACACACACACACACACACACTCTTTAAACTGATGATCACACAGGAAAAAAATGGAAATTTACCTCATAGTTCTACTATAAAGTAAAAAATGAACTCTTGTATTACTGTAAAGTTTATGGTCACCTTTGCTGGTGTTTAATAATTCTGTCAGTGAAGTTTACTGTTTGGCAGTAAATTTCATAGTAGAACCATAAAAAGTGCCAATTCCCTTTAAAATTTAATGAACAAAAACTGTAAAAATCTCATGGTAAAACTAAACTTTTTCGCTTTGCATACAGCACTGTGGAAAAGTCTAAAGCCCCTTATTTCTTCACATTTTACTTCCGGACTTTCTTGTATTTTAATGTTTTGTTGAGGAGCAGTTCTCCAGATCTTCCTGAAGGACAGTGTTGTTGTCTCTCATTTTCAGTTCAGTCTCTGTACCTGAGCAGTTCTCCAGATCTTCCTGAAGGACAGTGTTGTTGTCTCTCATTTTCAGTTCAGTCTCTGTACCTGAGCAGTTTGATAGTTTTTTGCTGGTTAAGCCAAACAGTGATCTACGTCTGAACCTTCAAGCAGAACAAAGCGTCTAACTTAAGACATGAAGCAGTGAAGAAACAGGTGCAGATGATTAGATGAGGAGATTAGTTTACTGCTAATGCTGAACCCTTTATCTAAAACCTTGTATTTTTAGACAGTTTGCAGCCTGTCAGTAAAACATTTGTTCCTGTTTCTTTCATTCAATCTTCTAAATATGCCAAAGAAAAGACAAGTGTGATGGCCAGAAGATAATAGTTTTGCACAAAAAAGGTAATGTTTGCACAGTATTGTGCGTTAGAAGTCATTACTGCACGGGTTAACAAGATCTACCCATGCGCCAGAACGCTGCCTTCTGATGCAACTTTAGCGCAACATGATTCATCCCAGCCTGCTTTCAAGCAACGAGAGGCTGTTGAAGTCAAAGCACAGCTGTGCATCCGGATGGTTATGCTGGGGGAAAGCACGTTCTGCAGTAATAACCGCAGCAGACGGGGCGTCAGCAGTAATAAGCTGATCGGCCTGCACGGTGCAGATAATCCTCAAAACAAACCCATGAACCAGTGATGGGCTGTCGGCAGGTGATCGGTACTGAGGGTGCGGGGTTACGTTTAAGTGTTGCATCATTTGAAGAAACAAATAGAAATACGTATTCTGTGGAGTAGTGCAGGTGAAGGGTTTCCTGGGCACTGGATGTATGGTTGGCCCCTGCTGCCTGATGTGTTTTGGTTAAATGTGTTGCTCAATATGTGTTGTGCTGTGTGCTTACAATGACAAATAGTCACTTTCACTTCACTTTAGTATTTTCCCTCTGAAAAATGAGGGACGTTAGAATGTCGGATGTTAGAATAGGAGGTGTTCTTTGAAGAAAAGTGTCTTCATGAAGTAAGAGAGGAACACTGTAGTGATAGTATTTGGCAACTTGCTCCACCAATAGGGAACCTCAAATGAGAATAGTCTGGACTGAGATTGCCTTATGTGGAGGGATGGCGATGCCAGAAGGCCTCCCTTAGAGGAACATAGTGAAAATGGAGGGGTAAAAGCCTGTATGAGGGACAGCTGGAAGCAGATGTCCTGTATTTGATTCGAGCAGCCATGGGTAGCCTGTGGAGGTCAGCGAGTAGTGGAGTGACATGAGTCCTGATCAACACCAGGCATGCCACCACATTCTAGACCATCTGAAGGAGCTTCAAGGGCTGGTAGATCTGACATTGCAGAGATAAAGGTGACAGATAACCTGTACCAAGGGTTGGGTGGTGTACTAAGTCAGGTACGGCCTGATTTTCTGAAGAGTAAAGTGACTGAAAGAAACAACATGGTCGGAAAAGGTAATCGATCAGGACACCCCACAACCTTGGTCAGGGAGGGAGAAAAATGGGCTTTTTATATTGATATTATGATGGATAGACTGATTCAAGGGGACAACCAACACAGTCCTGTGATTGAGATGAAGGTGGTGTTCTGTTACCCATGACGAATAGACAGGCTGAAATTTAATCATCGTCAACATTGCCTGACTGTAACATTAACTGTTTCAATCTGTCCTGCAGCTTAACCCCCTTACACATCCTCATCCTGACCTCATCACTTTCCACCCGAGGGCATCAGGGGAACGAGGTTAAAGGATCAAGAGGTCAAACACAGGGGTCTGTTCGGTGATTACGATCTGGTGCCACAACCCTGTTTCATCTCATCTCTAACACTGTTCTCCATTTCATCTGTCCATATAACGACCACAAACACATCCCTAGCTACAGTTTCTAAGTGAGGCTTTCCATAAAATAATCTCTTAGCACTCAATGAGTTATGGAAGCTGCCGTGTTTGTGCTCCAGTTTCTCGAATGAATTTAGATGCTACAAAGCACAGATGCTAGCACAAAGTGATGCTACAAACACCAACCCATTTTTGAGCTTCCAGAAGTTTAGCCACACCCATTGGCACCGAAGTTCAGATTCTACCTGTTTGACGTAGGTGTGAAATGAACTAACGGAGTTCTAATTGTGAGTCTGACGTAAACGCAAATGCAAATACTTGCATATTGGCAACCCTTGCTGTTGCTTAGTAATCAGTACAAATGATGCAGGTATGCTGCACTATTATCTCCACTATAATCAGACTGTGGGTGGCACTAACTGTTGGAAATATGGGGGAGAATAAAGTGGGTCAAATCGGGCCACAAGTGGGAGCTAGACATTTGGGTTGATGGTTTCAGTGGGGTATACTCGTGCCCAGCCAGTAGGGAGTGACCAACAACCATTAGGACTTTGGCTGTTACCATGCTTCCATTTCACGCAGGTTCTCCATGCAGCTGTTACGCTCCCCCTAGTGACTGGGCACTATATCCAGAATTCCTGTTTAACCATCAAATGCTTCTGTTCATCTCCGTTTGCCACAGTCTGTCTCTGTATGTGGGGGTGGTGATAGTCTAGAGGTAGGATACTCGCTGTGAACTAAGAGATCATAGCTTTGAGTCTATGGTGGGGGTGGTCTAGTGTTAGGATGCTTGCCTATAAACCACAATGTATCAGGTTCAAGGTCTACCTCCTCCACCATCACCATTGGTTTCCTGAGACACAGGATCTCGAGAGCGTCTGCTATATGCTGTAAATGTAAATCTCTCTCTCCAGGGAGAATCCTTGTCAAATTGCAAGACCCTGAATAAGAGCATCTGATAAATGCTATAAAAGTCTCTTGGTTATAATTTATATGCCACTGCGACTGTCATGTCCAGTCCCATCATTTTCTGCTCACTTCCACCCGGGTCCGCTCCACACACTGCACCTCATGCCTCGACACACTCCCAAACCAATCAGATTACGCGTGGACAACGTGCCCCGACCTTTGAAATAGACAGATTAGCATTCGCCTGCTTCACCCGAGCGCTTTCTCATGCTTTGTGAGCAAAAATAGGTGATTTGAAAGTAAAATGATGTCGCGCAGGGTGAGCGAGGAAAGGAAAGAAAGAGAGAGAGAAAAACGTTGGTTAATGTAACTTGTTTGTGTTCTGGGGCACAGTGCTATGGAGCGTGGCAAACTGCAATTGAAAAGCAAAGCAGAGCCGCTGCTGATGGATAGACTGACGGAAAAGAGGGAACAGATCAATCCATCATTCTCCACAGCCAGGCTTTCTGATGACAGCAGCAAGGCTACAGGACCTCATTCATTTCACCCGGTCAGGGCTAGCACAGGAACAGGAGCCAGCACCAGTTGAGACCCTTAACATCAATGTTTGGAGAATCATCAAAAGTACAAAGTTTACCCCAAATGTAATTGATCAACCAAGCCATGCTTTGGGTCTAAGGCTTGCTTCTGTAGTTTCTGGAGTTCCTAAGCCTAATGTAGCTAAAAGATCATGGCACTGTTATCTCTAAACCTGGACTAAATTATTATTTTTTCAAGCATTAATGTGGTTGCTTCTGCTGCAACTTGTGGACACATCTTGTCCCTGTAGCTCAGTGGGAGAAATTCATGGAGAATGTGAAGAGCAAGACCTCATTCTTGCAACTTTTCATTTTCTTTGGACATGATTTAGTCATTCTGGTCCAAGTATGAAGAACACTAGACATCATTATCCAGTTGAAGAACTAAATTGTGCACAGTGATACGTAAACCAGAAGGAGCTGTTGAAGAACTGAGTGATCGTTTTCTTTTTCATGATCCCTTTCATTTGGACAAAGTCTCCAGATCTTCCTCTCCACACACCCCCCAGATACCCACCTCCACATTTCACCGCAGGAACAACACACTCTGTTCTGGCGTTTCCCTCCATCTGCCACCACTCATAAACCCTTCACATTTTCCAAACCACAGAAATGTCCTCGTCCGTCGACAAGACCTGCTCTCAGTCCTGAACACTCCAGTGTTTGTGCTGTTCGTCTCACAGCCGTCTCTTTTTACCATCACAGTAGGAAGGGAAGGTTTTCAGCAGCAGCTGGAGTTCAGACATTAATGAACAGAATTCCAGCACAAAGTGGAACGTCAGTCACTAAAGACCTGATACGACTACAAATCCAACAGTTTGAGCCATTGTGACAAAAAAAAATGTCTCACTACTGACTATAAAAAACTGAAAAACCATTTACTTTTGTTTTTAGTGTCCCTTACACTTTCTTGTAAACAATTTTAGTTATGTGCTAAAATCAGCTAGCATTAGCCTTCTTTACTTGAAAATGCATTCTTGATACTACTTAATAATCTCAATCCATTATTGAGCAAATAAAAAAGGACAAAAATGGACAAACAGTAACAAACCATGAAAAGTCTTTCAAATATCCTTGGTGCAATAAACAAGAGAACCTTTACAAGGATATCAGTAAAGAATGTTTACGCCAATCAGCTCTGACATTAAAGCCACTGACAGCTGAAGTGAATTACATTGATTATCTCATTACAATGGAAAGTGGGGTCAAAGGGTGGGATATATTTCAAGGGAACGGCCAGTTCTTGAAGTTGAAGGAAAAATGGGCGACCACCAATGAGCAACCACCAAACTGTGATGGCTTGACTGGGTCAGAATTCCAACATGGCAGGCCTAGAAGGGTGTTCCTCATATGCCCCAATCAGTCGGACCACAAGTGCTCCAAGGAAGGCTGCTGACAAAGTCATGGACACCCAGGGCTCACTGGTATGAGTCTGGCTGAGGCAGTATATGGGGCTGCAGACCAGACCAGTCAGAGTGCCCATGTTGTCCAATGCCTACTATGAGCACCAGACCAAAACTGAACCATGGAGCAATGGGAAAAGTTAGGCCTTGTCTGAGAACTTTCCTTTTACGTCAGCTGGGAATGATGAAGTTGAAGAAAACAGCTTTGATCTTCTTGGATCGATTATTTAAAAAAATCTTCCAGTTGCCCAAATGCAGATCGGCACTCAGCAGAACCAGGATAAAAGTGAAAGTGACTACCCTTTTCATTGTGAAATTGTAAAAGAGGCTGAAAAGATCTTCAAATGAAAAGTGTCTTTACAAATGAAGATCTGGACTGTCCATGCTGTGGTCTTTTCTGCTGGCCTTCAAAAAGGAGAACTTTGGTGTCAGGTGGAGGCTTTTGGGGGAACCTTGGACAGACAAAAATAAACGAGTCCAAAAAAGTGGGTATATGCTAAAAAGGTACAACATTGTCCAGTTTTGTACCTTTAATGTGACTGTCTCAGAAGAAAGAGGGCAGATTTGTACCTTTTCATCTTCTAATATTTGAAAGTGAAGAAAGTCTAGACTCGGGATTGGGTGGATGGAGTCAGTCCACCTTAAAAATCTACCAGCAGTGGAAAAATTACGTCCCTGAAGTAAAGGTTCTAAAGTGATGCCCCTGTACCTGTTTTTCAGAGAAAGTAGTCCAAGCATCAAGCCTAACTTCTCAACACAGAAGTTTCTGCACAGAAAGCCTATAAGATAACGAAAAGCCCATCAGGTCAGGCCAGGAGCATCACAGCAGCACAAGGATCCGAATCACATCAATTCAAAAAGCAAATAATCTTGTTTCGGGCTGGGATGAAGTGACGAGGGGTGTGGCATCAGAATCTTTTCCTTTCTTCTGACGGCCTCAAAGAGGGGAGCTCAATCAGGAGCGAGGACGAACAGCAGGAGCCAGACGCTGATTACACACTGGGCGACACAGAGGCGCGGAAATGCGGCGAGGAAGACGATGAGTTTAATGGTGTGCGTCTGATCCCAGGGTGAAAGGCATTTTAAAGATGGAAATCTTCTGAGGTAAGGGGACAAAGCAGCTTAAGCATAATATGGTTTAAAGAAATATCCGAATATTGTCTTTACAGCGAGACAAAAGGGAACATAATAGCATTTTCTGCCTAATTCAGTTCTGAGAACGGATTTCATTACAGTGTTGGTGAAGGAACCACATATGAAAATGGAAAAAGTGAAAGTGACTATTTCCGTCATGGCACAGCACACAGTGAGAAACTAAATTCACCCTCTGCTTTTCACCCATACACACCGTGCAACAGGGGGCTGATTAAAGTGCCCGAGGAGCAGTGATGGGGATGGTACCTTGCTCAGGGGGTACCACTGGGATTTGAACCCACAACCTTCCGATCCTGGGGCCTAGTCTCTAACCACTAGGCCACCACTGCCAACCGCTAGCCATTTATTTCATCTCCAAACCCACCTGTGTACACCATGAGATGGGGGTGATGGTAAAATAGTGAATCTGAACAAAATCACTTTTCTTTGGTGTCATATCCCTCCACCATGAATGGGTTTACTTTTAGTCTATCTTCTCCAAACTCTTGTAAAAGAATGTCTCAAGCAGCATCTTCAGCACCATTTCACGTCTGGGAGGGACATTCAGACTTCTGGCTCCTGCATCACCACTGTGAACAATTCTGGCTCTACAATGGAGCGTTTCATGCCGAGCTCAGCTTTGTTTTCATGTCAGACTGCAGGTGAATGACTGACAGCAGGAGACAGGATGGGCGGAGGGTTTACAGCTCTAACCCCTATTTCAGACTGGAGGACAACACCTGATCGCTGATCATAGAAGGACAGAGGGGAGTTTCACACATTCTCACGCAGGAGAAACTAAAAGGCAAAAAAAAGATACCCAAAATCCTTCCCATTTACAACTGCCTGAAAGTGCAGGGATCATCTAAAAGTTCTGTGCTGGTTAATGCAATCTGGGTGCTATAAATAAGGGAATGTGTCAGTGTATCTGTTAAGGCTGATTTGGATCGAATGCAATGAAACAAAAACCAAATTAAATAAACATTTTTATTGAAACAAAAAAAAAATACTGGAAATGACTTCCAGGGATCCAATGACATGCTTTTTAAAAAAATAAATAATGCATAAAATGGGGTTTAAATTATAGTAAAAAAATTTTATTTGTGCCCAATATGTTACAATAAACAAATTAATATTTTATACATTCATATAATTATAAATGTTATAATATAGAAATAAAAAAGTGCATTAGAATCCAAATCAACAAAATCTCTTCTCAGTGTATCTACACTTTCAGATCAAATGCAGTGTGTGTGTGTGTGTACACTCTCAACCACTTCTATAGCAATGCTACTTTCAGCTAATTAAAAGTACTCCATCAAATCCTGAAATGTAATCACAGGACGAGGGTCTGCTGACCAGGACCAATTAACCGCGGGGTAACAAAGGTCATCTGATTAACTGCTCAGTTCCCACTGACCCCCTGCTCAAACACGCTGTCCGCAAAAAAACACACGTTTCCATGGTTACGCAGAACAGCAGCTCGTCTGACTTCCATGTCCCATGGGGGTCCGGGGTGCCGCCCTCCCCCTCCTCCAACCTGGACAGGTAATTGAAATCTGAACAGAACAGAAGCTCTCCGTTAGCGCTGAAGACTCCATTCGGAAAAGCGTATTAAAATGGAAATTCACACAAAAGGAGCCTCTTTATCTCCGACATGATTAGCGGACACTCCACTTAATTAGCCTCGAATGTAAAAGCACCTTGAAGGTTCACCTTTAATTTCACAGCGAATTATATCGGCCCAATAAAGCGGCCGGCGCCGGCCCGAGAGCCACACGGCGCCGGTGTACAGGCCACATGAACGAGGAGCAGGGCCATGATTATTTCATCAGCTTCTCTCTCTCTCTCTCATTTTTCTATCCTTCTCTCTCTCTCACTTCCTAGCTCTTTCCTTCTCTCTATCTGTAGCTAATTCAGTTTCACTCTCTCTATAAATAAATATTTTGTATATAAATGTTTCTCACTCTTTCTATCTCTCCCTGTCCTCCTCTCTCTATATCATCCTTTCCTTGTCTTCCTCTCCCTCACTCTCTCTTTCCTTCATCCTGCTTCTCTTCCTTTCTATCCCCTCTTACTCTCCCCACCTTCTACCCCATGTTTATATCGTCATCTGCCCCTCTTTTTCCTTTGGGCCTCATTCTTCCTGCTCTCTCTCTCTCTCTCTCTCTCTCTCTCTCTCTCTCTCTCTCTCTCTCTCTCTCTCTGATCGTTTTTCTCCTCACTCCTATTACAGGCTGGAACACTGGAGTGTGTGTTTGGCTCTAATGAGGGTGTGAAACTCCTTGTGACCCCTCAGGCTAAAAAGCTCATTTGTTTCTCTGCTCTTTCTTTGCGTCTTTCAGTGATTCCTCTTGTGCGTTGGTTCCTCGGGATTTCTGGGTAACAGTCAAAATCACCCGCCTGCCCTTTCCAGCAGAAACAGGAAATACAGATACACATTCACGCATTCTTCCAGCACTTCCTCCTTCATACATTTTAGCCCAGATATCTGCTCTTTCTCCTCATTTCAAGAAAAATTCAGACTTTCCTCTGAACACGTCTGAGGTGAGTCCTGTCTTCTCAACATCGAGACTCATTTCAGTCTAAATGGACACAAACACAGAAAAGACGTCCCTCTGTGTGTCCATCGGTGCAGGACAGAGTGAAGGAGTGAGAGAGAGGACAGGGAGAGTGGACGGTGGAGTTCAGGGTGTGTGGAGTGTGTGTCCGTGATGGAGAACTAGTAGAGACGGTGATGAAAGTGAAGCGGTGAAGTTCATGTGGATTATTTTCAGTAGATTGTTTTTATTGGAGTTGAAGTTCGAGGCTTTAATAGTCTTTAATTCTATTAATATGGAGTGAGATTCAGTTCACTTTCAGCACAGACAGACACTCCAGACGTCCTTCAGAGGAGACACGTCTCACTTTACACTCTCAGTACACTCCTGTACTTTTACTTTATACTCCGAGTACGTTCCTGTACTTTACTTTATACTCTCAGTACATTCCTGTACTTTTACTTTACACTCTCAGGACATTCCTGTACTTTTACTTTATACTCTCAGGACATTCCTGGACTTTTTACTTTACACTCTCAGGACATTCCTGTACTTTTTACTTTACACTCTCAGTACATTCCTGTACTTTTACTTTATACTCTGAGTACGTTCCTGTACTTTACTTTATACTCTCAGTACATTCCTGTACTTTTTACTTTACACTCTCATTACATCCCTGTACTTCTTACTATATACTCTGAGAACATTCCTGTACTTTTCCCACTTGGACTGAGTAATTAAATACTACTTCTATTCAGCATTCACTACTTCTAATTTTACCAGTCTTTTACACAAATATCTGTATGTTTGGATGAAAAAAAATGGACGCCACCTCTGTCTAATTAATATATAGTATTTTATTCCATATATCTTATTGAAATATTAGAAAATGTTAGACAACACATTTATCACTTTGCTAAGTGACCCAGGTCTGCGTGCAGCGGTGGTCTCGTGTTTAGGGAGTTGGCCACAGGATCGGAAAATTGTGGGTTCAAACCCCTTACCAGTTGGTTGCCCTGAGGTACCCTTGAGCAAGGTACCATTCCCATCACTGCTCCCTGGGTGCTTTCATAGCTGCTGCATGTTGTGTGCATGGGTGTGCTGTGACCTCCCAATGACAAGAATAGTCACTTTCACTTCACTTCTGTTTCACTCTGTAGTTCTGAATAAAACACTAATCAGGGAGGATCTCAGATCCAGTTGAATGTTTTCTCCCTATAATAAGTCAAACATTATATTATTATATGATTTTATTATTCGTCCCACCCACTGGTGTGCAGTGATCAGAAAATCATCATAGATCATCAAAAAAAAACATATTCAAGGTACAAAAAAGTCTGTGTTGTACTTTTCTGGGGACATTTACACTGTTTGTTCTTCTTTTTCTTTTGGCTGGTTGTTTAGGGGCCACCTGATCATCTGTGTCAATGTCTTCCTGTCCTCTGCATCTTCCTCACACCTGCATGTCCTCTCTCACCACATCCATAAACCTCCTCTTTGTCCTTTGTCTCCTCTTCCCTGGCAGCTCCATCCTCAACCTCCTTCTCCTGATATACTCCTCGACTCTCCTCTGGACATGTCCAAACCAACACAGCCTCTCCGTTTGTCTCCAGATCATTCAACCTGAGCCATTCCTCTAATATATTCCTTCCTAATTCTGTTCATCCTCAAGGAAACACTGTTTGTATTTTACATTTACAGATAAATGACCAACCCGAGTCTCCACTTAAAAAAGGGGGCGGGGCTGCTAGGAGCTCTATGGCTTTTACACTGAAGAGCAACATTTTGAGCAAAGGAGATGAGATTTAATTATTCACCAAGAACAACAGCTGTTGAGAGGTCATGGGAGGGGTCACGTGATCCCGCAGCCTCACTGGGCACGATGTTAATGTGGAAGGCCAGGATGATCCACCGGAGGCTGTAATGTGCCCTGCCGTGCTCTAAGGATTAATGAACGCTGAATGACGAAAGGAGTGCCAGGAAATCAGGAGAGCTGATTGCTTCGGTATTTATCTTCACAATCTGGATGCAAAACGGAGAAATCTGCAGGCTGTAATGACGGGGGATTACACGCAGATATAAATAGGCAGAAATTGTGGAGGAAGTGATTGAACTAAACACTGCTCCCCGAGGCCTTGGGGGGCTTAAGGGCTTGGGGGAATGACGTAGGAAGAGGAAGAAACTGTCCAGTAGCGACGGATTACTGACCACTCCCGTTCCACGAGCCAGGTCAGGTCAGTGTGTCGTCACGAAAAAGCAAAAATAACTGCCCGGCCACTTTATCGGAAACCCTTCCCTTGGAGCTCCGCCTCGTTGGTGTACAGCTGTAGACTGTCTGCTGGGCACCGTTAACCTTCATCTGGGGTCAGTTTCTGACCACAGAACAGTTCTGGGTGAAGTATCTTCAGTAAATACAGCAGTAAATCCCACCAACATACACTGCCTGAAGAGCCCATATGACATCCTATCCACTCACACACACGAATACGGACACACACACACACACACACACACACACACACACAGCGGTCCCTGAAGGGATTTTGGAGTTTAAGAATAAATTAAGTTTAAAAAATGTAAAATCTCAATTACAATTCACAAAATTCTGAATCGCACCAAAATGATAAACAGAATCACAAAGGAAACTGAATCATGAACATGAACGGACGAATGAATCACAAATGAACAAATCCTCAATCATGAACCAAACATCTAAGGGGTCAGATCGAATGCCAGAATCATACATATCAAATCAAATATCTTAACTCGAGTCATAAACTTCATGGAAGATGACAAACCACTCAAATCAGGGCTGAACAAAAGTGGAGCTGAATTTCAAATCAAACAAATCTCAGATCGAATAAAAACAAAAACCTCAAACTGGATCTGAATGAATCCAAAAATCAAATAATGACTTTTGAACCCTGAATCTCAAGTTGAATCCTGGACCTTAAATGAATAAATATGTGAATTAATTGAATTATAACTCACGAATCTCAAATCTGAAAACGAATCATGAATCAGGAATTAAATCATGATGAATTAGAATCATAAATGAACTGAATCCCAAACCTTGAATCAGTTCTGGGTCTGGGAGTTCAATGAAAAGGTGAAAATGTTCATGAAGCACTGAACTGCTCATTAAATGAGCGGAACCGAATCGAATTTCTGTGACACACCGTCCTTCTATTTTGATCGCAGTCGTCACTATGAAGAGCCGCCTGATCTCTCTTAATCTTTCAGCCTCATGATGCGCTTGTGAGCAGTTTTTCATCATCCTGCTGCTCCTGGCGGATGTTCTCGTGTTTACAGACTGTTTCTCTCCCATGTTTCTAATCCTTGGTGTGGAAGTGACATGATGAATGCTGAGACTCTGTGGCATGAGCCCAGCGTTCACAAACCAATCTGCACTACATCATAACCAAATTGTCCTCTCTCACCACGTCCATAAACCTCCTCTTTGTCCTTCCACTTCTCCTCTTGCCTGGCAGCTCCATCCTCAGAATCCTTCTCCTGATATACTCCTCGTCTCTCCTCGGTACCTGCACAAGCCAACACGGTTTCGCTTCTCTGACTCTGTCTCCAAATTGTCCAACCTGAGCTATCCCTCAAATATAATCGTTCCTAATCCTGTCCACACTCGTCCCTCCCAACATATCTCAGCATCATTAACTCTGACATTTCCAGCTCCATCACCTGTCTTTTCGTCATCCCCACCAAACCGGTATAACAAGGCTGGTCTCACTACCATCTCCGAACTGTCTAACACAGCCACCAGGGACGCACAAAGCAGTGTAATTCTTCATGCCAATCCCAAACTGGGACAAAAGGGGGGGGGGGGGGGGGCATCCTTTCATAAGACAATCAGACAGACAGAAAATAGTATTTTGCACCAACAAGGGGAATCTCTTAAAATTTGAATTAAAAAAAAATTCTAAATCAATGCATCACTGCTGCTGGAACAAAACCTTGTATCTCCAAATATATCCCTAAAGGGGAAGGAGCAAGCGTTCTTTCAATGGAAGTGAATGGAAGAGGCCAGTAGGGGCTGTGAGTCTGTGTCTGTTCATTGTGTAAAGTTGTGTAGATGAAGGACACACAAACTATTCCTGCAGTTGCAGGAGAAACAGAATGACTGTTATCCATCTCCCTCCTGGAGCTTTTGGAGAAGAATAAAGGCATCTCTTCACCCTGACCTGGAAGAAAGTGGTTCTGACAGCTACAGTGCTCCTTCGCTCCCTGACTGCCCACTCGAAATGTATTCAGAGCCAAAATAAAGGGCCTATATTTCACATACAATATCCCAGCCTGCATCAGGCCGACCGCCTGCTCAAAGAGCCTGTCTGAGGCAATAAAGGCTGAAGATCCCGACTTACGCAAACGCACAGCAATGTGGAAGACGCAAACTTCTCCCATCTGTCACTCAAACTGTCAACAATTTTAAAAAGCAACAATATCCACAACAACGTTTTGATAAAAATTACTAGAAAAAAAGTTCTAATAAAATGAATATTCAGAAAACAGTGCTAATAAAATGTATTTCGAGAATTATAGGTGCTAAAAAATGATCATGGTTAATTAAAAGATACACTTGATGTATAGAACAACATTTTAATGTAATTTTTTTCCATAATAATAAAATCAATAGCTAGAATAAAATCTGGATCCACTTCAAATTCAGAATTCAGTTCAACCATGTTCTAGCATGGGTATTATGAATAGTTTTGATGCTTTGATTAACATCTAAGGAAAGGTTTTGAATTAAACTTTACATTTTTAATAAACAATCTGTACAATTATTACCCAAAATAAAGTTCTGATAAAATTTATACACAGAATAAAATTCAATTTTAATAAAATCACTTTTTTTTAGACATATAAAATGA
The DNA here is from genome assembly GCA_017165825.1 of Hepsetus odoe. Taxonomy (NCBI): domain Eukaryota; kingdom Metazoa; phylum Chordata; class Actinopteri; order Characiformes; family Hepsetidae; genus Hepsetus; species Hepsetus odoe. The sequence goes on from CM029389.1 coordinate 12,134,137, forward strand.
TTATCTTGGGAAATAAGCTCTAATAAAATTCAGAATGAAGTCCTGACACAAGTGATATCCTCAGTGAAGATAATAATATTAAAATTAACACTTGCATTAATTACACTTATAATATTATTAAATATTATTTTTAAATTATTTTTATAAATTTTATTTCAATTTTATTTTTATTATTATTTTTAAAAGGCTTACATGTCAAAGCTGGGGAATTCATTCAAATCTATTCATCATTGCGATATTATTTGTCAGCTGTGGCTTAATGTTTAGGAACTAGGCTCCTGGACTTGGAAGGACATAGGTTCGAATCCCAGACCAGTAGGTTGTCCTGAGGTACCCTTGAGCAAGGTACCGTTCCCATCACAGCTCCCTTTTTGCTGGCTACCCACTGCTGGATGGTGTGTGTGGTTTAAATACAGAAGATGCTTTTATTTGTGATTCAGTACTGTACTGTGTTCACAGTGACAGTCACTTTCACTTTCAATTTCCAAAGTGTTTACCCCCCCTTAACTCAGCAGGTTCGGCTGTTACACTGATGGATTATTAAAAATTATGCTGGATTAATGGCATCCCACCCCATCACCCAGCGGCCGTCACTGAAGAGGTTATAGCGCCCCCTCCAGGCTATAAGTTGTTTAAAGGCGAATCCTCCCAGGGCCGCTCATTAGTGCGTACATGTGGCCTCGGGCTGGTCGAAAACATAAAACATGTGTCCTTTCTCTTTCAATAAGACCTGCATTAATGTGGCAATTAGCAGCGCTCTCTGCTGTGATATTCCAGCTCAGCTCATGATGTTCATCGTCTCATCAATGCTGCAAAACACCTTCCGACAAAGACATGATGAGTTTTAGTCTTAGATGTAGATTAACGTGTGCAGTTTACAAAACATGCTCTGTTTCTTCATTTTCGAGGAATTATTTCCCTCATGGCTCACAAAGCAACAGAGAAATGATGTGGGCGCAGGTCCTTAGCCCATCAAGGACCTTCACCATTTGATCCGCGTCGCAAATTTGACTGAATCTCCATGGTAACAAAAAAAAAAAAAAATCTCTCTCTCTCTATGTATATAAGCATATATAATATATAAATATATATAAGTTCTGTGTTGCAAGGATCAAGGCTTCACATGGTAAACTGAGCTTCGGTGTTATAATACCACACATTTAAAGTAAGAGTTGAAAAAACAGAGTTAAAAAATGTTTTTGTAAAAAGTTTTACCAAATAGTGGGATTTTACACAAAAATAACATTTACAGAAACACCTGGATTTGAAGCAGTCAGAAAAGTTAAATGTGTGTGAGAAGATTATAAATTTGATGAAAAGTAATTTCATATCCATATCCAATTATATATTCGGTAAAAAAAATGATAAGTTGTGTTAAAATAAGGGAAAAAGTTTATTTTTTACTGTTTAAAACAACACAGTCATGCAAAAAACAACCAAAATACCCTGGATCTTCAAAGATCTTCAAATTATTTGGCTTCTTTTAATCAGATAAATCAATCCTGCTCGACCCATAAATATTGCAGTTTTAGATGTTTGTAACTACAAGCATGTTCTCCGCCTGAGCTCCTGCTGGTGTGGGTTTCCTCCCTTTCAATGATGCCTTAAAAAAGTGCCAGCGGCTTCCTCGTTTGGAAAATGTTCTGCCAGCTTTATAATAACCTGAACATTTGCTGTTTAGATACATCAACCCATTCACCAGCTTCAAGACTCTATCTTTTAAACGAATTTAAAATTACAATTATTTAGTACATGTTGGATCTCGGGGCCTCGGTGGCCTAGTAGTTAGGGCGTCGGCCACATGATCGGAGGATCGGGGGTTCGAACCCCTTCCCACTGGGATTGTGACAGTCTGGCTAGAAAGCTAAGTGTAATCACTCCCCCCTGCTCTTCCCATCCCATGAAGCTTTGTGGCAAAGGCAGGGAAGGTGAAAAATGCCTTAAAAAGGTCAATGAAGGGATAAATGGGGGTTAATTTAAGGACCAAGCAAACATTTCCTCCATTTCATCCATCTAGTGCTGGATAAAGGCTGGCATCACCATCCATCCTCTCCACGGCTCCCTATGGAGCGGTTAAATAGACAAACGTGGGAGGAGAGTGACATTCGTCTCCATGGCAACGACGGATGAGGTGACACCCTGTCCAACCTGACACATCGCCCTGGTCCAAGACTCCGCCTCCTGAACCGAGCACTGCATTTACACAGGAAAGCAGTGGAGTGATGCAGGAAAAGCACAGACTCATCATTCAGCCTAACTCATTACCCACAATCCCACATTTCACCTACTACACAGTCTCAATGCTTCTCCAGGAAACAAACAAACAAACAAAAAAAAAAAAACTTACTTTACTAAACCAATCAGCCAGAAAGAGGGGAGGAACCAGAGAAAGGATAAATAAAATAAAGTGAAAATAAGGAATAAAATAGGAATAAAATAAAATAGAATTAAAAGAATCTTTTTAAATCGTTGCCTCATTTATTCACTCGTTCTCTTTTCTTACTCGTTACCTCACCTGTTCACACCTTAATAATTCATCTATTTTCATTCACTCACTGACATGCTCGTTAATTCACTTTTTTACTCAATGCTTCACTTATGCACTCGTTAGCTTATTCACTCGTTAACTCACTTTTTTACTCATTTAATTAAACCATCCCCCATTCATTCCTGCACTCCCTCGCTCGCACTCTACTGCAATGATGTTTCCAGTTCTGTGTCCTGTTCCATTAGTGGTTCTTCAACAACAGCAGTATGATGCGGGTGTGTGTGTGTGTGTGTGCGTTGTGTGTTTGTGTGGGCAGCAACAATAATACACTGTTCCTGCCTCACCATCACTTTCACATCAAAGGCTGGACACCTCTGAGAGGTGTGTGTTTGTGTGTGTGTGTGTATCTGTGTATATATGTGTGTGTGTGCAAGAATATCCAGTATTCTTCTACTGTCTCTCATTCTGATTTTGTCCTTTAAAAAAAAACAACAAAAGACTCCACAGGAAGAAGGGCGGTGCAGTGTTTATCTGGTGATTTTAAATTATAGAAAAATGACAAAAATGGAGATACAAGCATTTGTTCCAATAGTGAAATGTGTTAGTTAAGCACAAAAGTGTCCATATCCTGAGTTAACATAAGAAAAGGATAATATATTATTACCTAATCATTTTTTATACTATACATTAAATATTTTACAAATTTACATGTTTGTTGCCATGGAAACAAAAAAAAAATGTAGAAATATGAAATTACTTAATTAAGCAATGAGGTTTATTAATTAATAACATCGTTCAAAACAACCATCAGCCTGTCACGATTCTGAAACGCTCAGTTTTTAATATTTCTGAAGGCCAGATTCTTTCTGGACCACTTAACCAAATAAAAGGGGTTCCTGTAAAGCAGCAAACACACAAGGACCTGTGAGAGAGAAACAGTCAGGCTGAGCTTTGGCTTGAGCTTCAGGGGTTTGATGGGCCACAGTGGATGTTTCCCCTCGGAAGCGCTCGGCTCGTGCTGCCGTTCTCTCAATTTATAAACCTGAACAGCGGCCCGGCGCTGCTCGTTCTGACAAATGGGTTTCACTTGGAGCTACAGAACGCTGTGTATCCTGAGCCTGGTGGGTAAATAAAGGCAGAAGAAATTTTTTCGGCTGAAACGGCACTAAAGGGGTCCATGGGCTTGCCGTGATCTGCTAGAACCCTGTTCCGGCCTTTTCAAGCCTACAGCTAGAAAGGAGAACCCCAAGCAGCACTGCACCATTTACTGTTTGTTGCTGGTTGTTGTGAACATCTCCCAGTGTTTGTGTGTGGCCCTGCTTTAGACGGGTAACCAGACCAGGCCATTTTGCCCCATGAGATGGACCCCAGTCCCCAAACCTCATCAACCTGGAGAGGAAAAACAGCTCAGAGGATGGATGGATGGATGGATGGATGGATGGATGGATGGATGTTATGTAGGCCTGCTAATGCTAATACTACATAAAGGCAATAATATGCAAACAACCAATCACTGTGGGCTGAATGGGTGGGGCTAAACCATGGTAGGCTGAATGGGCGTGGCTAAGGTATTATAACCTGAAAGATAACCTGAAAATATGGGGTTTATCCTCTGTACACGAAATGAGCAGGGCAACACCGCTGTAGGCTAAATAGGTGGGACTAAACGGCGTTAGACTAAACGGCGTTAGACTAAACGGCGTTAGACTAAACGGACGAAGTTAAACGGGTGTGTGTTGAATGGGCAGGGCTGTAATGCTGTAATATTGTTTGGGGGCTTATCGGTGTCCATGGTAGATTGAATAAATAGACTCTATGGAGTAAACAGTACCTTTTTGCAGCTTTAAAGATACACCAAACAACATGAAACACAAAAAAAGAGAGAAGGGAAATTTTCTCTCCTCTCATATGGACCCTTTAAGCACAGAGACACTTTATCTCTGAGCTCTCTTTCTCCGAGCTTACAGCTGGGCTTTTTCACCAATCAGAAACAAAGCTCTGTAATAGAACTCTATCAGTCTCTCTCTCCACCCTACAGCAGTGTGTGTGTGTGTGTGTGTGTGTTGTGCATGGCCTGGCCTGCTATAATGAGCAGTAATGGGTTGAAACAGCCCAGTCTGAGTCAACCTGGCATCTGTGTTCTGAAAGAGAGAGCGATGGAAAGAGAGCAAGAGAAAGAAAGAGAGTGAGAGAGATCTGTATGGTACGATTGGTATGATTGAACAAAGCAAACCTTTAATCTAATGTTTTATATTTAAGTATCTGTATGTGATGATTGTGTCTCATAGATTATATTAGTGGCAGAGAAGTATGTGAGAGCAGTAAAGGACATGCATTAGAAGTAGAGGTTGTATTACATCAGCGGGGCAGCGATGGTCTAGTGGTTAGGGAGTTGCCCCGGATCGGAAGATTGTGGGTTCGATTCCCTCACCAGTAGGTTGCCCTGAGGTACCCTTGAGCAAGGTACCGACCCCATCACTGCTCCCCGGGCGCTTTCAATAGCTGCTCTCTGCTGCACATGTGATGAATGCGTGATGCCGCACGAAATGAAAGTGAGTAGGACAAAGACAGAATACATGAGTGTGAACGAAAGGGAGGAAAGTAGAGTGGTTAGTATGCAGGGAGTAGAAATGAAAAAGGCAGAGTAAGAGTGGCAGGAGTGATGTGTGACAGACGGGTCGCAGCAAGAGTTAAAGGGAAGGTTTACAGGACAGTAGTGAGTCCAGCAATGCTATACGGGCTTGAAGACGGTGGCGCTGAAGAAAATACAGGCATCAGAGCTGGAGGTTCCCGAGTTAACGGATGAGGATGGACAGGATTAGAAAGGAGTATATTAGAGGGACAGCTCAGGTTAGATGTTTGGAGACAAAGTTAGAGAAGCAAGGTTGCGTTGGTTTGGACATGTCCAGAGGAGAGACGAGGATTATATTGATGATAAGGATGGAGGTGCCAGGAAAGAGGAGAAAAGGAAGGACAAAGAGAAGGTTTATGGACGTAGTGAGGGAGGACATGCAAGTGGTCGGTCTGAAGGAGGAAGATGCAGAGGACAGGAAGAAATGGAAACGCATGCTCCACTGTGGCGATCCCCAAAGCGGAGTCACATAATTCAAGTAATTATGATGTCTTTAAACAGGGGGTTTTAATAGCAGAGACTTTTATTAATAGATAGGCTGTGTGTGTATATAAATATACACATGCCTGATTGCTTACTGTGTGTGTGTGTGTGTGTGTGTGTGTGAGAGTGAGTGAGTGAGTGAGTGAGAGAGAGAGAGAGAGAGAGAGAGAGAGAGAGAGAGTGTGCACGCGCGTGTGTGAGTGTAATTTTCCTGTTTGTGCTCTTTGCCGTATGCTGACTGTGGCAGTGTATTAAACACTCTTCCTGCGGTGTGTGTAGTGTGTGTCACGCAGTGTGTGTGGTGTTTTAATGGCTGCAGACTTAATCCAACTCTCTTTTCTTCTTTTCAGAAAAGGAAGTGAACTCCCAAACCCCACATCCCTCCTTCATCCTTTCACTCATAATTGAGCCATCACTCACTCAGAGACATATCCACACTCTTCTCTTCCTCCGCATGATCCCCTCTCTTCATTTCTCACCAGCCTTTACTGTTAGACAGTACATGTGTGTGAATTCAGGTATGAAATTGAATGCTGTGTTCTTTAATTTAATCCAGTGAGTAAACAGACATGGTATGAGATTAGCATTACGCTTAGCCTGGCCCACTTGTAAGAGTCATGTCAATATTCTCACACACACCCACCCACCGACACACACACACCCCCCGACACACACACACCCCCCGACACACACACACACTGCTCTGTCCAGATGTTTCTCTCTACTCTAAGGCCAAAAAGGTCTCTCTCTCTCTCTCACACACACACACACACACACACACACACACACACACACCCAGTTCAAACATGGCCAAAACTCATTCACTCAACTGAGCAAACAGTTCCAGGGGATAAATTTTGAAAAAATTTTCCCCCAATATATATATGTGTGTGTGTGTGTGTGTGTGCGCGCGCATGTGCATGTGAGAGATACAGCAGATTTATACTCTTTTTATACTCTATTCTTTTCTGATATGAAGCCATAATTAAAGGTTCTCACCGCTGATGTGAGTCTAAAAAGGGGGAACTGCATTTTTCAGAATTACAACAAATTCCTCCATGAACCCCGAATATCAATCTAGCAGTTCCACAGCTTCTCCAGAGTCGAGTCAAGTCAAGTAGGATTTTATTGCCATTTGAGCCATATACACTGTACACAGTGAAACGAAATAACGTTCCTCCAGGACCCTGGTGCTACACACAAGACAACATCAGAATTCCAACACTGCAAAATAACAGTAATAATGTAGTTGTTCAGACCTGGTTTAATGGAAAATTCTTCCAGAGACTTCCCGAGGATTCACGGTGGTGGGGAATGGAACCGGACGTCTGAATGTCCCTCAAGCGTGCTATGGTTTAGAAGAACCATGGTGCTCTCTGACCCCTGAAACACTGTTTTAGCAAAGCGTTTGGAGAAGATTTTGGACTTAAACTAAACCCATTCATGGTGGAGGGGCACATCACCCTCCCAAATAAACACGTGGCTTCACCGGTGGGTTTGAGGAGAAAACAAGTGGGCAGATTTGTGACGTCTGGTTCCATTCGCCACCACTGTAAAGAAATCTGAGTGAGTTTCTCTGAATGATGTGCGCAGACTCTGGTGCTCTCCTCCTGTTTCTCAGGTCTGATTTTCACAATCAGATTGGAGCTCTCGGCAGAGAGAGGTATTCATGCCTAGAGGGTGTCAGGAGGATGGTCAGCTTTCAATTAATGTGAAAAATAGACCAAAACTGTCAGAAAACGAAGGCGAGGTGTGTTAGGAGCAGGTGACGCTGCTGCTGCTGCTGTATAAATGGCAGCCGGTGACAAAAAGCAGAGCGAAACTGTCAGACGGAAGAAACCGTTTTCCACAAACGAGTGACATTAATCCGGATAAGAGCTCTCAGGCCCTCGGCTCCGGTCTCGCAGATGTTCTGTGGACGTCTCGGGCGAAAGGCTGAAGTTTTCACACTGAACACACTACCAGCAGGAGAAACGGGCAGAAGAGCCAACAGCCGGGCAAGTTTCCTTCTCATTATTGGCCGTTCGTGGTTAAAATGAATTTTCTGGACATTTCTGTCCATCGTAACCAAGACACATGCCTAGAACATGGTGATGTCCAGACAGTTTAAAGTAGGATCAATCAGCCACTGATTCAAAGGAGTCGATGTTGCTGGTCAGTAGAACTATATGGTGTCTATATGGTGACTGTGGACTGATGCCCTATAAAAGTCATTCTAGTTTTATTTGTTTCATTTTTTTCCCACAGTTACATTTACTTTTGTAATATTAAAAATATTGCCACTCAAACTTAAGTAACATTTTATCAAAAACGTATTTACTTTTACTTAATTTCTAAAAAAATAACTTTAGTATCTGCACACTTTCCTAAGTAAAATGTATTTATACTTTAACTTCAGTATATTATTACTTAAATAATATTTTATGAAAATTTTCATTTTTACCTAAGTGGAATTTATCCATTTTTTTCTTTAATTTTAGTATGTTAATAAAATCTTTTTTTTTTTACTTTCATTTAAAAGCATTTATACAGACGTTCAATTTTTACAGAAGGATTGGTTGAGCCTTGGTCACGTCTGCTGAGAGTGACAAACATTTTCAGAGGATTTTCAGGGGTTAAAACTTTAATGCATCTCACAATTTGATATTAACTTTTATTCGTCTCTCCATCGTACGTAAATGTTGTGAGTTTTTGAGCATTTTTATCATGAGAACAGCAGCTGGATGAGATTTCCAGCGGTGACCTAGAGTTTAGGAACTACGGCCCAGGATCAGAAGGTGATGGGCTCAAATCCAGGACCAGCAGGTTGCCCTGTGGTATTCCTTGATCATGGTACTGTCCCCATCACTGCTGCCCGGGTGCTGCATGGTGTGTGTGTTAAATGTAGAGAATTAATTTCTTTGTGGTTCCCAGTGTGCTGTGTCATAAAAATAGTCGCTTAATTTGTTTAAGAGCTTTGTGAACCTCTCATGTCCTTTTCTCCCTTTCCGTAAGTATTTCTAGGGTGTGTTATGTCTGATGAAATTCAGAAATCAGCTGAGATTAGACCCCAGATGAGCAAAGAGGAACATCCTGGAGCTTTACAGGAAAATCCTCCAGCTGTGATCAACCTACTCACTACTCACCAAACATGGTGCCAATGTGCCCATTCCTGGTCAGCGGCCGGAGCTCGTTCTTCCCCCAGGCATAGCGCTTATAGTTATCCCAGGCAAACTTCATCATCTGCAGAGAGAGAGAGAAAGAGAAAGAGAGAGAGAGAGAGAGAGAGAGAGAGAGAGAGACCGTCCGTTAAAACCCTGAACAAAATCACAGGAACATGCAGAAAGTGAAGCTGAAGTTCATCAGCTGTTCAATAAAGTAATTCCAGGCTATTGATTTGAATCGACAACAGATACAACACACACTACTTCCTCTGTTCCACAAATCACCCTCCATCCATGTCCTTCATTTATTGACAGCAGAAAGCAGCAGTAAGAGGAAAGAAGAAATATGTCTGGATGGATAAACAGGAAATAACCAGGATCGTTCTAATAAAACTGCTTAATATAACCAGGATCAGTTCTAATAAAACTGCTTAATATAATAACAATGTCCTGAATCATGTTCTATACACAATGAAAACAGAAGAGATTAACAGGATATGCAAAGCTCAAAAGAGATTTCCATTCCGGATCGATCGAGGCCCGGGTTAACATCGACCGCCACCAGTGCAGTTAGCCTACACTGCAGGAGTGGGCAACTCTGGTCCTGGGCTGGCCGGTGTCCTGCAGAGTTTAGTGAATTCGCTGCTTAAACACACCTGGTACAGCTCACCTGATCACTGTCAAGTTTAGTGAGTGTGTTTGAGAGGGCAACTACCAACTCTGCAGGGTACCGGCCCTCCAGGACCAAAGGAGAAGAAGAAGAAGAAAAGGAAGGCATGCCCAGGGGGAGGATGAGAGAAGCAAGAGGGGGTTGCAACTTGAATGTTGGCAGCATGACTGGTGAAGGTAGAGAATTAGCTGATATGATGGAGAGAAGGAAGGTTGATATTGTGACAGATAGTGTGAGAGAGATTAGATGGAAGGGTGGTAAGGCCAGGTGTATTGGAGGAGGGTTTAAATTGTTTTACCATGGTGTGGATGGAAGGAGGAGTGGGGGAGGTGTTCTCCTGAAGGAAGAGTATGTGAAGGTGGTGAAGAGGGTGTCAGATGGGGTGATGAGTTTGAAGCTGGAAGTTGAAGGTGTGATGATGAATGTTTATGCTTATGCCCCACAAGCTGGTTGCGAGATGGAGGAAAAAGAAGAATTCTGGAGTGAGTTAGATGAAGTGATAGAGAGTGTACCCAGGGGTGAGAGAGTGGTGACTGGTGCAGATTTTAATGGACATGTTGGTGAAGGGAACAGAGGTGATGAGAAGGTGATGGGTAAGTATGGTTCCAAGGAGAGGAATGCTTCAAAGACATCTCCATCAGGTCAGATGGTTGTAGATTTTACAAAAAGTATGGAAATGGCTGTAGTTAATACTTATTTTAAGAAGAGGGAGGAGCACAAGGTGACGTATAAGAGTGGAGGAAGATGCTCACAGGTGGATTATATCCTTTGCAGGAGGGTCAGTTTGAAAGAGATCAGAGACTGCAAAGTAGTGACAGGGGAGAGTGTAGCTAAACAGTTTAGGATGGTGGTCTGTAGGATGACCTTGGAGGTCAAGAAGAGGAGGAAAGTGAAGGCAGAGTCGAGGATCAAGTGGTGGAAGATGAACTGCAAGGTGGAATTCAGGCAGGAGTTAACACGGGCACCGAGGGGTGGTGAAGAGTTATCAGATTGCTGGGCAACTGCTGCAAAAGTGGTAAGGAAAGCAGGTAGCAAGGCATTGGAGTGACATCTGGAAAGAAAAAGGAGGATAAAGATACCTCATGGTGGAAGCCAGAGTTTCAGGAGTGTACACAGAAACAGAGGCAGGAGAAGAAGAAGTGGAATGGCCAGAGAGATGAAGAAAGTAGACAGGTGTACCAGGACATGAAGCACAGGGCGAAGAAAGCAGTGGCAAAGGCTAAAGATACAGTGTTTTCTGAATTGTATGAGAGGTTGGAGAGTAATGAGGGAGAAAAGGTCCTATAACGATTGGCTAGGCAGAAAGACAAAGCTGGGAAAGATGTGCAGCAGGTCAGGGTGATAAAGGATACAAATGGAAATGTACTGGAAATGTATGAGCAGATGGAAAGTAAACTTTGAGGGGCTGGGGAATGAAGAGAAGAAAAGCAAGAGAAGATTGGATGATGTGAGGATACTGAGCCAGAAGGAGCTGCATTGTGCCTTTGTGGACTTGGAGAAAGGATTTGACAGGGTGCCTAGAGAGGAGTTGTGGTTTTGTATGAGGAGGTCAGGAGTGGCAGAGAAGAATGTCAGGATATGGATGAAGGCCGTGTGACAGTGGTCTGTAGTAGAAGTGATGGATGCACTTAAGGTAGAGGTTATTACATCAAGAATCAGCACTGAGCTCGTTCTTATCTGCAACGGTAATGGACAGGTTGATGGACGAGGTTAGACAGGAGTCTCCGTGGACGATGATGTTTGCTTATGATATTGTGATCTGTAGTGAGAGTAGGGAGCAGCTTGAGGAGAACCTGGAGAGATGGAGATATGCTCTAGAGAGGAGAGGAATGAAAGTGAGTAGCGCAAAGACAGAATATATGAGTGTGAAGGAACGGATTTAAATACTTGGTATCAACTGTTCAAAGTAACGAGGTACAGAAAGGGGAAGAAGAGAGTTTAGGCAGGTTAGAATGGGTGGAGAAGAGTGGCTGGAGTGATCTGTGACAGACAGGTACCAGCAAGAAAGACAAGGTTAAAGGCAAGGTTTAGAGGATCTTAGAGAGACCAGCTATGCTATACGGGTTTGGAGATGGTGATGCTGAAAAAATGACAGGAAGCAGAGCTGGAGGTTTCAGAGTAAAAAAAAAAAGCGAACAGACATTTTGGAGACAAAGTGAGAGAAGCAAGGTTGTGTTGGTTCAGACGAGGATTATATCAGGAGGAGGATGTTGACGATGTTGTTGCCAGGAAAGAAGAAAAGAGGAAAACTAAAGAGGAGGTTTATGATGAGAGAGGACATGAAGGTGGTCAGTTTTAAGGAGGAAGATGCAGAAAACTAAGAAAATGGAAAGGTTTAATATTTTATTATAAAATTAAAAGCAAGAATAAATATTAATTGAAATTAAAATAAAAATACTGAAAACATTATACATACATTACTTACACAAACAAAATACAGCATGTGATACAACATATCACATGCTGTATCACATACAACATATCACATGCTCTCTTGCATAGAGCAAGAGACAGACAGAGAGCGAGAGCGAGAGCAAGAGAGAGAGAGAGAGCGCGCGAGAGAGAGCAAGAGACAGACTGAGAGCGAGAGAGAGCGAGAGCAAGAGAGAGAGAGAGAGAGAGAGAGAGAGAGAGCGAGAGTGAGAGACAGAGAATGAGAGAGAGAGACAGACAGAGACAGACAGACAGAGAGAGAGAGACAGAAAGGGAGTGAGAGGAACAGACAGAGAGCCAGAGTCAGAGAGCAAGAGAGAAAGAGAGAGAGACCGTCAGAGAGAGAGTGAGTGAGAGAGCAAGAGAGAGACAGATAGAGAGAAAGAGAGAGAGAGAGTCAGAGAGAGAGAGAGAGAGAGTGAGAGAGCAAGAGAGAGACAGATAGAGAGAAAGAGAGAGAGAGAGTCAGAGAGAGAGAGAGACAGTCAGAGAGAGAGAGAGAGAGAGAGAGTGAGAGAGCAAGAGAGAGACAGATAGAGAGAAGGAGAGAGAGAGAGTCAGAGAGAGAGAGAGACAGTCAGAGAGAGAGAGAGAGAGAGAGAGAGAGAGAGAGAGAGAGAGAGAGATCCAGCAAAGCAGAAGATTTAATTATTTCTCGTTTTTCCAGTGACAAACATTCAGGCTGCGTCTGTCTCCGCCAGCAGCCAAACACTGATATAATCAGTCGCTCAGTTACAGCACCAGCGTCGCTCATCATTAATCAAAATACATTCATTCATGAACAAACCAGCGACACGCCCAAAACCCTCTTCTACAAAACGCAGCAAGTCGAGAGGACGTTTGTTGATCTGTCATTTTTTGAAGAGGTTCTTTAAAACTGGCTCAATAAACTGAACTACATACATTTTAAATTACTTTATATTTGCAAACAGTGGAGAAAGTCCAATAAGCATTAAATAACTCAATTTATCATTTGTCTTTTACAAGATTAGGTAAAATGAGCTTTTAATTAAAAAAGAGTGGAACAAACTGCCTCAGAAGGCCTGATCTAGAATCAGTTTTTTGGCGAGCGCAAAGCATACACATATGCAGAAATCTGATCCGAGTTCAGTTTTCTCCAGCCCTGCTGTTATCAGTAATATCAGTCTGTTCCCTTTTGTTTATTACAGTGCTGTTCAAAAGTGACAATATTTTGTTGGCTTAGTGTCCACATCCCATGATCAGAAGTCTGTGGGAGGTTCCCTTGATCAAGGTACTGTCCCTTTTACTGCTCCCTGGGTGCTGGATAAGGCTGCCCATTGCTGCACAGTGTGTGTGGGTAAAAAACAAAGGATGCATTATGTTGAGATTTACTGTGTGCTGCATATTCATATTGATGGAATGTCACTTTCACTTTCACTTTTCCAGTCCCCACCCACAAAACTTTCGTTTCGCAGTTACTGTTCCTAAGTCAGACAAATGTGACCCCCCCATTTCCATCTAATGCTGTTATTCATTGAAAATAAGTATTTAAGGCAGTGCAGCACTGGCTGAGGTTCAGTTCTGTAAAAACTCCCTCGATTCCCGCCTGGGGAGGGCCTTTCTTTTTCCAGCGTCCGAGCGAAAGAGAAGCATCCAGGTCCTTCTTCGGCTCTTTTCCCACAAAGCCTCACTCTCCCCAGCCTCCCAGCAGTGATAGGAGACAATGTTTCTACACATCAGACTGAATTAACATAAAGAAATCTGATGGTGGCGCTACAAAAGAGGCTGGTAAAGTGGAGTGATGAGCCCGAGGCGCCGAGCAGCTTGGTAACGGTGTTGTTATGGAGAAGAGCTGATGGGTTCTTTCCCCTCGAAGGAGCGTTATATTACAGCCGCTTCGGGTTTAATTCATCCCGAGAAACACGTCTTTCTAGAAAGCCAGCCGGGCTCTCCTCCCTCGGGGTTCTGAGGAAAAATAAAAGGGATTTAAAGTAAAAAAGGGTAAATATATGCTGCGTTTTCTCCTTTTTTGTTTGAACTTCGGGTCTATTTTATCTGTGGAGCAGCTGATAAGCGTGAAGAGGCTGGTGGAGATATAGAGCGCCTAAATACCTTTATCACAGGGGTCTTTTAACCACACACACACACACACACACTCTCTGCAGGTTGTAGCCTCTTAAACTCTTAAAGCAATGACCCTGTTCTTGTCTTTCTGTTTTGTGGCTCGATCATCAGAAGATCATGGTTCTCCAGCCATTTGTTTTCAGGAGCCCAAGACTGCATGACTGTCCTCTCTCTCAGGGTGGACCTCCCTCTACCTCATCCAGCAATCAGTCAAGACCGTACAAATTTTGCTTCTTTAGAACCGGAGCTACAAGACCCACATTGCCAACACTAGATGTCAATAATCACCCAAATGTTTTCTGTAATTCTCCATTTCATTCATCATGGCATACTCACAGAACCCAGCTGAAGTTTTCAGTTGCAATTTAAAAAGTTTCTATATGATATAAAAAAATGTAAAAAAGGAGTGTTAGGGAGTGTTTGAATCCATATGTTTACATTTACATTTGCAGAATTTACATTTACTGCATTTAGCAGATGCTCTTATCCAGAGCAACTTCCAGGTCCTAATTACAGGGACAGTCCCCCTGGAGACACTCGGGGTTAAGGGTATTGCTCAGGGACCCAGTGGTGGTAGAGCCAGTAGTGGGATTCGAACCTGGGACCTGTTGAGCCATAGGTCCATAGGCAAGTACCACTAGACTACCGCCACCCTAGTTGACACCACGGATCTATACAATGGAACAAACATACACTTCTGGGCTAAAGTCTTCAGCCACTCCTCATTTCCTCGCTGTTTGCCTCCAAAGAGCCGAACTCCTGCTTTCCTTTCATACCGTACTCAGCCTGTTGGCGAGGTTCAATCCCCTGCTCAGGTTCCACCTAGGAATGACTTCATTGACTTCTATTTATTTTGTTTCCAGACTTTCTTGTATTTTTAATGTATTGTTGAGGAACAGTTCTCCAGATCTTCCTGAAGGACAGTGTTGGTGTCTCTCATTTTCAGTCCAGTCTCTGTACCTGAGCAGTTCTCCAGATCTTCCTGAAGGACAGTGGTGTTGTCTCATTTTCAGTCCAGTCTCTGTACCTAAGCAGTTCTCCAGATCTTCCTGAAGGACAGTGTTGTTGTCTCTCATTTTCAGTCCAGTCTCTGTACCTGAGCAGTTCTCCAGATCTTCCTGAAGGACAGTGTTGTTGTCTCTCATGTTCAGTCCAGTCTCTGTACCTGAGCAGTCTGATAGTTCTGTGTTGGTTAATCCACACAGTGATCTACGTCTGAACCTTCAAGCAGAACAAAGCGTCTCACTTAAGACATGAAGCAGTGAAGAAACTGGAGCAGATGATTCCAGTTGATCAGGTGATCCGTTTACTGCTGATGCTGAACGCTGAGCTCTTGGAATTCCCTTTATCTAGAACCTTATATCTTGAGACATTTTGCAGGCTGTCTGTAAAACATTTGTTCCCATTTCTTTCATTTCATCATATTGTCAAAAAATGAGCAGTGTCTCAAGACTGCACACTAGTGTATAAGAGCAGGAAGCCCCTTTATTGGTGTAAATGTTCAGAGATGTGCATCGTCCCTGCAGAACTGGACTCCACAGCTTTGCTCTGATACTCTGTGAGTCAGCAAAGAGAAGATAATCACCACCGTTCTGATCGATAGCCACTGCTACAACAGCACAGGCCATGGGAGAATTAGCCTTTCTCCACAAACATGCTCCATTAAAGCCAATCTACCATTAATCGCTGAGAAATAATTTGTGAAAATGCATGACCTTGAGTATTTTATTGCTTTTCCACAACAGCTACACAAAAGGACAAAAATGTAAGGAAAGAAACCCTCAGTTATGCATGCATTTATTTGATTTGCCACAATTATCTTGGGTTGCCTCCACTCACTAACAATGGCTCCCCCCATCCTATAATACCAACAGCTCTGGAGGAGGTGAAACTGACTGTTCTTGCCATTGTGAAGCACAGCACACAGTGAACGACAACGGAAATAACCTTCTGTATTTAACCCACACACAGAGACGTGCGGCATGGGGCAGCAACTGAAAGTGCCCAGGAAACAGCGACGGGAATGGTACCTTGCTCAAGGGTACCTCAGGGCAACCCACTGGCTTGGGATTCAAGCCCACCATCTTCTGATTCTGGGGCCTAGTCCCTAATCACTAGGCCACCACTGCCCCAAAGTCATGTAAAGCTCCAGCACGTCTTTTTTGAAGTGCAGCTGAAGGAACATCGTTAGACTCGACACACTTGGAGGAGAGCGCTAAATTTGTTGCATGAGGTGCCTCTTGGAGTCCCGGGCACAGATGGATGGATACATTATCACCAGGGATTGTTCTCTTGTTGTGCTCTTCATCTAGAGTCCAATACAGCTGTGAGATCCTGCCACCAAACCAAATGTGCCTTAATAGCAGCAAATCTTTTCACCTAAAAAAGTAGTTTCATTCCCATTCTGAGGGCCATAAAGTGTATCCGGGTGGGTTTAGATGTTTAGCAGATTTTTACCTGAAGGTTGTTTTTGCCATTTCTGGCAAAGCCCATTTCGTTTGGCTGTTCGGCTGCTTTAAGGGTCATGTTGGGAAGGTTGGGAGTATGATCCAGTCGCACTGGACAATCTGAATTAATGACTGCAGCTCAGATATCCTCCGTCCATCCATTCCTTCAACTGCTCGTCCTCATCAGGGTCACAGTGGGTGCTTGAGCTCAATGCTCTCAGAAGAAGATAAGACCGGAAAATACACACACAGACAAACCTAGGAAGCAACCGAGCATCTCCAGCCACAGGGTGAACATGCACACAGAAAGGGCCCAGGCCACACCGTCTGGGAATCGAACCCACAACCAAACACCCCACCACCGGTTCTCCAAATACTATAATAATGTCTCATTTGCAAATATGTTGGGTTTTTGGTTACAGAAGGAAATGAGTAGCAGCATAAATCTAATTGTTACCAAGCAACCAGGGCTCATTATTGCATGGGTAGGGCTGGTGGGAGTCGAGGGGTAGGATGCTGCCGTGGAACAAGAGGTTGTAGGTTTGAGTCAGACTGTATCCTAAAACCTTCCGAGTGCCTCTATGGATGTTGCGTTGATGAGAGTAAATGCTGTAAATGGTGGAACACGACTGCCCCATTGAAAAATAGGGGCCCCGGGGCGTAAAGCCTGGGTATAGAAGGGGTTCAATGCCCCGGGCCAGCAGGAAAGGTGGAGATCCATGGCTGATGTGCCCTACCGCAAGAGACTCTTCACTAGGACGTGTTAAATTAAGACAAATTCACTGATTACCGCTTCATTCGTCTCAGCCGTGGTATTAATAGAGCTTTACTCACCAATATAGTTCATATGTTTAGTGTAGGATTAATTGTCATGAATCATCATCACTGGATGCTGGAGAGTGATTTTTCTGGCCCGGTCATAAATCAAAACAGCAAGAGGGATTATGGAGGATCAGTGAGACTCCAGCTGCTTCAGTGAGGGAGAAAACCCAAGAGAAAGAAGAGAATTCCTCTGAGAAAACACACACACACACACACACACACATACACACACACACACACACACTCGCGCGCGCACACCTCTACGTCATCACAAACTCCAAATCGTGAAAAGGGGCTTTAAACGATGCCGACGTCGCAGAAGTAAAGCCATTACGGAACCACTGCGGCTGTTTTCTTCCTCTTAACGAGAGAACATGCTCACAAATCCAAATCTCGGATGAATCACTCCTCGTAAACCGTTTGTCTTGTTTTGGAAAGCAGCCTGTGGAATCTGCTCCCCGCAACGTCAGCGCCGACGACACGCCAAACTGGGCTTTGGGGGACAAGAGCAGTTTCTACAGAAACCAAGCACAGAGAGATGGACAGATAAATAAACAATTAAATAATTAACTGGGCCAAATATCGACCGATTGGAAAGGTATTGTGTTCCCAGTTTGCTACATGTGCTCCCCAGAGGAGACAAAAAGCCTCTACAGAGCCATTAGCAGCCTGGCATGGTGCTCAGGCCTTTTATCACAGCATGGAGGCCTTCGATGGGGGGAAACGAGCCTGATACCAGCCCCTCCTCCACCACACACACACACACACACACACAGTAGGCTAGAGTCTATAGCCAAATATTCAATCATCACATCCAGTAGCAATAAGAAGGGATTCTTTTATTAATTAGTAATTATAAATGCATCAGTTGGGAGCTCCATTTTTAATCTAAGTGTTATTTAGGCTCCCAAAGCATTCGTCAGGTGCAGTTTAATATAGTAATATAATAGAAGATAATAAAAAGAATAGGATATAATAAAATTAAGTAAAATTAGTCGGAGAATTCAGGCTTTAAAGTGTGAATTAAAAATAATGGCAGGTGGGGCATCCATTTGTTTGTGTGACACCTGGCAACCCGCTGAAATGTCAAGAAGTCGCATTTGCGTGACTCTGCAAAGGGTTTTTATTTTGAAGTACAGTACTGTGCAAAAGTTTGCGGCAGGTGTGAAAAAATGCTGTAAACAAAGAACGCTTTAAATATAAAGCGTATATTTATTAAATATAAATAATGATTGTTTATTTTTATCGATTTACAAAATGCAAAGTGAGCGAACAAAAGAAAAATCTCAATCAGATCAATATCTGGTGTCACTACCTTTTACCTTCAAACCAGCATCAGTTCTTCTGGCCCCACAGAGCCCTGATCTCAACATCATCCAGTGTGTCTGGATCACATGAAGAGACAGAAGGATGTGAGGAAGCTACATCCACAGAAGATCTGTGGTTAGTTCTCCAAGATGTCTGGAATGATCTACCGGCCGAGTTCCTTCAAAAACTGTGTGCAAGTGTACCTAGAAGAATTGATGCTGTTTTGAAGGCAAAGGGTGGTCACACCAAATATTGATTTGATTTAGATTCTCTTTTGTTCATTCACCGCATTTTGTTGATTGATGAAAATAAATGATCATCACTTCTATTTCTGAAAGCGTTCTTTGTTTACAGCATTTTTCCACACCTGCCTAAAACTTTCGCACAGCACTGTACATGTACAGGAAGTGGAGACAAAGACGACACCAGTTTGAAAGAAATCCATAGCAAGAGAGAACTTTAATCCCGGGAGACTGAGAGAGATTTGCTCTCTTTCTTTCTTTGTGTGTGTGTGAGAGGTTATAAAACTAAGTGACGGCAAAGACATTTTTTATAAAGGGCCCCAATTTTCACAAAACAGCTACACATGATAGGAAGGAATATCTAAGAAAATAATTATTAGTTACAGATATGTTTTTCAAATTTAATGGACTTTTTTTCAGAATGATTCTAGTCGCACTAATCTTTCTTTTCCTTCGGCTTCTCCTGTTTAGGGGTGTCACGGTCTGTCGTGCCCGTGGTTCCGATCGGGCACGACAGATGGCGCTCTGCCCTGACTGAGCACACCTGGGCTTGTTAGACACAGGTGTGCTTCATAGGGGCTGCTATTTAAGCCCCAGTGTGTCAGGACAGAGCGCGGTTCATTATCGAGGCTACGCCTCACTGTTAGTGGTGGCACTTTTGGTTTGGTTTGGTTTTGGTTTGGTTTGGTTTGGGCTGCAGTTCCTTGATTGTGGTTAGGAACTGCAGTCCTTTGCTTTGTTTTGTAATTATAGTGAATAAAGTCACGTTTCGGAACCACTGGCTCTGCATTGGCGTCCTCCCTACACCCCACCACCGTTACAGAATGAACCGCCAGTACCTGGACGTCGCGAGCCAAGAGCGCGAGCAGGAGCACGCGTTATGGACGGCAGCGAACGTGGTCGAGCAGACGCTGCGGCTGATAAAGGCCTGGGAGACGGAGGAAGCGGTTCTGGACCTCCGCGAGCGTCTGGAGGGTGAGGAATGGGTGCGATGGACACCGATGGCCACGGCCAAGGAGCTCGAGCGCCGTCTGAGGAATGTGACGTCGCTGCTCCCACTCGGTCCCACCCCGGATCCCGAGCTGCGCATGGATCGGTTCGCGCTGTTCCTCCGGATGCTGGTCTCCATGTCTACAAGGGCACAGCGCTACCTCCACACGCTGAACCACGTGGTGTTTTTTACAGGCGACATGGAAGACGGGGCATCTTTGACGGCTGCCGCCACGCAATGCGGAAACACACTGCCAGCCGCGCCGCCCTTCGCGCAATGCGAAAGCACGACGCTCACCGCGCCGCACCGCGACAGCACGACGCCCACCGCGCCGCACCGCGACAGCACGGCGCCCCCCGCGCCGCACCGCGACAGCACGGCGTCCCCCGCGCCGCACAGCGACAGCAACCACAGTCCGCCAGCGGAGAGAGCGCCGCGCGCAGCTGATAGCGGGAACACAGCCAACGCGAATCACCACAAGAGGTTGGTAGCAAACGCGTCTTTCCATGTTCACAGCGACAGCACGGCGTCCCCCACGCCGCCACGCGCCAGCACGGTGCACACAGCGCCGCAACGCGACTGCACGGCGTCCTCCAAGAGGAATGCAAAGAAGGCCACCCGCAACAAGAGAAGCGAGGCAATGGCAAAGAAGGCAGTTCTGGACGCAGAGAGCAGGAGGAGGGTGGAGACCACTTCCTGCATCGCGCAACCGGGGAAGTCGACCAAGGAAGCCCTTCGCAACAAGGAAAGCGGCACCAAGAAGTCGATCCGCAAACCCAGCTCCATGAAGCCATCTGCTACACAGAAAGCAGAGAAGGAGCAGCTCCAGGTTAGTGGCAAGTTTAAAAGAAAAGTTCGGGTGCAAAGGAGAATTGAACATGAGGCTGCTGTAACCATTCAGGCACAGGTGAGGAAACACATAAACAGAAAGTACTACCTGAAGCTACTGTGGGCAGCCAAGACGGTTCAGCGATACTATAGAGCTAGTAAGAGTATGAGGCAAGAAATGAAGTCTTTGAAGGAGAAAAAAGGGGCTGTTGTTGTTCTACAAGCTGCATTCCGAGGGATAAAGGCCAGACAGACTCTGAGACAGAAACACCAGGCCGCCACAGTGATACAATGCGTTTACAGGGCTCACTGTGCTCGGACGCGATATCTATGTATGAAATATGCTGCTGTTGCCATCCAGCTTAGGTATCGCTCCACACTTGATGCCAGAAAGCAGAGGGAGGAATTCTTGGAATTGCGCTCTGCTGCAATGTTCCTGCAAGCTTGCGTCAGAGGTCAGAGGGTCAGAAGGGAGATTGTCCGGCAACATCAGGCAGCTTCCCTAATACAGGCGGCGTTCAGAGGACACAGGGAGGTAGCAAAGTACCAGGCCATAAGGGTGTCAGCTGTCATCATTCAAAGACATTATAGGTCTTACATTACAGGCAAACTGGAACATGAAAGATTCCAGGTGTTGAGAAGGTCAGTGATATGCATCCAGGCAGCTTTTAGGGGTTTTTCTGTTCGAAAGAATGTTGCTGCAATGCACAAAGCTGCCACCATGATCCAGGCTGTAGTAAGAATGCACCAGCAAAGATTGGTTTTCAAGAAGCAGTGCTGGGCAACAAGTGTTCTTCAGAGGAGGTTCAGAAGGTGGAAGCTTGGGCATCAACAAAAGCAGAGGTATCAGCTGTTCAGACATGCTGCAATTTGCTTGCAAAAGTCATTCAGAGGAAAGCAGGCAAGGGATCTGGCCAAACAGATCAGAGCTGCAAAGACAATCCAATCTCACCTCAGAGATGAACAAATCAGCTACATGAATGTTCAGCTCACTGAACAGAAGGAGTTGCTGACAGAGCTCTACCAGCAGCTGATGGCGAAAGAAGCCTCGATGCTACAGGTGAATGCCTCGGTCACGAATGAAGGGTTGAAACGCAAGGAAAGGATCACCTATCTGCTTCCTCAGCTGGAGAGGACCAAAGGACTCTTGTTCAGTTGCCAAGGGGAGATCGAAGCCATGGAAACAGAAAGAAAAGCTCTGGCTCAAGACAAAGGTGAGCTTCAAGGAAAGAGCGCGAAAATCAGAGAAGGGAGAGATGTCTCTAGAAGAAAGCTGCACGCTGTGACGGCTGTCCAAAGAGAAAGGCTGGTGAGAACGGATGAACAGAGGAACCTAACTGTCTGCCAGACAACGAGGAAAGTTGAGACTCCAACCATTCAGGAGAAGCTGGAAGCTAAAATAGCCACTATGGAAGAACAACTGAACCAGACCAGGGCAGAGTTGAGACAGGTGCAAGACCAAAACGTCGCTCTGTGGGCAGAACTGAGAAAAGTCAGGAGAGAGGCTGGTAAACCCACTGAGCTGCAAGACCTGTCCAGAGGTGATCCAGAGAAGGAGTGCTTCAGAGGCTTTGTGGGTGCTACCGCTGACGACAATCCAGCCGCCCCATCTGATGTGCCTGTGGAGGACCCACAGACACCAGAGGCGTCGGGATTAATCGAAACCCCGCCTATTCAGAAAAGAGGAGTAATCCAGGTTGCCAAGGGTAAAGCCTGGACAAGCCAGAAGGACAGCGACTGGAGGCGAAGCACGCACGAGGTAACTAACTCTTCCCCTCCGAAACACAGAGATTCCCCTGTATTCGACTGTTTTTCAGGTGAAAACCAGACAGAGCTCTCGAGCCAATCAGAGGAGTCCTTCAGAGGTCCTGCTGCAGGGTCAGCGAGACAGGTGACGAAGGAAACCCGGGATAGCAGAGAGAAACCGAAGGACTGTGCGGCCAAACCCAAACACCAAAGGGACTCGGTTACGAAGATATGGACTGAGACTCTGGGATACCCCTCACCACCGCCAGGACCTCCGAACACTACTGGCCAGAGGTCCCCTGTTGTTGTAATTTGGGTGTTTGTGGGCCTGGCCAGGCGCCCCGTAAAGGGGACTGTTCCAGTTTAACTGGGTTTTTGTTTAGCCTCCCCTCTGAGGTTCAGATCTGTTGACGCCTCAGGAGTTGCGTTTTTTGGGGGGGGCTACTGTCACGGTCTGTCGTGCCCATGGTTCCGATCGGGCACGACAGATGGCGCTCTGCCCTGACTGAGCACACCTGGGCTTGTTAGACACAGGTGTGCTTCATAGGGGCTGCTATTTAAGCCCCAGTGTGTCAGGACAGAGCGCGGTTCATTATCGAGGCTACGCCTCACTGTTAGTGGTGGCACTTTTGGTTTGGTTTGGTTTTGGTTTGGTTTGGTTTGGGCTGCAGTTCCTTGATTGTGGTTAGGAACTGCAGTCCTTTGCTTTGTTTTGTAATTATAGTGAATAAAGTCATGTTTCGGAACCACTGGCTCTGCATTGGCGTCCTCCCTACACCCCGCCACCGTTACAAGGGGTCGCCACAGCAGATCACCCGTCTCTCAGGGCAGCGGTGGCCTAGCGGTTAGGGTGTCAGGCACATGATCGGAGGATCAGGGGTTCAAACCCCTTCCCAATAGGTTGCCCTGAGGTACCCTTGAGCAAGGTATCGTCCCCATCACTGCTCCCCGGGCACTTTCAATAGCTGCCCACTGCTGCACGGGTTTGAGTGTGCATGGGTAAAATGCAGAGGTCCAATTTCGTTGTGGTTCATGTGTGCTGTGCCGTGACCTCGCAATGACAAGGGTTGTCACTTTCACTTTTCACTTTTTTCATTTCTTCAGGTCCTCTGCATCTTCCTCCTTCAAATTGTCCACCTGTCACCACGTCCATAAACCTCCTCTTCGGTCTTCCTCTTTTCCTCTTTCCTGGAAGCTCCATCTTTAACATCCTCCTCCCGATGTAAGGAGCATTTCAGACAGTGTGAAGAATTAAAAACAGTAAAAAAAAAAAAAATAAAAAATACTTTGAGATTACTAGTCCAGGCTACTGGCCAGCACCACAGAAATGCCTCACAATAAATATTTTGATGTTCCTGTGGTCACAGCAGGAGAGGATAACAAGAACCTGCATAATATCCTCCTATTAACATATATGCAATATTATTATATTATTTTATATTCACTGCAAACAGTTTTCTCCCCTCGTGTTCAGAGCCTCTGAGAACCAATTTCCCTCTCAGAACTTTCCATCCTCAACTCACACAGGGCAGGAACAATGTGCTCAAGACCACTCCAGAGTGAATTATGCCTAAAATTGCACTTCTCAGAACAGATGCAGCTGAAAAATGGAATAAACCATTCATGGAAGAAGAGGCGTTTTTAGAGGAGGACGCTTGTTCGGCCTTTACTGGCCCACATGCAGGGCTCACAAAGCACTCGGATGAGCAGTTTGGATGCACCTGAGAATCATCTGAACATTTCAGTAAAAAAGACGTGACATTTTTGACCTCAAAGGCCATAAAGAAAGTCAACGTGTCACATGTCAGGGGCTGCGTCCTACAAAGGACACTGTCTACGTAGGTATGGCCTTCAGAGTCTGCAAAGAACGGACAGGACCTCGAAATAAGGGTTAAATGAGATCGTCTGACCTATGGACGAAGCATCGCTCCTGTTGCCTAGCAACTTCGATAGCTGCAGCTAGTGCAGCAACTATTAATCACTAACTACTAAGTTTTATTCGACTGAAAAATGAAGACACTGAATGACAAATTGGGTTTTGTTCGTTTTTAAAATATTTAAACCGATAAAAACAACCGTCACCACAGTGCAATGGATCTTGGGACATGTTGGGCTGCACAGGATACACCTTATGCTTCCTCCGTTTCCATGGAAACGAAGGCTGCATTACTCAGATGGATTCTGAAGGACCCGTCAGAACAGGACAGCATGATCGCGGGACTGTGATTTAATCAGCCTTCGAAGGATGCCGTCCCTTAATTGGGACGCTACAGATGTCCCAAGTTTGCTTAAGGTGGTGTCACGAAATTCCAATATTTCTTCAATATTCTGTTCTGACAAAAACGCACATTTCGGGGAGAAATGAAAACAAAATCCCAGATTCTTCGTGCGCTCTCAGATGTTCTTACTGGTTTATTAAGTGAACATGATCTGTTAGCCCAGGGCTCAAAGGCAGAGGGCAATCGCAGCTGTACATCACCAACACTCTGAGAAAAAAAGTGATAAAAAATTAAACTGCGTTGCCTTTGAAGCAGCTCTGCAGGGTTTAGAAAGCAGCTGGCCTTCCTTTCAGGCTCTAATTACAGTGGATGTGCCGTTTTCAGCACAGCTAGAGTCCCTATCAGGGTGAAACTTAATCAATAGTCGGAGACGGCCGGCCTGTCCTTAAAACGCTCAACGTCATGAAACGAGATCCGAAAATTTGGGGACTGGGGGCATAATGGATATGCATCACAGAGAGAGAGCGCTTTGAGACAATTATCAGGCCCGGCGCATGCTAAAAGCTCGCGGATGGATGTCTGGCTGGGGGACGAGGAAAGAGAAAAAGAGAGGGATGCACGGGGCCAGCTATGATTGCAAGCAGCTGCGCTGGAGAAGATGGAGGAGGAAGAAGAAGAGGAAGAAGGAGGAAGCTAAACGAGTTAAATTAGTGCTCGAGCGAGTGTGTAGTCGAGCAGCTCCAAGGCCGACTGTCCTGCAGCTGCGTCACGATCTCAGAAAAGCCAGTATCTCTCTTTTTTTTCCTTTCTTTCATTTTTCACGAAGGCTTCAAATTTCGTAAGCATCCGTAATGAGGAGCTTTTTGTTCTCTTTTCTTTTCCTCTGAAGCGAAAGGGCACTTCAGGAGCAGGCACTGGCTAAATTTACACGCCGGGCCTGCATACATATTCAGTTACTCGGTTGGAAACGAAAGTCGCCCGTAGGACAGACTCACGCTCCACAAGCTGTTCTGGAAAATGGAATCTGTTCAAATGCGAGCAAACATCATCATCTTCTAGCGAGCGCACTGGCTTTGGAAAAAAAACAGTACATTTTTAAAGACTTAACATAAAGCAAGTAAAAAAACAGAGCCTTCCCCCTTTTCATTGAATAACAGCTGAAAATCAGAGTCTACGCATGATTCATGCATTTTATCTTGAAGGACACATCCCAGCTCATTCCCTCGTGTGCAAAAGTATTGAGCCCCTCATTTCTTCATAGTGTGCTTCCAGATTGTATTTAAATACATAGATGAGGAACAGTTCTCCAGATGTTCCTGAAGGACAGTGTTGCTGTCTCTCATCTTCAGTCCAGTCTCTGGACCTGAGCAGTTCTCCAGATGTTCCTGAAGGACAGTGTTGTTGTCTCTCATCTTCAGTCCAGTCTCTGCACCTGAGCAGTTTGATGGTTCTGTGTTGGTTAATCCACACAGTGATCTACGTTTGAACCTTCAAGCAGAACAAAGTGTCTGACTTAAGACAGGAAGCGGAGAAGAAGCAGGTGCAGATGATTCCAGATGATCAGGAGATGCATTTACTGCTGATGATGAATGCTGAGTGGGTGGAATCCCTTTATCTAGAACCTTTAGAAACTTTGCCCTAAATTCTTTCCCATTTCTTTCATTTAATCTCCTCAGTATGCCAAAGACTTCAATAAAATAGGAATTTGGCAGAAATGATGGGTGGCTCAATACTTTTTCAGAGTTCTGTATGTAGCAAAAATAAAGTGGAAAGAAAGAGGGACGCAAGCAGTAACCCTACGGTGGAGCTGTAAACACTTCAGAAGCACAACCAAGAAAGCCATGTTAACCACTTATTTTCAGCCAGCCCCTTGAATTGTCCCATGCTGTTACAATTACACTGTCTTCAGAACACACACACACACACACACACACACACACACACACACACACACACACGACAGGCCATGAGAAATCGCAGCTCTGACCCAAGCTCACTGAGCACTGGAGCCATTCATTGCAGAAAAATGATTTAAGACCAGCTTTTTCATTATAGGGTCACAGCTGCCCAAATGTAGGGTAGAAGGACAATGTGGGCCCTGATTCTGCTGAAGTCCAAGGCTGGGAACTCTGACTCACTAGTCTCAGAAGTTGAGCAGAGTATATATATCCCATCTCAGTGGAGTCCGACATCCAGTAAAGGGGTCAAAGCAAAAGGCTTAATATGTAAAAAGCATAAGGTGTGTGTGGTAAGACTGTGCTGCCTCTGTACATTGGAGACTTGCTTTTTTTTAACTTTCTTCATTGGTCTGGTTTCCATCGAACAGGCTAAATGACTCATTACTGAAGCAATGGAGTTCAACTGGGCCACAGACTGGGAGTGTTTTACTGCAGTGATGGACTTGGACTGGGCCACAGACTGGGCGTGTTTTACTGCAGTGATGGACTTGGACTGGGCCACAGATTGGGAGTATTTTTTTTTACTTCACTTGGAGTGGAGGTTTACTAGGATCCATGCCGAGAGATTCTTCATTGAATTGGGAGATTTGACCGACCGGGCCATAAGCCTAAAAGAGTCTTCCCTAAAGTAGAAGTTTGACTGGCCAAGAGATTCGATTTTTTTCAATAAATGTTCCCTCTAAAGGAATCTTTTGCGGATAACATAAAATCGTCTCATGGTACTTTGGATGAAACCAATCAAAGCACATTTGATCTTCACAGATTTTGCTTCTTTAGTTTATGACTGAAGCTGCAAAGATAAAGATGTCAACGACTCAATATTCAAACACCTCCAGAACTACTCTCAACCTGCTCAAACCTCATCCAGCTCTTTAGAGAAGAGGAAGAGACTTGCAGATGTGGTTTATGACCCAGCTATAAAAAAAAAGAAACTGTGGAGCTGAACAGCTTTTTTTCCACAATCCACCTCAGGAGCACGAGCACTGATCTAGAGTCAGTGGGGTTGAATAAATTCAGAGGAAACTGATCCGAGTTCAGACTTCTCCTTTTTAAAGCTGCCCTAAACCTTTTCCACACATCTGCTCCGCCTCAATAAAAATCCGGATGAGGTTTAAGCAGTTTTACTGAAGATGATTTGGGTGACTACTGACTTCTAGTGTTTGCAACATTGGACTCGTACCTCAGTTCTGAAATAAAAGAAGCTAAAATATTGGTTGCAGGTTTCCCCAATATGTTCCTTTAAATGAAAAAAGGAAAACAATATTCCTTTGACTTCCTGTGAATTTTCCTCGGTATTTAACCCATCCTACACACACTGGTAGTGAACAAACACACACACACACACACACACACACACACACACACACACACACACACACACACACACACACACACACACACACACCAGATGCAGTTGGTTACGCTGCTTGCTGGCAGTTACAGGTTAGGTGTCTTGCCCAAGGACACGTGAGTTGTAGATGCAGGTATTATGGGAAAATATTGCTCTCCCACCTCCCACTGCCCACTTTTTGGATTGAAATGTAATTTGAAACCATCACTTTTCTTTGTATTTCTCCATTTGTCGCAAACTGGGAATCCTTTGTCATGGCGAGGCACAGCTGAGATTGCCAGTGGTGGGACACTGCTGGAGCTCTGAGAGACACACACACAGCGAAGCAAAGGCAAGACCAGCATGCCTTCTGTCTGTCGCCGCAGCGCTGTTCATGCATGATGGAGTGAAGCCTCAGTCACACACACACACTCATGGACGCATACACACACACACACACACACACACACACACACACACACACACACACACACAGCATGCTTCAGATTTCCCAGAGCAAGTGATTATGGCATACGCCAAAACAAAATTACTGAGTCATCCTGAGAGAAGACTGGCACAAAGACAAGACACACACTGTGTGTGTGGTGCTTAACGATTCATGGTCTAATGTCCAAAAAGTGTCCAGACAGCTACTTTAAGGACCGTCCACTGGTGCCTCATTACACTTACAGCTGTGATCTTCATAGAAAAACACTGACCAATAGAATGGGCCCATGATGCCTGACTGTACAGCCACACCGGGAGCAGTGAGAACATCGACACTCGCTCTGAACGTCCTGCCAGAGATGCTGAAGAACCCTGTGGATGCTTTTTTAAAGAGACTTTAAAGGAATTAAACATCTACCTAAACTTTTTTAAAGGGACTTCCTGTTTGAAATGACAGTAGATCAAACTACTTGGACTACAAAAGGGAGTTTGTCCTATTCTGTAAGAGCAGGTGATGATGTTGGCTATTTGTGTGAATGTTTTTTGGTGGGAAATGTGGTGGTAAAGTGGGCTGTATTACAACTCTTCTGACAACGTCCTCCAGGAAAGTGTAAAGAAATAGTAGTAAAAACTTGAGGTCTGGTTCTAGTTTCACATTTAATTATGTTCAAACCTGGATGTCCAAAGTTAGTAATGTTGCTGGGGGATCTGCACCAGCAAACACTGTTTAAGATGTTCATACCCTCAAATCTGCAGTGTCCTCTGTTTGCACAAAGTAGATAAAGTTCAAAACTTTTTATTTGTTAGAGTTTCAGACGCATTGATTCCTCATTTCATTTCTCAAAGCCCTGGGAAGGCCTGGCCTGGTCCCGATACTTTATCATTATTGGGAACTCAAGTTGGGTGGAACTAAAATTTAGAAGTTAGTGTCCCCTAGAGTACAGCACTCCTAAAAGTTGATTGGTTGCCACCAAACCACATCATGTTTTTTTTTAATTATTTTTATTATTATTTTTGTTTGTACATTTTTTTTTTATCACTGTGCCCATCAGTCAGAGAGGGAAACGTCCCACCACTGTGTTATGGAGTTCACTGTAATGATTGTTCTGGACCATCTTCTTTTGGGATGGTCCAGAACTAAGCGCTATCTGACCTCACTGATGCATCCAATCAAAT
This sequence comes from Hepsetus odoe, assembly GCA_017165825.1. Lineage (NCBI taxonomy): Eukaryota > Metazoa > Chordata > Actinopteri > Characiformes > Hepsetidae > Hepsetus > Hepsetus odoe. The sequence continues at coordinate 12,163,585 of CM029389.1, forward strand.
CCTCACAGTCGTGTTCCAACATCATCCTTCCTAGAAGAGAAGAGGCTGATCCTACACCAAGGGGGATAACCTTCCCCATGTTAGTATCAAATGGTGATATTTAATGTCCCGATTAGCACTGTGGTTCTCTGCCATTAAGACTCTACGGTCAGCATCGGCAGGTTAAGTTTCTCTGCCTGCTCTCGCTGTCAGTTCACTGTAAGAGCATGTGTAAACATCTCCATCCTCCGGTATCAACGTGTGCAGATTACAGTTTGCTTTGCCCATAATGTGATGTGTGGTGAGATAAAGCTCCAGCATCGGTTTCCCACACGCCGTGCCGTGTTCCTCATCCGGCTGATAGAACCTCTGCACTTCAGCTCTTATCTCACACTCCCATTAAACACAGCAGAGGCTCCATCTGCCCCCACACTTCATTTTACATACAGTGGAGAGAGAGAGAGAGAGCGAGAGAGAGAGAGAGAGAGAGAGAGAAAGAGAGACTGATTGAGCAAGAGAGAGAGAGATTGACTGAGGCAGGGTAAAAAGAGAGGAGAGAAAATGAGAGAAAAAGGGAGACAATGAGCAAGCAATAGGCAGATAAGCAAGAGAGCATAAAAAGAGAGAATGAGAGGAAAAGAGAAGGGAATGAGTGAGCAAGAGACAGAGTTTAAGATTGCAAGAGTGATAGAATGAGAGGAAAAAGAGAACAAGCAAGCAAGAGAGAGGAGAGAGAGAGAGGGAGGGAGAGCGAGAGAGAGAGAAATAAGAAAGAGAGAGCCAAAGAGCAAGTGAGCAGGAGAGAAAGCGTGCACCTATTTCTTCTTGTCCTTCATTTGTCCGGTCATTAGGATCTCTCCATCACTGGCTCACCTGCAGGCCTCCTGAACGTCCAGTGCTAGTCCAGACCACATGATCACATGAAAAATTCACACTGAGCAAAAACAGCCACACAGAGGCCATTATAATGGAAACGGCCTAGGTCAGGGTCACCAGCTGAATCCCAGGGCTAATGAAGGGGTGTGGCCTAAGGCATTCAGGGGATTTGCACACACTTCCCATTTACACACTCTTTAATAAATCACCAATAATGAGGCATGCTGGCATCAGCGACACATTCAGAACACGAGGAGGGAGCAGCAAAGCCCTCCGGTACCGGGCTGTGAAGATCCCTAGAGGCATGGCGCTCCTTTGGGATGGTCCAGAACTAATCATCCAACAACACCTCATTTGCTGCATGCAACCAAATCCTCTTTCCAGACAAATGAAAGGACGTGAATGGAGGGAGATCTAGCACGGTTTTGTTTGAGGGTTGATGTTGCCGTGGGCTGAACCACACAGGGTGGTGTCTGGGGACACACTGCCCATCATCTCATCAATTAGCCACATTCCTCCATCGCCAACTGGCCTCAGGCTAGCAGGCACAACTCCAGCACTGAACAGGCAGCAGAGAGCAGGTCAGGTACCCCAACCTCGACGGCTAAGAGCGCCAAGGTGGGATGCCAGCAGCTCTGGAAGTATCCACCTTACTCCTAATTCATGATACCCAGTGTGAATTGTGAAGTGAAAGTAAAGTGAAAGTGAATATTTGCCATTGTGAACCCAGCACAAAATGAAGCTCAATGAAATGCTCAACCCATTCACACAGTTTCGCAGTGGGCAGCCTTATTCAGCACCCGGGTAGCAGTGGTGGGGACAGTACCTTGCTCAGGGGTATCTCTAGGTGACCTAGTGGTCCGCTGAACACCAGCCACTAGACCAGCGAGGAAAGAATTATGAGCACCAATGAATTTACTTTCTGGAGCAAAATATCCCAAGCAACGATAATGTCATACCTTTGCCTTCTACGGATGGGAGGATGATGTTTTAAAAAGTGGGTGCGGAGGACACACGGTTGCTACTTTTTCAATTCCGTCACGACGGACAATGAGGCAATGAAAAAGTTTAAAAGCTCCAAGGTGTATCGTGTCTCCATAGCAACAGTGTTTTGTGACTTGAAAGGAACAGGCTCAATAATCAGAAGGTTGTTGGTTTGAGTCCCAGACCATTGCTTACTCTGAGGTACCCTTGAGCAAGGTACTGTCCCCAACACTGTTACCCGGGTGCTGGATATAGCTGCCCCCTGCTGCATGATGTGTGTGGGTTAAATACAGAGAAGCATGTTGTTGTGATGACTGTGCTCAGTATGAATAATAGTCAGTTTCACTTCTTAAGCCAAAACCATCTCCATCCAGCATCTACTGGCAGGCCATGGAAACTGTACAAATGATGAGATACGGTTTCTTTTTTGCCACATTGTTGTTTGAGGCACATATTTAGTTCAGCCTGGCTATTTCAGGGAACACTGACGAAGAATGGTGGGCAAAACTCCAAAAGTGAAACTCCAACGTGTCCTGGTTGTTTGAAGGTATTCTGGGGTAAAAAGGAAAAAGTGGAAGTGGAAGTGGAAGAGTTTTCTTTGGGACATTTAGGAGCGGAGTCAGTTGTATAGTCCTGTCCTCAGCGAAGGCTGTGGTCTGGAGGCCTCGTCCCATCTGAGACTCGGCCAAAATTTCTCATGTAGCTCAGCAGAGGCACTGTGCTTCTGGGAGGAAAAGCCTGTCAGACAGACAGATGGGGCAGATGAGAACGGTGACGGGAGCACAGGAACGATGGAGGGAACGTGGAGGAGGGGAAAGTAATTTGTGAGCGAGAAATTGCCAATTTGAGCCCGGCACCCTGGGAAAGCGCGGCTCGTCTTTTTCCTGCACTTTCTCGACTGTAATGATGAGCATGACAGCACTTAGAGCATCAGAGCAGATCCTCAAAAAACACAGAAGCAGAAGACACAGCTGGACGTCCAGTGACAGGGACAACAGACAGCACTGAGGGAGGAGCCTGACCACCTTAACTGGAAGAGAAAACTTTTTTTTTCCTTCAGCTAGAATAATAACACCCCCCCCACCCCCAACACACACACACACACACACACACACACACCACAGTAAACTTAGCACACACTCTTTTTCAAATCACTCGCTCTTTCACCCACTCTTTCACCCTTTCTCTTCTTTCGATTACTTTTAAAGTTTAGATTAATGAAGACACAGAACTGGATCAAGGTTGAGAAATAACTCTTCATGTCATTTCCACCTCTTCTTTACATTTTCAATTTTTACCTTTCTTTCTTTCCTTCCTTCATTTTACTTTCCTTTCTTTCTGTCATTCTGCATTCCTACATTCTTTCCTTCCTGTTTCTTTATTTCTATCATTCTTCCTCCTTCCTTTTCTCTTTTGGCTTCTTTATTGCTTGCATTTTTCATGTCTCTCTCTCTCTCTCTCTCTCTCAATCTCTCTCCCTCTCACGCCCATCTTTTTCTTTCTTTCTTTTTTCTTTCATTTTCTTACCTGCATTTCCCTTTCTTTCCGTCTTGCTATGCATTTTTCTTTCTTTTGTGGTTTACCATATTTTCATTCCTGTTTTGATCTCTTTTTATATCTTTCACTATTTGTTTCCTTTCTTTTTTTTTTAACTCATTCTTTTTTAATAAGAATTTAAGATGTTTAGAGGCATGAGGTAAAATCACTGTAATAAAAGATGCTCTTTCACCTCTGGATAATGGATGGAGTGAAATACTGGATGGAGAAACTGGATGGAGAGATAGCGCCATCAGTCCTGAAGCTGTGAAAGTATTTATTGTTGCCTCCTGGAAGTGTAGACAACATTACCTCGTCTCCAAATTCTGCCGTTCGGCTTAATGGGACACTAACAACATTTCAGTCTGAAACTTCTTGTCCCTGGAGCACTGCGAGGACTAATTCTGAAAAATACATTATCCGTTTAATCCTGCCCTGATGCCTAAAACCTTCCACAACTTAACGTCACGATCAGAAAGATCTGAAGCTCTGCAGCACAAACAGGAGATCTGGCTTCAGAACCAAAGAAACACTGCTCATTTTCACAGAACGTTCAATGAAGGAACAAACAGTGGAAAGTTAAAGGGAGACATCATCTCTGCAGAACCCTGTGAACTGTGGCATCAGAGAACACTCTGCCATAAATCCAAAACACTGAAGCATCATTTGAGGACACTGGCATCAATCAAAAGCACTGTGACATCATTAGAGAACACTGGCATCATTCTGAAGCACTGTGGCATCATTAGAGAACACTGGCATCATTCTAAAGCCCTGTGGCATCTTTAGAGAAAGCTGGCATAATTCTGAAGCACTGTGACACTGTTAGAGAACACTGGCATCATTCTAATGCACTGTGACATCATTAGAGAACATTGGCATCATTCTGAAGCACTGTGACATCATTAGAGAACACTGGCATCATTCTAAAGCACTGTGACATCATGAGAGAACACTGGCATCATTCTTAAGCACTGTGACATCGTTAGAGAACACTGGCATCATTCTGAAGCACTGTGACACTGTTAGAGAACACTGGCATCATTCTAAAGCACTGTGACATTGTTAGAGAACACTGGCATCATTCAAAAGCACTGTGACATCGTTAGAGAACACTGGCATCATTCTAAAGCACTGTGACATCGTTAGAGAAAACCTTCATCATTCCAAAGCACCATGAAATCATTCGAGTACGCTGGCATCATTATCATCAAGCACAGTCATTCCAAAAACAAATACGGCATCCTAGAAAAACTATTGCATCATTTGGGAAATCAGTGCCAACAATCTAGAACACTGTGTTTTGAGAACACTGGCAACATTCCAAAGCACTGTGGCATCATTCAGGAAACTGAGGCGCTAATCTAGATTCCACTGTCATCATTCAGTACTTGTGTGGCATCATATCTTATGGCTCATGGCATCAATCCAGAACACTTTGGGCATCACTCCAAAGGCGCATGGCATCACCGCAAATGCAAGTATATTCTGAGTGGAGCTGATAGGACCCGAGTGATCACTGTAAGCCCGGACCCCTTCAGTTTGGATGAAACACCTTCAGCAGGTGCCGTCAAACGGCTCTTTTGTCACGTTGACATCAAACAGGAGAGACGGCCTTTGAAAGCTGAACCGTATCGGTTGAGCTGCTGCATCTCGCTTTTTGAAGAAACAGCCTGACAGCCCTCAGGAATGCAATTTCCACACCAAAAAGAGGGAAAATAAAAGCCACTTCTGTCAGATTTTACCTGCATCTTATTACAAACCGTCCTGCCACGGCCTTTTCCCCTGCACTTTACACTCCGCTGCCATCCAGGATGCGCCTCATTGTCAACTCGCAGCATAAAACCCAGCCTCTCTTCCCTCATTACCACACCCCATTTATGCATTTACATATTTGAGTCCTGCTGGAGAATAAAAAGAATAAAAGCATGGTGGCCAAAGCCTCCGGATCCCGCTGAGTCCCGGGACGCCCATAAGAGAACAGCAGCCACACTGTATATAAAAGACAAAGCACTTTTCCCTCCATGATGAAGGGACAGGCCTGTAAATCTTAATTTAATAACTTGCCTTGCACATGCAGATGAGGAAAACAGCCCCCTTTTAATTCACGGACGAATACTCGCAGTGCCGTAAATTAGATAAACGAGTCCTCTTCTGCTGGAGAAACACCTTGTTGGTGCAAAAATACAGTTTATTCCTGTCAAACTGTCTTATCTTTGGATTATTGAGTAGATTAAATGAAAGAAATGCGAACAAATGTTTTAGTGCTCCAGGCTGTCAGGTGCCTAAAGATATAAGGTTCTAGATAAAGGGGTTCCAACCATTCAGCATCAGCAGTTAACTAATCACCTGGAATCATCTGCACTTGTTTCTTCACCGCTTCATGTCTTAAGTTAGATGCTGCACCCCCCCCCCCCAAATAAATGAATATGTATATGTGATATAAAAAAAGAAAAAGATACATGATTATATATAAGCACATAAAAACAATAATTTAGAAAAAAGAAAAAAAAAAGAGTTATATTTGGAGATATGAAGCTTTTTCCAATCTGGTTCTCTGACTTATAGCAAAACATTAGTCATCTCTATTCTATTTTATTTATTTCTTTATTTGTCCCCACCGTGGTCGCCTGGCAGGGCAATTTTTTACCCTTTAATAAAATCAGAGTCTCCGCTTGCGGATTGAATCTCGAACACAATAAAGCTCAAACTCTCTGGAGCATTTATCCCCTCCCCGATGCCCACTTCTGTCTCTTCGCCTTCCTCGCTCCTTCCATCCGCCGGCAAACGTGCCGATGAATCACACTTACTATACACGCACTTGCTTCTGACCAGCCGTACATTCATCAAAGCCCCATTGGCTGAAGCTCTTCTCACACTCACTGTAAATCTGAGGCTGGAAGTCAACACCCGGGGCTGCCTCTGAAACTTCTGCTAAAACAACTCACTGCTCACATGAAGCATCGCTTCTGTGGCACGTGATGAAGCGCATTAGTTATTATCCCACCAGTCAGGAAGGTTGCCAGAGGTTGGCAAAAGTCCACATGATCGTTTTTTCAATAGAAGTACAGATACTTGTCTGGTAAAAGTAGTCCTGGTTCAGCTTCTTCACTCACTGTACTCAGAAGATAAAACTAAAAAACAGGAATGTATTCAGAGAACAAAAGTTAAAAAGTACAGGAAGGTACTGAGAGTGTAAAGTAAAAGTACAGGAATGTACTGAGAGTGTAAAGTGAGATGTGTCTCCTCTGAAGGACGTCTGGAGCGTCTGTCTGTGTGAAAGTGAACTGAATCTCACTCCATATTAATAGAATTAAAGACTATTAAAGCCTCGAACTTCAACTCCAATAAAAACAATCTACTGAAAATAATCCACATTAACTTCACCGCTTCACTTTCATCCACGTCTCTACTAGTTCTCCCGTCTCGGACACTCACTCAACACACCCTGAACTCCACCGTCCACTCTCCCTGTCCTCTCTCTCACTCCTTCACTCTGTCCTGCATGGAATGACACACCAAGGGAACATCTTTTCTGTGCGTTTTTGGCCATTTAGGCTGAGATGGGTCTTCATGTTGGGAAGGTGGTGGAATAGAAGAAGAATGGACTATTCCTCTCAAATATGAGCAGCTGCACTTGAAGTTGGGTCAGTCTATGCAATTGTATAAATACAGGCCCGTTTGATCTCAGTGCATCATTATGGGACAAATATGGAATATATATAGAATTGTATTTATTGCATGTAACAAGATTACCCATACATCAGTCTGTGATGGTATTTGATGAAGGAAATGGATCAATATGAATGAAAAACCAAAGCTGCTTCTCCATGGTGACTATATCTGGTAAGTTATCCCCTTCGCTCTTAAGCCTTTTCCCTGCTCCGATACGCTACACTGTTAGTGTCCAGAGACAAAGTGCATGGCGAAAGGCTGCGTCTGCGCTCGACCGATAATAACCCTCATAAAGCCACCCCAGATCCCCGAGCCGAGAACTTTCACCATTAATGACTCCCAGTAGCAGTCATTAGCAGGCCTGAAATAGTAAAGCAAGTCATTGCTACAGAAATAGCCATCAGGCATCAACAGAAGCAGCCCTTTCCCCCCCTTCAGCCACGATCTACAGACGCAAAACGGCGAGTGATGTGAATCTCTGCAGCTGCGGCTTGATGGGTGTCTATAATATAAGAGTGTCTATAATATAAGGGTGTCTATACTACAGCCATAAGATCAGGGATGGTTCCCGTCCTCGACTGGGAGGGATACTGACGCAATGTGGCTTCATGCAACACACACTGTGTAAAAGTCTTGCGCCACCATTCTTTTCTGCATATTTCGCTAGCAAAGTGCAGCCTGGCAGATAACATTAAAATGCAGATAAAGAATTACATTAAAATTCAATTTTAAAATCAAAACTGAAATATTTCCTCAAGAAATACACAAAAGTGGTAGTGGAGTGGTCGTCACGGTGTTCCAGGTGGATGCTAAGGCGTTGCTAAGCAGTTGCTAGGACAGCAGTTGCTAGGGAAATGCTTGGTGGTTACAAAGATGCTGCTCGGTGATTACCATGGTGTCCAAAAATCATTGCTGGAGTGTTGTTAAGTGACTCCCCCATTGTTAGGTGGTTGTCATAGTTTCCCAGGTAGTTGCTAAGGTATTGTATACCAGCTACTATGCGGTCTTTTAAGCCACCATTCATTTCTTTATATTTTGCATACTTGGGGCTGCTCAATTATTCTCAACATTGATCGATCAATATTGAGATCACGATTAAACGGCTGCATCATGTATTTATTTACCGTCTGGAAGCATTCTCTTTTTCTCGGAACTTTAAGTCAAACCAATTACAAAAATAAACAATAATATACACATGAATAATATTCCATTCAAATAATTAGTCATTCAAATAAATGACCTAGAAATAAACTAGATGAAATATATGGACTATCACAGATGACTGAAAAGGTCAAAAGAAATGTTTATATATGTCTTCAGAAAGACCAGCCTGCGAATGTGGTTTCATGTAGGTGAGAGTGTTTCCACCAGGGACGTCCAGTCAGGGGAGGCACATCATGAAGAGTGATGAAAAAAAAAAAAAAAACTAAAAATGATAGCATTACATAAAAGTGTCCACTGGTCTGTGCTATAAATTGGTTTTCTTTATGATTCCATTCATTGTGATCATTTTTCTAACCAAAATTGCTGAATTTGCACATTTCCTGTTCAAACACAGGGGCGAAAGGCGAAGTGCAGCAGTGACACACACACACACACACACACACACACACACACACACACACACCCCGTCTCTCACACACTGGGTTAAAGCTTGCAGATGCTGCTGTCTCTCTGTGTCTCGCCAGTATAATGTCTGCAGACATGTTAATACACCCTGACTTTCCACAGTCTGGCTAATATCTTTAATGAATGTGAGACATATGTAGTCTTGCTGATCAGAAAGAAAACTGCAGTGAAAAGGCAGAACGTGAGGCCGACAGTGCCGGGCCGCTCGGAAGGGGGCGCACGCGAGCCCAACAAGCACCAAAAAAGTTCTCCCGTATCAGAAAGTCAAGTTCACAGCAGGGGGTCTGTTTATTTTTATAGGAGATTGGAAGATTATAAATCTGAGCACACTTCTCAAAACTGGACTTGTCAAAACAGGAAGTGATGAATAACGGAAGACCTTTTTTTAGTTACCCTTTGGTTGAACACTCTGTATTAAAATATTTAATATTCAGTAAGACCACCGTTATTCTTCAGCGCGGCCTGCACTCTATTAAACAAGCTTTCTTGTCCTTTCTTTATGTCTTCTTCACAAACAGCTCTCCAGGCTTCTTGAAGGACATTTCAAAGCTCTTCTCTGGACGTCCGCTGCATTTTGTTTCTGTTCATTATTCTGATCCCGTGTTTCTGTTTCTGAAACTGCTCGGGCACTGGGACTGGACTGAAAATGAAAGACAAAAACTTTGTCCTTCAGGAGCAAGGAGCACTGCTCGTCAACGATACAGGAAAAGGTCTGGCCTTCACTAACACTAGTTTTGGGGTTAATGCTGGATATTTACAGACCCAGGAAAAAAAAAAAAGAGCTCTTTTATTGCACGGCTCTCATTTCATTGCTGCATATAATAACACTTCATAGGAACATAACTCTCTCCCACGGTGCTCCTGGATCAACGCCCCAGCTGAGGAGGTCCATTTTAGGGCTAAATTAAATGTGAGGTAATTACAACCAGCTTACAAAATAAATGTGTAATAAAAACTATTTGGAATTTGGAGCACAAAATCAAATTTAGGCAAAATAATGAAAGAAGAAAAATACTGCGACGTCTTTTCAGAACACTGTGGGGTCATTCCAGAGAATCTGGCATCATTCTGAACACTGTGGCATCATTTCAAACACTGTGGCATCATACTGAACACTGGCATCGTTCTGAACACTGTGGCATCGTTTCAGAGACTGTGACATCATTCTGAACACGGGCATCGTTCTGAACACTGTGGCATCGTTTCAGAGACTGTGGCATCATTCTGAACACGGGCATCGTTCTGAACACTGTGGCATCGTTTCAGAGACTGTGACATCATTCTGAACACGGGCATCGTTCTGAACACTGTGGCATCGTTTCAGACACTGTGGCATCATTCTGAACACTGTGACATCATTCTGAACACTGTGGCATCGTTTCAGACACTGTGACATCATTCTGAACACTGCGGCATCGTTTCAGACACTGTGACATCATTCTGAACACTGCGGCATCGTTTCAGACACTGTGACATCATTCTGAACACTGTGACATCATTCTGAACACCGTGGCATCATTTCAGACACTGTGACATCATTCTGAACACTGGCATCGTTTCAGACACTGTGACATCATTCTGAACACTGTGTTCTGAATATTGTAACTATCCTAAACACTGTGCCATCGTTTCTGAACCATGAGGCATGATTCTAAACATGACATTTTTCTACACGCTAAGGCACTATTTAGAAACCGGCCTTATTCGAAACACTGTGGCATCATTGTTGGCTCGGCGTCATTCTTTTCACAGTGAGATCATATTAAATCAATGTGACATTGACACATTTGTTGCTGCCTTTCAGAGAAAATGAAACACTTCTAGTCTTCTTGATGCTCTTGTTGCTCCCAGTGTGAACGTGCAGTTAGTTAGTGGTGGAAGTGGCTCTTCAAAGCCATGTGACATTTCCTCTCTGTCTGTGTATGTATGTGTGTGTGTGTGTGTGTGTGTGTGTGTGTGTTGCCCTAAAGCTGACACACTGATGGGCTAATGGCAGCAAAACGACTCTATTAAGGGTCAGTCACCGTTAAAGGTTACTGAGCTGGACAGCAAAATGACCAAATACTTATCAACGCGGCTTAGATTCCACACTGTACAAAACACACACACACACACACACACACACACACACACACACACACACACACACACAGAGTAGAGCTTTATACCACATACTGGTAGAACTTTGCTGTGAGGATTAGATTTTATTCAAATGATGGATTAAATTCTTGTGGTTCTAGTTTTAATGGTTGCCATGGTATTTCTAGGCCCCTTAAGGGTGTTGTCAAGGGGTGGTTGCAAGGTTGTTGTGAGGTGGTTGCAGACATTCCCCAATTTCTAAGATGTTTCTTAGGGCTAGGTAGTTGCTAAGATGTTTCTCAGGGACTGCCACAGTACTCAAAGTGGTTGTTAGAGAAGGTGGTAGATGGTTGCTAAGGTGTTGCAATTGCTAAAGGGTTGCTAGGGTGGTGCTAATCCATTGCATCCCAGTGTCTTTTGTGGTTGCTAGGGTATTTCTAGGTGATTGTTAATGGGATGTTTAAAAGCGACTGCCATGGTATCCAAAGCGGTTGCTAGAATGTTCTTAGATGGTTGTCATAGTATCCAAAATGGTTGCTAGGGGGTTGCTTTCCCAAATGCTTTGATGTTGCTAATCTACTTGTAACCTCCAAATACAAAAAAAAAACTGCTCTGGGAGAGCTTTAGACTACGTATTGGTTGAAGATTGATCAATGAGGATTTGATTGAATTCAGCCTCGAGAGCATCAATAATGTCAGGTGCGGATGATGAAGTTCTGGCTGTAGAGAATGCACTGTCACTGGTGTTCTAGTGCTGAGGCTGTAGACCGTTTCAAATTAAGGACATAATCAGGACAGAACATAGACAATACACCCTGGACAGGTTACCAGTCCATCACAAGGAAGACACAAGACAAACACACTGGACACCTTGCATCTATAATCCATCTGATGTGCAGGTCTTTGGACGGTGGGAGGAAACTGGAAACCCACACAGACACTGGGAGAATGTGTCCACACCACATAGAAAGGACCCGGACCGCCCCACCTTGGAATGAAACCCAAGATTTTCTCAATGTGAGAAGAGAGCACCACCACCGTGCCATCCAAGAATAAAATTATTAACTTTAAAAAGGTGTCCTATAAGTTAAACCATAAACAGACTTCTTTGGGGAAAAATACAATATAACTTTAGGACAGGGGCTCATTAAAGTATCTTAAGATGGAGCCGTCATGTGGCTTTCCTTCTAGGGGTCAGTGTAGAATCCGAAATAGCACAGCATGTGACAATGAAACATATGAGCTGCATTGTCACCTAGTTGCCATACACACACACACACACACACACACACACACACACACAAGCAGAAGTGTATGTGACCTTACAGAATAGTGTGTGAGTGTGGCACTAAAAGCCAGAGGGGAGATAATGGAGCATCCAGCAGAAGCTCAAGGTCACACTAGCTCTGTCTCTTTATTTTATCTGTCTTCTACAGGCATCCGATCGACACCTTCAAACAAATAGGGACGTTGGATTGAATCGCAGGCCTGAAATAAGTCACTTCCAGCCTCTAAGCTCCAAAGGGAACACACCGCTGAGGACTGGAAGCTGGTTTTAATATAGGAATTAAATTTGTGAAATCAGAGCTCAGATCTAATTGAATTTTTTTGTTTTAATTAATTTAAAGCTGGAACATTTCCACAAGAAAACAGGGAGCGCAGCTTCCCCACTACCTTTGGGGTTGGAGGTGGTTGCCATGGTGTCCCAGGTGGATGCAAAAGGGGTGGATGCTAACCAGTTGCTATGATAGCAGTTGCTAGTGCAAGGCCTGGTGGTACCTAGGATGTTGCTAGGTAACTGCATGGTATCAAAAGTCTTTGCTTGACGTTGTTAGGTTGTTCCCACAGTACACAGGATAGTTGCTATAGTTTCCCAGGTATGGTGTCTGTAATGGTTGAAAGCCCATTGCTGGGTAGTTGCTTGGGTGTTACTAAGTGCGGGCCATGATATATGAAAAGTGTTGCTATGCTAGAGTGTTATGGGGTGGTTACCAAGGTATCTAAGTTGTCTGCTAGGGAATTTTTGCAAAGGTGGTAAGCTATTGCTAGTGGTTGTTAGGGTATTTCTAGGTGGTTGCTAGGGTTGTGTTAAGATGGTTGCTGGTCTAGTAGTAAAAATTAAAAAAGCTGTAGAATTCATTCGTGATTCCCCAAGAAAAGGTAAGTTCTTGCTAACTATTGCATGTCTGCCCCATCACCCCCTCTCTCTTCCCCGCCCATTTTACTTATAGGACACGCCCACATGAGTATGGCACCTAAAGAGGGGCAGGAAATGGATGAACTGTGCATAGAAATACTTGCTTGTTGCATCCCTGCTGCACACATCAGCACAGTGGGAGCCCAGAGGGGTCGCTGACCCTCAGATAGAGCAGGAGAGCATGATAGCTCACCTTCTGAACACTAAGCAGCTTTCACCCTGCCTCTTTGTCCTCCAGCAGAGTGCTGATAAGTGCAGAAAGAGTGCTATTACAGCACTGCATCTGTGTGTGTGTGTGTGTGTGTGTGTGTGTGTGTGTGTGTGTGTGTGTAGCAATACCGCTATCACCTCAGGGTATTTCTCAGTGCTTTGTGAAAGCACTGAGAGAGCCAGAGGGAGACAGAGAGCAGGTTGTCAAGGCCACCGACACCAACGCCCTCCCTCACTCCTCAGAAGAAATGCTGTGATGGCACGGCCTTCAACTGACACACCAAATGCGCTTCAAATTTGAGGAACTTGTCAGCCATTGCAGCAGAACCTCTGGGAGGTCTTTTTCAGCCTCCTGGCCTAAAACTGAAAGCCAGCCCCCCCAAAAAAGCAGCTTTGTCCCATTAAGCTCCACACTCTACGTAAGCCTCCAATGTCACACGATGCTGCCAGCGCTGAAGGTCTTGCACGTGTGGACATTCTTTTCAGTCTTACTTTGATCTTGATCAATGGACATGCAGCCCTATAATCATCCTAAAGAAAAACAAAATAAAAGTCATACGGTTTAACTGCATGGTGAAATGGACCAAACTGTACTGTTGATGAGCACTGGTAATCTGTTGACTTCCTGCATGACACCAAAACTGGTTTTTAGTCCAGATTAGCAGCGTTACATGCCGAAAAGAAGCAGCCTTTGATCTCTCTGCAATCAAAGTTAAGATCAGAAGCTTTAAAGAGATTACGACTAACCACAGTTAACAAGGAGGCAAAACTCATCTATAAAAACAAGACAAAGAGAGAGAGAGAGAGAGAGAGAGAGACTGAACAGAGGTGACTTTCTATCTATCTTTTTTTAAAGGCACCTCTATAGTATTATATTATTTCCTATTATATTTATTATATAATTTATTATTATTATATTTATTTTATTCTAAATGTTATATAGTTTATGTTGTTATAAATTAAATGAATTTATTATAAATGTATTATAAATAAAACTGTATTATTACTATAAAACGATACGGCCAATAAGTCCATCCATTTTCTGCTGCTTGTCCCAAACGGGGTCGCGGGGGAGTGCTGGAGTCCAACCCAGCGCACACAGGGCGAAGGACGGGGGACGCACCCTGGACAGGTCGCCAGCCCATCGCAGGGAGGAGCGGGACGGGGACGGCACCTTGCCCAAGGGTACCTCAGGGCAACTCATTGGGAAGGGGTTCAAACCCCCGATCCTCCGATCATGTGACCGACGCCCCAACCACTAGGCCACCACTGCCCCTGTGGCCCATAAGTATATATATTATATATAATATTTAATACGAATTATACACCACTATAGAATTTTATGTTCATAGTTTTTTATGTATTTCCTATGAAGTCCAGTCTGTACAAAAAAAATGTACACACACACACACACACACACACACACACACACACACACACACACACACACACAGAGCATCACTTTGTGCTGTGGACGGAGAGAGCATAATCGAGTCATAATTAATTAGCAGTCGGATTAAAGCAGAAGTGTAAGTTAGTAAGAAGTCCCTGAGAAGCGGACTGAAGGAGAATAAGTAATGCCTGCGTGCGTGTGATAAGCACCGGCGGGCGGAAATCAATGAGCGGGTGAATAAACGAATAAAAAATGACCCCATGTGGGCAAACGAGCAGTGCAGGGCTGTATATTCCTGCAAGACGGAAACACAGCCTTCCCCGATGACTGAGCATAAATCAGCCCAGCATTAATGTCACACAGATAAAGACACTGGGCTGTGTGTGTGTGTGTGTGTGTGTGTGTGCGCGCACATTACACAGTTATCCATTTGAGCCCTCTTGACCCCGGCAGCTACCTCATGACCCATCTGTGCTGAATTGCGAGTCTGTGTCTGAGATATAAGTAATATTTTTCAAACTAAAGATATGTATACACTTGTCCATCCACTGCTCATGTTCACAGTCAGTTATGTATCTAGGACAGCCAGAAAGCCTAGAGTGATGATCCTTTACAAAAGCTCATCAAAATGGAGCTCTTTTATCACAACCTAATTCTCTTAAATAAAAAAAAATAATAAAATAAATAAATTCACCTAAAATTACAACTTATGGTTTTTTGTTTTGTTTTTCTTTGTCCCAGAAAACAAGAGGACCTTTACGAAAAGGCTTGATGTCCTGCTGGCCCGTGCTGCTGCGAGTGAAAAGCTAGACTTCTTCCTGATCCGAGGATTAGAAAGCGCCACCTGGTCTTCAACGGAAGCAATTACGGAAAGATCCTGCAGATAAAACTGGAATGATGAACAGAATTTCTTTATCATTTCACCAGCAAAGCGTGAAACATCATCTTTAAAATAACCATCGTTTTTAAAACACACACACACACACACACACACACACACACACTAAAGCAGTCAACACACTGTCTTCTGCAAGTGACTGACATACATCTTCAGGCTCCGTGTGATTGGCCCGCTTCACTCTCCTTCTTTGTTACCATGGTTACAGTGCCCTGCATCAAAGGACAGCGGCAGTGAAAGCTGGTAAGGCCTGGAGTGTGTGGTCCTGAGCTCGACACACACACCCCAGCGCACGATGCGTGAAAATGGGAGAGTCCTTTGTGTTTAATTCATCCAGAATCACGAGCAAATAGGTGAATAATTCAGAGCCAAATAATTTACAGGTAAATAATTCAGCGGCGGTCCTGCTTTGAAGAGACGGGGGGGTCTCAGCCAACGCTGCGCTGAACACTCACACATGGACGAGCGGGTTTTCCAGAGTGTGAACAGAAGCACACAGCGGGGTCTTCATGCGCCTGCTGGATGGTCCTGCTTTCCAGCTTCAAAGCGAAGGGATGTCAGGAAGCAATTGTTCTGGAAAATTTATGGGGTAAGAGAGAGAGATGAAGAGGGTCTGATATACTGTGCAGCAACAGATGGGCTACAGGCCAAGAACACGGTGGGTGTTTCTAATAAAGTGGCCTCTGAAAGGAACCACAAGGTGGGTGTTTCCATTAAAGTGGCCATTGAGTGGATATAATGTGGGTGTTTCTATTAAAGTGGCCATTCAGTAGAAACAAGAAATGTATGTGTTTCTAATAAATTGGCCACTGAAAAAAACAAGAAGGTGGGGGTTTCTAACAAAGTGACCAATGAGTGGAAATACAAGGTGGGTGTTTCCAATAAAGTGACCACTGAAAGGATCCAGAATGTAGGTGTTTCCAATACAGTGGCCAATGAAACGCATCAGAATTTAGGTGTTTCCAATAAACTGGCCACTGAAAGGAACCAGAAGGTGGGTGTTTCTTATAAGGTGACCAATGAGTGGACGTGAGAGGGTGGTGTATCCAGTAAAGCGGACAGAAATACTAACACCCCCCACAAACATGCTTTATTGGACAGCCCTGAGAAAAGGCATCAATGTGGAACAGCAGGGTTTCACTGGCCTGCAGAAATATGAAAGCTCGGCTTCAGCGGTGCAGTTTTATGAGGGAGGAATCAGAGGTGATTTGCCTGGTCAGAAAGAACCAATTCGGGTCGAGAGCTGACTTACTGCCTCAGAGAGGGAGGGGGAGATTGAGACAGCGTCCAAAAGTTTGTGGACACCTCCTGAATCAGCCTTTCTTCTGAAAACAATGCCCACCACGAGGACTGTCTACTTTTACTGCAACAGCCGCCTGAACTCTTCAAGGAGGACTTTACGCCGAGTGTTGGAACACATGCTGTGAGAATCTGATTGAATTCAGCCACAAGAGCAAGCAGATCATTCTTTTGTTTGCTGCAAGAGGACACCACCACCGTGAAGAGGTGAACTTGGTCTGAAGGTTTAGGTGTTCATAGCTGATAAAATACTTTTCGATCGGTAAGAAAATGTGTGTGTGTGTGGTTTTAAAGCACCAATAGTAAGCTGATGCTGTTCTCTGCTTTTGAAGCTCAATATCTGAATCACTGGAGATTCTTTACAGTAAATTAATAAAACATCAGGCAACACACACACTAATGTGCCTATTAGCACTTCAGGGCAACATAATCTGTGCTCTTCCAACATCAGATTATTTGTTTATTTATTTTTTTAAATAGTTTAGAAACTATTCACTCCATCACTGCCCAAATGCGGATCAATTCTCATTACTTTGGCTCGACTGTGAGAAAAGGTTCGGATTTCTTTACAATGGCGTCAAATGGAACCAGACGTCAAAGTTTATTTTGTCTCCAAACCCACCATGAAGCTCCATCCGTCTCAGTGTTTACACGGGACGGTAACGACGGTAGAATCAGTGCCTCAGAATCCCTCCACTATGAACCGGTTTAGTTTTAGTCCTAAATCTTCTCCAAACAACTTCTTGAAATATCCAGCCCAAAAGACTGTCCTCTCCAGTGTTTATGAAATAAAAAAATTCCATGATTTTCAATTATTATATTCCATTTTTCCTTCCCTGTAGTAAATAAGAAAGTCCGAAAATCCCGCAAACAGCTACGAAAGCTCCATTTTATTTCATTTTTCAAAAATCTCTTCCAGGTTTTGGATGCCAGGCTTCTAATGGGTACCAGGAAAAGAGTGATCATCGCTTTCAGTAGAAACACCCACCTTGTATTTCCACTGACAAAATTAATGGAAGCACTTGAGCCTCCACTCACTGGCCACTTTATTAGAAACACCCACCTTCTGCATCCTTGCATTGGCTGCCTGTCAGATGAATTATTGTTTGTTTTTAAAGATCTTCGTGGCCCGATCATGAACTGATCAGCCTCCGCTCTCGGCCCCTGCGGTCCCCTGAGCAGATGGTTTTAGATGTTCATGCTCTTGTTTATGGTATAAAGGGGTTTTCTCTGTGACTCCACAACTTTAGAATAATCTTCCATTCTTTAAAAAGTCGTCCCCACTATAGACGTTTTTAAATCTCTCTCTTCTCTCAGGCCTTCAAGTGCCTTAAAGGCTGTATTCAGTCGCCTGTCTTGGTTTGTTTCATCATCAGTCGCCTGTTTTCTCCTTTTACTGCTTTCTTATTTTGTTAGTTTTCCGTTTTATCATCTTATAGTTTGACATTTTCTTTTAGTAGTTATTTCAGCCTTTTATTCGATTCTATTCTGCTTTATTGTGATTTCTTTGATGGTATTGTACAGGACTTTGGGGACATGTGCTGACTTTTAAAGACGCTCTAGCAATAAAGACGATGGCAGCATACTTCGGTGATGCTGTGATGCTAGGGTGCTGGTGGTCTAGTGGTAGGGTACTTGCCTATGGATCCAGAGGGCCCCGGTTCGAATCCCACCTCTGGCACTACCACCACTGGGTCCCTGAGCAAGACCCTTAACCCTGAGTGTCTCCAGGGGGACTGTCCCTGTAATTAGGACCTGCAAGTCACTCTGGATAAGAGCGTCTGCTAAATGCCGTAAATGTAAATGCTGCTCACTAACAGTTGATTAAAAAATAGTTCACAGCCACAGTCAAGTCCTTCTGTGCACTAAACCACATCTACAAGTCTGATGCACCTTAATGAAGAGCTGCAGGAGGTTGAAACAGGTAGAGGTAAGGTTTGGGGTGAATATTGACTTATAACTTTAGTCTCTTGGCTCCAGTTCTGAAGTAAAGACTCTGGACATGTCTGCGATTGGTGGTTAAATTCGATTTTTCAACAAATGATTCCTTTAAGTAGTAATAAAATCCAGAAAAGCTCTGAAAAGCATAATGTTTTAACATGATAATGAACATTGTCCCCTCTCTGATCTCAGATCAGTCTCTACCAGACAGAGGCAAAGAGGGGACCCGACTGTCTAGAGGACAGTATGTACTGGTGACAGAAAAGAAATATATGACACACACAAGCACACGGACCGCTTATTAAAGTAATGCTTGGTCATCTGCTTGACTGTGGCAGCGTTCTAAAGTGGTAGAGAATACTGATTACACGCACACACACACACACACACACACACACACACAGACATATAACAATGCACAGGGACAAAGCCCACTCATCCTTGACTTGTTGGAGCCTCACAAACAAGCTAACAAAATAAAATGAACACACACATCCGCCCACACAGGAACACACACACACGCACGCGCACACACACACACACCAATGCATATGCATTAGACTTTAGATGCCAGTAAATTAAGCAATAACTGTCTGTCCTCCTACACAGACACACAGAATCTCTCTCTCTCACACACACACACACACGTTTGTCAAAGCTTTTTACACTGAGCCAGGACGGCACTGTGTTTAGCGCTGTGGCCTCGCAGTGAGAAGGTTGTGAGATCTTTCGGTGTGGAGTGTCCATGTTCTCCCTGTGTTTTTGGGTTTCCTCTGGAAGTCCCTGTTTCATCCCACATTCCAAACACACGTTAGGTGGACTGGAGACACTAAACTGTGTGAATATCTGCCCTGTGTTAGACGGCGACCTGTCCAGAGTGTTTCTCCGCCTGTTAAAGCAGCTACTTCCGGTTTAGGAGATTTCAATATGGCTGTACACATTGGAGTATTTCCAAACCCATGAACTATTTACCGTCCTGGTGACAGTAGTGGGGTCTACTGCTGCTCACAGTGCCCACTAGAGGATTTTCCAACTAGTTAATCCAGCTCCTGCTGGATGCAGGTTTGTTCACCTTGGGCTTTTCCATTGGCACCAGGAACCGAGCCACATTACATTTATGGCATTTATCCAAAGTGACTTCCATGTCCTAATTACAGGGACGGTCCCCCCTGGAGCAACTCAGGGTTAAGGGTCTTGCTCAGGGACCCAGTGTTGGTAGTGCTAGAGGTGGGATTCGAACCTGGGACCTCTTGAACCATAGGACCTACCACTAGACCACCGCCACATCGCATGTTTTTCCATTGTAAATGAAACTAATCTTACCTGAGGAGGAACTGTGTGAAGTCTCCACCAACAATCAGGTTGTCACTGCTATCGGATTGGTCAAAATATGGAGAGGAGCTGAGGACAGGAAGCGCATGATCTGCTGTGGAGCCCCTTAACAGGAGCAGCCGAGAGAAGATGATAAACAGTGACTACAGCAGCCTTTATGATGCACAACTTTAAAGAGGAAACAACTCTCGGGTTTACAGCATCATCACGCCATTACTGGGACAACCCTAAAATATGGAAAATGAAAGCAGCCCCAAAAGGGGGCCCATACAGTGCAGCTCGGTTCTGGTGCCAGTGGATAAGCTCCAGTGGATTGCAAGAGAGGGGGAGTGTCACGTCAAGGTCTGGAGGGTGAAGGGTGGATGTTGGGCAATGGAGTGCTACTGAACATCCAGTATGACGAGAGTCTGAGGGTGTGTGTGTTTTTGGTCAGCAGAGAGATGGAGACGGGGATTAGGACAGGCTGCAAAGAGAAAATAATGTGTAGAGAAGGTGGTAGATATGATTACTGTTAAGACCCCTTTCTCCATAAATAAAATGGGATCTAATTAGCAGGATTTTCCACTGCGAGCAGGATTCTCCCCAAACCCGTAAGAGTCGAAGTGAAAAACCACTCGATGAGGCAATCAGAGTAAGTGGTGTTAAAGTGCAGGGATTAAAGGCTTAATCTGTGCTATGATGTTAACCCAGGATAGTGAGAGCACAATTCATTTCCCTGATAAACAGCAAAAATATCACAATACTGGGGTGCATCTGACAGTGTATGGCTTCTGGAATTCTTTCTGGGGTAGGAAAAGAAAGGAGGAAAGAAAGCAAGGGAGGGCTGCATGGTGGTGTTTTTGATAAGTCATATTTTGTGGATGTTTTTTCAATGTAATGGTTTTTGGAGGACGTGCATGCGGTCGGTGTGAAAGAGGAGCACTGGCCTGTGAACAAATTAACTTTGTGCTGATTGGCTTGCCATCATTAGGTGGGACTTAGCACTTTAGCAGGAGATAGGGAAATGTCTTTTGTGACACCACCGGACCAATGGACCCAAAATGACCAGTTTTCATTATTTATTTTCCATAGACATGGACTGTGTGGACTGGTGACTGACCAGGACATTTCCAGTAACATTTACTATTGATATATAAATTATTTTTATATATCATATATTATATATCTGTTATATATTAAGGACACGCCCACTAATGTTGTCAAGGTTCCTCAGCAAATTTTTTGAGTCCTGCTGAAAACCAACATTTCAGGTTCAATTTATTTTCCGCTGAAACGGTTCAAACTTTGGTGCCCTGACCAGAACAAAGATGGTTCCCTATAGAACCATATAGAATAGAAGGTTGTGGGTTCAAATCCCAGTGTGGGTTACTCCTGCATGGGACTGTCAGGCCAGAAGATGCTGACTAGGTGTGTTCAGGGTCTTTCATCTTATGAGTGCTGGGATATGCCATAGCATCCCCCAGGACCCTGGTCAGAATATTCTTCATTCAGCTGCTTCTGTTGAGGGGTCTCCACACCAGGTCATCCATTCTTTCTGTCCTCTGCATCTTCCACTTTCACTCTGACCTTTTGCATGCCCGCTCTCACCACTTCCATAAACTTATTTTTATCCTGTCCATTCTAGTCACTCCTATTACCAATCTCAGCATCTTTAGGGACCCTGGTCAGGATAAGGTGCTAAAACAAATAGATGGAAGGTCCATCAAAAGACCATGCGATAATTAAGCTGATATCCAGTCAACCACCTGTTAAGATGCAGTTACTATACACCAGCTGTGGTTTTCTTCTAAACGAGTCCAAATCCGTCTCTTTTATGATCCATGCAGATGTTTAGTCCTCTGGAACGACTGTCTGTGTCCATCATGCTCTCAGAAAAGTGTAATGGGACGATTTCTGACACACAGACAACATCGTCATGCTGCGCATCCCGTTCTCCAATGTTCCCCTCGTACAAACGCACTGCTTCATACATCCTTACAAATACCAACATATGCCATCTGTCTACCCACACTGGAGAGTCTGCTTAGAAAAAAAAAGGGACACCGCATATGCCAGATATGCTCACAAATAAATAGGAAGTTTGAGAGACGTCTTAGAAAAGCAGATGCAAGAAGCTCGAGCAACGTTGCAGAAAAACAGCAGAACCGCAAAGAACCGCGTGTGTGGAAATTCTCCTTGGTTTTCAACAGAGATTCGGAGCATCTTTGGGTCACACAAACTCACATGCACAGAAATAATATTATTTATTCACGATCCACACTTTCCTCAAAGATAAAGACAGAAAAACACTTAGAATAACACACACTATACAGTATCGTGAAAAAACGTCAACCCTCATTTCTTCATATTTTCCTTCCAGACTTTCTTGTATTTTGAATGTATTGTTGACAGTTCTCCAGACTTCCTGAAGGACAAAGTTTTTGTCTCTCATTTTCAGTGCAGTCCCTGTACCTGAGCAGTTTCAGAGACAGAAGCAGTGTGGGACAGAGCACGGAAACAAAAGGCAGCCGACGACCAAAGAAGAGTTTTGGAAAGTCCTTCAAGAAGCCTGGAGGACGGTTCTTGAAAACGACTTCAAGAAACGACTTGAAGGCTCGTTCAGGCTGTGCTGGAGAATAACGGTGGTCGTATCAAATATTAAAGCTGATATGAATTCTACAAACTCTCTTGATGTCACAGACGGGAATTAAATGTGTGTTTGCAAATAAATATAAATAAACAAGAATCAAGACTTTTAACAGTGCAATATATATAATAATAAAAAATAGCATGCATAACGTATAAATGCAATCTCTATCCACTACATCATACTTCCACTCACTAGACACTTTATTAGAAACACAATGGTTTTAGATGTCCAAGGACGTACATGTCTAACAGTGACAGTGCCCCCTAGCAGACTGGAGGAGACGTAACAGCTTCGCCTGGCCTCCTCCGAGGACACCATCACATGGAGAGTGAAAGTAGAATTTTTTAACACTCATTAAACAGGGATAATACTGAAGGCCTCTCTGATCGCTGCCTCTGGCCCCTCCCCTTCCCCCAAAACCTTCCTCAGCTCCTCCTCTTCCTCCTTCCGTTCACTTTCAGCACAAACAGAGGCTACAAACTTCAGAGGAGACACATCTCACTTTCCTACTCTGAGAACATTTCTGTACTTTTTCACGTGGACTGAGTGAAGAAGCTGAATCAGGACTTCTTTTAAACATGTCTGTATTTCTATTTTAGAAACGAATGGGAGAACAATCACAATTAGTCAAAGCTAAACATCAAAGATAAACATCAAAGTTAAAGAAAAGTTAGACATGTTCATGATCAGCATCACTTCAACAGTCAGAAAAGGAAAGGAAAGAAGAGACGATGACGAGGACAACGACAGCTGACAAACGCATGAACTGCATTAGTGACCCGGTCGGCAGAATGATGACACAAACAACAACAAAAGCAACGGCAACACTGACAGGAGCTGACAACTCATAGCCTTGGGGGGGATGGATAGAGGGGAAAAAGGGTGAGAGAGAGAGAGAGAGAAAGAGAAAATCACTGGATGCAATATAAAGAGATGAAAAGAAAGGTAGAGAGGATAAGAAGAGATGAACAGAAAGCAAGACCAGAGGGGGAGAATGAGAAAGAGTGAAAGAGAAAGGAAGATAGTTTAGATAAGAGATTTAGCGAAAGAGAGTGAGGTAAGGATACACAAACAGAGAAAGAAAGAGGGGGCAGATGGAGAGGAGGAGAGTGAGGGGAGGGAGTGGTGAGACACAGACAAAGAGAGAAAGAGAGAGAGAGAGAGAGAGAGAAAGAGTAAACAACTGGTGGCAGGGTTTGAGCACCTCGTTGCCGTGGCGGCATGACAGCATCACTCGCTGCATCGCAACAAACACGTAGAAATAAGCAGCAGCACCAGCCAGGGGCACACACACATGGTCCTTGGCACAAGACGGCAAAGTTGGCAGCTGTGTCTTGGCATCTCAGATAGGACAAGTCAGTCTAACATGGGTGGGTGTGTGTGTGTGTGTGTGTGTGTGCATGCACGTGTGCGGATCAGTTTTAATGCTTTCTGACAGCCCCCACTGAGCAACTCTTCAAACTTTAAGCTCCCCCAAAAAAAAAAAAATCAAAACACACTCCCTAAGAGTAACATCATTAAAGAAAGAGAAAGACAGACAGACAGACAGACAGACAGAGAGAGAGAGAGAGAGAGAGAGAGAGAGAGAGAGAGAGAGAGAGAGAGGAGAGAGAGAGAGAGAGAGATCTGTAATGAGATTTAGAGATGAAAATCAGGGGGAGGGGGCAGGAGAGAATGACAGCAGAAAGTGAGAAAGAGAGAGAGACAAATAAACAAAGAGTGAGACAGAGAGAGAAAAAAACAGAGAGAGAGAGAGAGACAGAAAGAAACACAGAGAGAGAGAGAGAGAGAAAACACACAGAGACAGAGAGAGAGAGAGACAGAAAGAAACACAGAGAGAGAGAGTGAGACAGAAAGAAAGAGAGGAGAGAGAGAAAGAGAGACAGACAGAGAGAGAGAGAGACAGAAAGAAACACAGAGAGAGAGAGAGAAAGAGAGGGGTTGACCTAGTTAGCCGGCGGGCTGAAAAGGGTCAGACACTTCAGGGTGTGGACGTTGACACGCAGCTTTATGCTGGTGAGGCTCAGGCCGACAACGAGGAGGATTATCAGTGTTACAGAGCAACGATAACACACAGGGAGGAGAGAGGGGGGGGGGTGGGGGGGTGAAATGAGAGGAGAGGATGAGAGGAGAGGATTACAAACATTAAAGCGACGGTTTATGAATCAAACTTCCCATCATGAACTAAAAACCCACAAAACACACCAATGAACACACGCTGTTCAGTGATTCAGACAAGACTGTAGCCGGGACGTCCCGCACGCTGATGCGGAAACCCCACTGACTGCAGCGCCAACAACAATACAGACAGAAAATAGCAAGCGCTCATCCTCACTGCAGCCCTCGGGGGTCGGACAGGTGACCCCAGCGCTGCGGAAGGCGAAACCCTCATCAACCTCCTCCCTTCCGCATCATTAATTCATCGCACAGTTAAGCTTATTACACAAACGCTTTCTTTTTCCTCTCCGCCGATAAAACTGGAGGGCATGTCTAATGGGACCTCGATGTCCTGATTGCAGCTAGGAAGTAAAAATAAAACACATTACCTATTAAAGAGTCACGGGAGAGCAGGGGGGGAGCAGGCAGCCAGGCAGCACATGGAGAGAGAGAGAGAGACACAAAGTCAGGTTAGCATCCATCACAGCTCTGATCCACCATGACATTTAAAAACACTGACAATACCGAAGGCCTGCGTTTCTCCGAGATTTATTTCTGGAAAGCATGTGGATGTGTCAGAGATTTGGGCCTTGAGCTTTTTGGGGTTTTTTTCCCATGCAAACCTGCCACGATTTTTCTCCAAAAAAATCAGCGTTTATTATCAATAATCATGGCTTCAAGTCTCCTGATCTTACAGACGGAATATGTTTTTCCTGCTGTTTAGGTTTTCCTCTGACAGTCCTACTTCAAGCGGACAGGAGGTGCCATATTGCCCCCCAGGTGTAACTATGATGAGCAGGTGACCTGTCCCATGTCCCATGAGCGCTGGGACAGGCCACCATCATCCTCTTTAGGATAAGCAGCTCAAAGCATGAATGGATGTTAACGGATGACCCGCTGTGGCGACCCCTAAACGGGAGCAGCCGAAGAAGAAGAAAAGTCCAACACACTTCATACACATTTTCTGTGGAGGGATTCACTGGCTTTAGTCCAGATTATTTTTCCATCATCACCATAGAAATATTTCACTGGTGTGTTCCATTCAGCACCACTGTAAATGAATCTAAACCATTTCACACCAAACCCACTCAGGATGACTTCGCTTACTAAGGAATTATTTGGAACTTTTAGAAGAAGAAAGGAAAAAAAAAAAAAAAAGCAAAAATGGACAAATTATTGAAAAAAGTCCTTTAATATTCCATTCTAAATTATATAAACAATACACATCATTCATAAAAATGCAACAATCTGCAGATTTTCTTACTTTGAGTCACAGACCCTTTATAGAGCAAGTGGCCGAGTGTGTCAAACCGGCACATGTGCGGGCGCACGCACACGCACACACACACACGCTTAGCCCATGTGTCATTAATCAGCGGCCCATTGATCATGCGCAGCACGAGTGCTGCGGCTCGCTTTGACATTGTCCGTGCCGTGAAATTATATTGACACGGATTAATCAGGTAGAACAAGCTTGATTAGGCCAATCAATCCAAATTAAACTCTCTCTCCCTCACTCACACACACACACACACACACACACACGGTGCTCCCACAGCACCTGTAACCGTGGTTTTGGTCTTGGAGCAGCAGGCCACAGTGTGTGTAGTGGGGAAGTGGAGGGTGTATGTGTGTGTGTGTGTGTGTGTGTGTGTGTGTGTGTGTGTGTGTGTGAACCCAACTTCAGGAACTGGAAGGAACGGGCTTAATAATAAAAAAAATTTAACGATTTTGGGAAAAAAAGGCAGGTTAGGTTTTTGGATTGCTCCTAAAAATACCCAAATTCACCTACACATGCACCCGCGCATGCACACATGCACACACACACACACACCAAACTCTTCTCTCTTCTCCTGTCTCTTTCTCACCCGCTTCCTAACCCTCTGACTGACAGCTGATGTGTGCTGGCGCTCCGCTGGAGGGCTCGTCGGAAGACGGCGGATGGTGGAGGGGCCATGGCCTCACCAG